>OZ022239.1:6901882-6939382 GCA_963978895.1 Erpobdella octoculata
TTTTGACAGACGACACTACTAGAGTATTGCACGGGCGGATTTTTCGCGGTCCGTACCGACCCGTTTCATGGGCCAAAATGCCAGGCCCGGCTCGTGCAATATTGGTTCCCGTCCGTTTTTTTTGTACCCCCAGACTAAAATTTTATTTGGGTGGGTACCCCCATCAGAAAAAAACTTTTTAAAACGTTTTTTATTCACATGGCAACTTTAGTTAATTGGTTCTATTCTCTAATATTAAAGAAATAATATTTCATTATTTGATATCATAAGAATTTTGCTAAAAATATTATAGTTATATTGTTGCACACAAATAAAATCAGTTTAATTGAAAATTTTATTTTTAATATTTTCGAATAACATGAAAATAGGCTAATAACCGCTAACTAATCAGCCAAATGGAAGTTTAATAATTTAAATGCGAGCTCTAGCTTGGATTTGCACAAGTCTGCAACATCAGGCTTTATTAATGTCAATTTTAGACGTAAGTCTGGCTCAAGTTTCGATCTGTATTTGTTTTTTTATTGCAAGCCAGAAAATCCAGTTTCACAGAGAAATGAAGTACTGAAAGGGTCGAAAGGGAAAACGACCGGGAACGGGAAAGCGACTGGGAGAGCAAGCGGGGAAGCAAACGGAAGCGAGAGAAAAACGATAGAAAACCCTCTAAAAACCCCGGGCAACGCCGGGTACCCCGGTACCAAGCAATATTTTTATGTAAAGTTGATCAGACACAATACAAATCATTGGACAAATTAGGTAAGCAATGCAATCCAATTTTTTTCCTACAGTGAAATTTCCAGGTAAACTTCTGGAATCTTTTAGGAAAACATCTAGATGTTTTATAGCTACTAGCTAGACTTTAATAAATGTACAAAATTTTGAAAGCTATGGGTTCGATTAATCTTGGACGAAGGAGGAGGGAACAGTTAAAATGGTCAAATTATAATCTACAACAGGAAGCACTTAGAAGCTTCCTACGTACAGCTATTTCAGTCTTAAAACACCTGGTTTTAAGGACTATGAACTATTTAGAAAAACTATGGGTTCATGTTTTAATTTTTCAAAGCTCCGAGTCCACTTTTCCAAAATTCCAAGTGTATGTCATTTTATAGAATGATAGCTGCCTTAAAAAATCTTTGGAACTGAACTACAGAAGATATGAACTTTCAAAAACATATTTTTCTTAACTATAAACATTTAATAAACTGTTCGAGAATTAAGGCACAAAAAATGTTCACTGAGCAAAATCAAATGCTTTCTAAGAAAAATATGAAACAAAAATGAAAAAATCATTTACAAATCCACAAAAATAATTCAAACATTAATTATAAATTGCACCTGCACAAAACAAAATTGTTAAACACATCTGTAAAAGGAAAACAGATGAGTCCATTCAATATTAAAATTTAAAAAAAAATCATCATTAAAAGTAACTAAATCATTATTCAAATCCAGTTAGCGGGAAGTAATTCCCTTTGGATGAACCTTTTGAGCACTTGATTTTTTTTCCTTATTTATAACTTCCCTGTTGTACTTAATTGTTTTGTTTCGTGCTCAATAAATGTTCAAAAAAAAAAAAAATACACAGTACTACATCTATTCACAAATTTTGAAACATCAAAGTAAACAAGATGCAGTCTTGAAGGCACAGCTACAAACCCTTGACATACAATAATGTACATCTACTCTTAAAGGCACAATTACAGATCTTTAACACACGATTCTGCATCTATGGGCAAAGGCACAGTTACGTTCTTAACACCCAGTAATGCATCTACTCTTAAAGGCATGGTCACTGGCCGTTGAAACCAGTACACAACCATCCACTACAAAGAACAGTTATAGAAATTTTGACTCTACTTCTAATCTTACAGGGACAGTTTCAAGACCTGCTAAAAAAAAGAGATATCAAAATTCTCAAAAATACAAAATTTTCATGCAAATTAGAAACATGAGTTTGATTTTTCAGAGCATAAAACTAATTTACAATTCAATAATTCACAAAATTTTTAAGATTAGACATCAATAAAAAAACTTTCTCATTGCAGCTCGTGTTAACCTGAGACTTATTTCGTCTGTCCTTCTAACTAGAAATCGAAATAATTCAAGAGTTAGATATTATACAGAAAGGTTAGGAAAAGATTATCAGCACAAGAGGACAATAGTTTAAAATGGATTCAGTGCACAATATAACAGCTGTTATATAACTGTATACCAGCTGTTGTATAACTGTTATACAACATGTTATCTCCAGGTGGATGCATAAAGCAGTACTTGACAGCTACTTGGAAAAAGAAAACGAAATCTGTCATCAGTCGTGTTGTGTCGCCTTTCTGCGTCGTGTCGCGAGCAAGTCGTAAAAGGGATTGTTGCTGACGCTGGTTCTGTTGCATCATTGAAATAAACTTATTAAAAATAATATAAATTGTAAGATGATTAATTATAATAACGGTGGAAATTGCAAGTTAACTGATTATAAAATAAAAAAAATATATTTACAAATAAATAAATTTTAAAATACAAAAAATGATTATCTAACTTTAAAGATCTTATCCAATCTTCTCTCTCCTCTGCAGAATGAGCACTCATTTTGTACACGCTGTGTTTACCTGTCAGCAATACAGGATGCTTATCAAATGACCGCATCATAAGCATCAGCCATATATAATTACTTCCTAGTAAAAGCTTCAGAAATCCAAGTAAGGAAGAAAGTTGATAATGATGATGATGATGATGAATATTTACTATGACGGTTTCAAATGCAGGCGAAGTGAAATAAATAATCAATTGCGATTAAAACAAGACTGGATATTAATTATTAACCCTCTACGACTTTTCCTTCCGAATTTGTTTTACAAGCTTTAATGACATCAGTTCCAGATGAATGGATTTCAAAACAAAATGGCCGGTGAGCACTGTTGACTGCTCTTACCTGTATGTTCTCGAGTGGAATGATTCCTTTTGGTTCTTTGTCCTGGTGTTATCATCATCATCATCACCATTATAATTATAATCATCATCATCATCATCATCATCATTACCATAAAAGATTTGTGTTTTTTTAAACATTATTTATTTGTTATTAATTATTTTTCTATTATTGAAATATTAAACTAATTTAAACTAATTATTTTTAATTATTCATACTATAAAGTACATGCTGTCATCCAAAATAATGACTAACAGCGGTTGTTTCAAAGTAGTACAAACAGTTATCCTTCAATATGAACCATCTTCTTTTCCAGTTTTTTACTCTTCCACCTGACCAATGAGAAAAGAGTAACAGATGAATTACTTTTTAAATGCATTAATTCACGCATGTGTTTCATCTAATGAACTTAATAAATGCATCAGCATTATAGACAGCATTACAATATTTATAATGAAAAATTAAAGCACATAAATAAAATTAAATTCAAAAAGTTCACAATAAAACAAATAAAACAATTTAAATTATATTATATAAGCACCTTGTTTCCACAACCACCCCTCCTTGTCCGGATTGAAAAAAGTGTGCATCAAATCATTTCCGTCGTCTTCAGGAATCTTGAACGGCTCATTTTTTATGTTCTCGTACAAATTCTGTTCAATGAAAACTGTATCAATCAATCAATCAATATTATTTATATAGCGCTATATCCGTGGCGTTCAATAGCGCTCGGACATGAACTGATAAAACAGAAATGTTCTAAGTAACCGACGGAAAACAGGGAGAGAAGTAGATTTATTAAGAGAAGTAGGAAGAGAGTTCCAGAGAAAGGGACCAGAGTAGGAAAAAGAGCGTTTAGTAAAAGAATGCTTATTAATGTAGATATGTAATTTACATTTATACAGCTAATACTTGCACTTCTCTGGAACAATTAATAAATTGGATAAACACTCAATCAAGGAACAAGACGGTGAATAATTATCGCAATATTTTCAATCTAAGATATAATTATACAGAAAACTATCATTATGGCATAAAATTAAGAATTTAATTATCATAATCAGCTATTAAATATTTATGGATCATATGGAATGCCATACTATACAATCTCAATGATAAAATCACCTCTAGCAGTTCTTGAGGCAAATCACCACCGTCGTTGATATTTCTGTTCATGGAGATAAATTTCTCTAATGACGGTTTGTCCTTGACATTCGGATTATGGAGGAAGGTGTTTAACATGATGATGGAAAACGAGAGAACATAACACGTGTCTGAAATTATTTATTAGGTCAAAAGTTCAAAACCTCTCGCATAATTAATAGCGGCACACGAGTAGAAGAATAAAAACATTATTATAAATGATCATTCATCTATTTTGATTAACTGTATTTTCTTGCCATTTTTGAGTTGCTTATACAATACACATGTGAGAAAACTACAGGAGCTGTGCAACACGTAGCATGGAAATAAAATTCCAACTACTATTATGTAGTGGAAATTAAAGACCTGTAGTTTTGAAGATGTCCGGATTCTGATCGTGATATCTCTGAGCGAACATCTCCATCATTCGGTCGATCTTTTGGGCCTCCCCTGGCAGACGGAAACTCCAAAGAAATCTCCTGTTCAAACATAAAAAAATGGATTTGTAATTATTTTCATATTCAAACCATAATATTACTAATTATTCATATATTTGAAAAATATTAACATAATAACAAGAAATCCGTGATAAACTTTGTTTTTTAAAATTCATTTATAATTTTGAAATATGGCGTCTAAAAATGTTTTGCAAAATATTTTTTATGATAGTAAGTCTATAAAAGATGAATACATTGACCACATACTTAATATGTGAAGTATGTAAAGATTGAAAATTTAAGAAACTTTCGAGTGAATACGTATTAAACAAATTTTATATTATAAATTTTTTAACTTAAAAATTAAATGTCGCTTTCTTTAAATAAACTAAAAATTTAAAGTTCGTTTCTTTGCATTAAATTTGTCATTTTAAATTTTCTTCAAAGTTTCAATTGATTTTATTTTATAATTCACTCACATTTTGTCCAATCAATCTTAAAAATTAATAGGATGTAAAGTCTGCAGCAACAAATAAACCCACCAAATTTCAACTCAATTGGATAACGGTAAGTTGGTTTTTTTAGTAGTATAAGGGGTCCCAACATATGGCTCAAGCAAGCAAGCAGACATGGTCAAGTTAATATAAAGAACTTTAAAATAGAAAAATAAAACAAAATTTACAAACTGTAAAATGATTAGATTTAAAACTTTTAAAATGTTTCTGTTTTGTATTTATATGCCAATTCAAATTTTATTAAAAAAAAATCTAGTAATAGAAAAGTTTTAATTACCTTAAAGCCTCAACCAGGATCATACCACAAAAGTCACTTTGCATAACAAACGCTTTCAATACTTGCAGATTGAAATCATCTCTGAATAAGAAAAATAAAGAAACATTTCATTATAAATATAAAATTAAACACAATAAAGTATTTAAAACTTTATACCATACATTTCTTTATAAATGAGCCTCAGTTGTAAACGAATAATAATGCTGCTCATTAATTATGTTAAATGATTTCTTTGTTGAGGTTTCCATTTCACATAATTTAAATAACTCGGCCAACTGCACATTCAAACAAATACAGCTCAGATATTTGATCATTTGCTACCGACGTGATACAAACAGACAAACACTGACAATTAAAAATGTCAAAAACCACATTTAGTCAAAATATAATACGTGTCGAAAGGCACATAATCACATTTTATCAAAGTGACATTAGCACATGTAGTCAATATGACATAATAACATGAAATAAAATGACATAACTACATGAAATAAAATGACATAACTACATGAAATAAAATGACATAACTACATGCAATCCAAATGACCTAACTACATGTAATAAAAATGATTGGATAAATCTCTATAATTAAATAATTGAACCTACTTCTCTCCAAGATAGTTACCGATTGCAGTTTTGCTCAGACCTTCTCCTTTGAAGAGAAATTGGGCAACACCATCTGGTGTGTATTCAAGAATTCCATGTCCAACCAGGTAATCAATTCCCTGAAATATTAATCAAAGTTAAAAATCTTTATACTAACTTATTATTGCTAAAATCAAGCTAGAGCAAATACAAATATATAATAACCATTAAATTTTCAGCAGCAAATAGATATCCAATAGCTATCAAAGTTAATTTTGTTTAAAAGTTTCTTAAAAAAGACCCCATTTAGCACTGTAGCATAAGGATGCCACTTTGTGGCAAAGCCATCATTGGTAAAATCAGCACTGATTTGTGAATGTGCTTGAATGGATCATAAGCCGTCACTAAACGAAGCCATAAAATTTAAAAATTATTAATAATAAATAACCCAAATAACAATGATTTCTTACTTTTTTTGAATCCATGTTGAATTTTTTATTTCCAATTAAAAGATGCTTCGCCTGCGGGTTTTCTCTGCCAATTTGATGTTATAACTATTTTAGAATACTTCAAAAAATAAAACACAATGCTGCATCAAGCTTCTAATAATCTCAAATTTTTCAAAAATATGTTTTTCAATTCTTAACAAAGAATAATTATTGTACCTACACATGTATTCTAAAACCTACTTTTCGAGTTCATTGTTTTCCAAGGCTTCAAGTTCATTGCTTACTTGTAAGATTTCATCTTGAAGTTGCTGCAATTAAACAACATTATTATCTCCCATGAATTTAACTTCTGTTCAAACAGTGACATTTAGTAGCATGTGATCATTTGAAACATTAAAAAAGACAGCTAATTCTGCTAATTCAATCAATATCACCTGTATTTCAATTATCAGCTGCTGTTTCTTTCGGCATATTCTCGCCAACTGGACTTTTTCCTCAGAAGTTAATCCTTCTGCAACAAAAATTACAATATAAAATGATAAATTAGAGTCTAATTATTAGACAACTCTTTTAGCATAAATTGATAAACAAATAAACTATCAATTCTTTAACCATTAGGAGGTAAGGTAATATCTTCATCAACCATGATTATATCTGCACCATAAAATAATCTGCAAGTTTGGAAATTCACGAACGATCGTCCATTTTTTGATATCACATCCGCGTTCCCTCGATCATCTTTAGTTTTTCGTAAACAAACTTGTGTACTCAATGCCTTCTGCTTTGATTATTGTGCTACTATAAATAGGAACATAGAAATAAACTTTTTTTAATGGCCAATACAGATGTTAAATATGTATTAAAGTTGATTTACAAAAGGCCTAAATAGATATAAGTATCACAAGTCACAAGTGTTTGCAATTTATATTGAGCTGAGACCCGTCCATAAAAACGAAAAAATAGTAGCGTTTTTTCTGGTCTCGATACAACCATGTTAGGAATAGCAAGTTCACGTTATAATTTCTGGTGTTTCAACGACGGGTATTACTCAGGGTGGCGATTTGCGAGGGGGCAAGTATTCTCAATAATTTGGCTAAGGAAACAGTATAGGCATTGTCCCCCCAATAGTAGTCCCAAAAAACTCAAAAATTTACAGCTGCAAAATAATTAATCTAATAAAACATTAGTGTTAATGAAACAAAATTGTTCCGACAGGACGTTATATTTATTGACAATGCAATAATGTTTTAAAGATGTGCGCCGAGTGTTTCCACAAGTTGAGCAGCTTGTTAGGTTGATGCTCATATGTCCAGTATCATCATTTCAGCACTTTGCGTAGGTTGAAAACGTAGTTACGCAATAACAGGACTCAGTCATGACTGAACGTAATTGCAATTTATCATGTCCATCGGAACATCTTGGATGACGTTGGCCTAGACCGATTGGCGGCAGAATTTGTCAGTCGGTCATATAATAGAAAAGCGCGTGGTGTTTGGACACGGTGCTTTCAAATGAACGTTACATTTTTTATTTTGCTTGTTTTTATCTTTTGTTCTTCTTTTCTCTCTCTCTCTTTTCTTTATATCTCTAGCATTAAATTTTGTATTATATCTGTTTATAACATCAAACAATTTTGTTTTGTTCTTTGCTGGCGGTATAGAATAATAAACAATAACAATATATCGGCGCTTTAACTTCTATTTTCCGTAGCGTGCAAGATAGCTGTCGCCACATCACTCCGATGCTTGAATAGGATTGGTAAAAATAACGCGTTGTCAAATAAATACAGTTGCAAGTTTTGCTTCATGTTGATCTGTAAGGAACTCAAAAATGTTACATTGAAAACTGGAAACAGTTCTGCTCACTCTCGTCGTCTTGTCACACTCCTGTCTTGTCTTATATATACTGTCTTATAATAGTCATCATGGTGCTAGCTCAATAAATAATAGGTGAAGGAAAATTAAGAATGCATAATCGCTATACCTAAACTATAGAAAATAATACGAGGAAAACTTTTAAAAAGTTATACTAACAAGTACTGGAGAAAGCAGCATATAATTTTTAATTGCTCGAATAAATCACCTCAGTCTCAGTCACTCTCAGTCGATCACCTAAGATGGATGTGACAGATTATTTTGCTTTCATTTAAATTGCGGACACCCACTTCACAAACGAACATTAATGTATTTCTGAAGTGGTTTTTTTTTAACAAAAGTTAGCTACTTCTCATAGAAATGTTGCTACGAAACTATAAGTTGAAAATAGTTTATTGTATTCTGGCCAGTGCCTGGCTTTTCTTATTCTACAGAAGTTATTCTGGCACCATCGAGCCTCAAGTCCAACTGACAATCCTTTTATTCTCATCTCCTGAAAACCATTTACGACGTGCAACGATACGATCAACCTGGTTGTCTGTTTCACCTCCATACGTAAAACATTTTTTCAGTATTGGTACGAGACACCTAAGCCAAAATATTCTCAATTCTCTTGCAGAAGAGAACAACCAATATGGCGACTTATTGCTTTTGGATATTGATGACGACTATGAAAATCTGTCAACAAAGCTCATGGAGTCTATTCATGCAGTCAAAAATCGGCTAAAGTTTGAGTACTTTTTCAAGGGAGATGACGACACTTTTGTAAACTTGAAAGAGCTTATATCGGAACTATCGAGTAAAAGAAAAAATCGTCTTTATTGGGGATTCTTTGATGGGAGAGCAACTGTAAAAAAAGCTGGCAAGTGGATGGAAACCGGCTGGGTGCTTTGCGACAGATACCTGCCCCATGCCCGCGGTGGTGGATATATTATATCATCCGACTTAGTGAATTTTATAAGCACAAACATGGAGTATTTTAAAAAATATAGAAGCGAAGATATATCGATGGGTGCCTGGCTTGCAGCCGTCGACATAGAAAGGCTACACGATCCGAGATTCGATACAGAATATAAATCAAGAGGATGCAATAATCATTACTTGGTTACTCACAAGGTTTCAATAGAAGAAATGCGCAGGCTTCATGAAAACTTACAAAATTTGGGCACGCTCTGTGAAAGAGAGATCCGGTTGAGAAATTCTTACGTGTACAACTGGAAAGTACCGCCTTCGGAGTGCTGTGTCAGGAATGATTCATCAATACCATGACTCCTATATCTTAAACTCTATCAACTTGAGATAAATTGCACGAGCTTTATTTGGTTTTGCATTTAACAAATATAACGTTCCAATGAAAATGGATTTTATCAATCAATTGCCATTTTTTGTTCGGAAATAATAAAATAAACAAGTCAAAATTGTGTTATCTGTAAAAGATTTTGTTCAACAAAAGAGCATCATTATTTCATTTTTTGTATTATATAAATTAAAGTAAATAATACCATAATATTCTGCACAAAATCATGTTATCTTGTTTTCAACATGAAATCAATTACTTTCCATTAACCAAAACATGCGATCTGTTCCAACTTACAAGATTTTGATCCGTCACCGCAACTTCAAACTTTAAACAAGACACAACATTACAGGCAATCGCAAGAGGGTTTGTGAAAATACAGCCTTCAAGTGTACAGCAACAAAATATTCACACAACACAAAAATTAACGAGAAACGGAACAATTCTAAACAAGCATTCGCAAACCGGCCATTATAGCTGCACTAACTCCCCCGCAAATTGGTAAAGTAACAAGCCAGGCCAGTACAATGTTCCTAAATATGGACCAATCAACGTTCTCCCTCGCTCTGAACCTCCCGACAAACACCACAGAGCCGACCTTGCAGTGAGTTGTACTGATGGGCAGGCCTATGTTGGAGGCGACCAGGACTGTCAAAGCTGATCCGATTTCAATGCAAAATCCACTGGATAAGCCAGAATAAATGTAAATAAAGATATTGCACTAAAAAATTTCATGCATTAAATAAGTAAGAAATAAATAAATATTAATAGAATCTTGAAAAAAAAATAAGAAAACAAAACCTGGATGGGGTGACTTTAGCCAGATCTTCTCCTATTGTCTTTATAACTTTCCTGCCAAGGACAACCAGCCCGACTGAAATTCCGAAGCCGCCATACAAAAGAATAAGTATAGGAGTTGGTGCGGACTGTGATACAAGTCCAGTTGTTCCAATCAACCACAACGAAACTAGAGGACCGATGGAATTGCTGTTGCAAAAAAGTAAATACATTTATCGTACTCTAATGCAAAAGATATAATTGAAAAGTAAATACTGCTAAAAATATTCTTATGTTAGATGTAAATCAATCTTGAGTTCATTGTAAAGTTTTTTTTAATTATCTGCTCACTACACTTCTGTTATTAATCTGATAGTAACTTAAAAACTTCATCCAATTACAGTCTTAGCAAAAACAGCTAATTGGCCAATATAAATGCAGTAGATATGCAAAATTATACCTAATATGAGTGATTTTTCATTGCAATCTTCCATTCATGCTGTATATACATTTTTACACATTTTATGCATGATGTTTGAAGATATTATGTTTAAAGTTATATTTTATGCAATTAATATTAAATTCAATAGCAATTAATTATTAAACAGCCATCAGACTTCAATGATGAAAAACTAATTTAGATAAAAAACTCATTTAGATAATAACAACCAAATAAACTTTTCTTTATAAATCTGTTGTACATATACATTTATATTCTTTATTAGGTCCGATTTTAAAAAGTTAAAACCTTAAAGAGTATCCAAAGATATGCAATTTTTCACACATATGTATATTCATTACATTGAGATTTGAAAACGTGCAGCTAAAAACGTTTATAATTTAAAAATAAATTATATAAATTCAGATACCTGACATCATTTCCACCATGAGCAAATGAACCAAACACTGCAGTGAGAATTTGAAGAAAAGAAAACAGCCTTGCTGTTTCTGGCGTGTCTGTGACAGCTGAGCGACCTTGCTTGACCTGCAGCTGACCGCAATGGTTCTGAACATTAATAGCTTACATTACAAGACATTAAAATCCTTTCAAATATTAAATTTCACTAATAAATGGCTCATCTACCACATCTTCCTGAAACTTTTCTGAAAGTCCTAAAACGTTGGTCATTTGTTTTTTCAGACCATCGTCTTCATATAAACTGGTCAGGCCTTCTTCTGATTCAATAAACGTAGCAACCGTTGCAACTCTTGTCACTTCCTCTGAACAAGCAACCAAGCAAATAAAACTTATATTATCGACAACACATCAAGTTAACAGAGAGAAAAGAAGCCAAAAAATCACTCAAAATTAAACCTCGGATTCTTTTGCGCTGCCACGGTACGACGACGCAGTAGATAACGAAGCCACTCACAATGCCAGACCCGAAGCTGATTATGAACGTTCCCCACAGAGGTATCAAATTGAACCTAAGCACTTCAAATCAACACAAATGAAATTGAATATATTTAAAAAACCTTTTTTTATTAAATAAAAATAATGTCCAACTCTCTGGTCCTTCGTAAAACACGGAAAATATGTTGACGACGATGGTCATGGCATAAAATATCGGGAGAAATCGTAGACCTGGTTCGAGTGGTTCTTCCTGAAAATTGAAACGTCAAACATTGCTGTAATATAAAACTTCATGTTACATCTTAATGTATGATTAAAATTCACAAACTCTCTATTTTCTGCATTATTTAACAAATATAATTGTTATAGAAGTGTTAGAGTTTAGATAAAATGCCTGTAAAATCCAATTAAGTCACACTTACTTTACAAAAGACATCTTACAAAATAATAGAAAAAAATTATTTTCAGTAAAATTAACTTACTTTGCTAAGTATAAAATACTTGCAAATCCAGAAAAGACAAACGGACACGGCTCCCGCCAAAATAGGTGAGATAAACCAAGATGCAACTAGAAATTTAATTTATTGTACAAATAAGAACATAAATAAATCACTTATAAACTATAAATAAAATAACAATGACAATAACTTATACATTATTATTACTATTATTATTATTATTATTATTATTATTATTATTATTATTATTATTATTAATAATCACAAAATTAATAATATAACTTACTTATTGTGCCAAGTTTCACCCAATGAATGCCCTTCACACCATGAACAACGAGAGCAAACCCGACCGTTGAACCGACAATGCTGTGTGTTGCCGATACTGGAAGTCTCAACAGTGTCGCTGCTATCAGCCACACACAGGAACCTAGAACGTGGAAACAACATATTGATTTCTGTAAATAAATTTGTTATTGAAATTATTTCAAAGAAAATATGCAAGTCTGAGAAGGTTTATGACATTTCTCAGAAGACTATAAATTTGCTAACTGAAGAAAATATTATATTAAAATTTTTTCCAAGAAGAAACAGAATGTGAGACTAATTTATAAGTGATAAATTCTTAGTTCCATTGTAATGACATTCAATTAATTTAAATTGCAAATAAGCCATTCACAGAACCATACACATCAGATTAGATATCTATTGCCCATTAGCTAATATGATACTCCTTTGTAAAAGAAAAAAACAAGAATAAATAGAAGATCAGACCAGATAATGATGCCACATTCCCAACCATAAGCAATTTTGTATTATTCTGATAAGGGGTCAGGTCTATAATTCCTTTTCTGATTGTGTCTGATACTTTTGCTCCTACAAAAGTTAAACAATACACTTTCTCTCTATATATATATGTGTGTGATAAAATAATGTTAATTAATTAATATATACAAAAATACTATTTTTTGCAACATCACACAAAAACAAACTGAAGAAACCTAATAAGACAGCTCCTAAAGTTTCAAATATGCTCGCCAATACGAAGGCCTGCTTGAGGCTCAAAACTTTCGATCCGACTGACGTCCCAAATGAGTTAGCGACATCATTTGCGCCTATGCCAAATGCAAGTAAAAAAGCAATGATGAAACCTACTACTATCATCCATATTTCATCTGGAGGTACAGCAAATCCGGAGCCTTCCATTCTTATGATATATATATCTGTCAAATCGGAAGGAACACTTTAGTAACTGACATATTTGATGATATTTAAACAATCATATGTAATTGCAAATAAAAGTAGTGTAAATCTCATTGCACATAAAAAACAATAAAAGCATATTACAATTGTATGCATAAACTTAATTCTTAAAATGCTATTTTAAATAAGTGAACCAAAAATATATTTCACTTCAATGGCGTTTGAATCAATCTATGAAATAATTTCTATAGTACCTTTAACTGAAGCTCAAAAGAGCTCTGTTGCTAAGCAACAACAGAAACCAGCTACCAAAGTTGTAGCAGCTTCATAAATCAAGGTTGCAGAAAAAAGTGCTTGGCAGAACAGTGTTTAATGAGATTGAGACAGATAATTAGGCCGAATATCCTTTTTTGATAGTTTAGGCCTTTAGGCACTGAGATAACATTAGTAAGATAGGAATGGAGGTTATTAATGGTTTTAAATATCAATAGGCATACTTTAAAATTATTTTGCACTCCAAAGTACTCTGTAATCTGACAAAAAAAATTAGAAATTGTAGGAAATAATGAGGTGAGCAGCCATTTGAAAGCTTTAAATAAAGAGCAGCCCCGCAACTACGGGGGGGGCGAGGGGGAACAAAGCCCCCTTATAAGATATTTTGCCCCCCCCCCCTGGAAAATTTTAAGATATGTAGTTTTTTGAAATTTATAAACCTGTTAACCGTTACACAAACAGCGTATTTAGCCTCCCCCAATTCTAAGATATGTACTTACTTTTTCGAACTTTATAAACCTGTAAACCGTTATACAAGCTCATAACTGGATAAGGCAGTGGATTTCGCCCCCCTCCTGAAAAATTCTAAGACATGTAATGTTTTGAACTTTATAAGCCTGTAAACCGTTATAAAAGTTCATAACTGGATAAGGCAGCGGATTTCGCGCCCCCCCAAATTCAAGATATGTACATATTTTTTCGAACCTGTATACAAGTTCATAGCTCGATAATAAAGCAGCGGATTTTGCCCCCCCCCCTGAAAAATTCTAAGACATTTACTTTTTGAACTTTATAAACCTGCTATATAGCTGGATAAAACAGCATATTCCCCCCCCATTCTAAGATATGTACCTATTTTTTCGAACTTTATAAACCTGTAAACTGTTATAAAAGTTCATAACTGGATAAGGCAGCAGATTTCACCCCCCCCCCCAAATTCAAAGATACGTACCTATTTTTTCGAACCTGTAAACAAGTTCATAGCTCGATAAGGCAGCGAATTTCGCCCCCCCCCTGAAAATTCTAAAACATGTACTTTTTTGAACTTTATAAACCTGTTATGTAGTGTTTAGCTAGATAAGGCAGCGTATTTTGCCCTCCCCCTTACTGAAAAATTCTAAGTTATGTACCTTTTTGAACTTTATAAGCCTGTAAACCGTTATTCTGGTACATAGCTGGCTAAAGCAGCGTATTCAGGAATACTCACAAAATTGGGAATGTTGGGTATCTATCAACACACCTGCAATATAGTGTATTTTGTATCCAATGCGGTTAACTTATTAACGCATCACTGCAAACATCTCAGCAAAACCTTGGGATGCAACTTTTTCTCACGGCCCACTTATATTTGAAAAAAATCTAAACTTTTTAAAGCCTTTCTTTAATTTTTCCTCCAAAAAACTGCTGACCGGGGGGTAAGTCGGAGCGGCTTTTTCAAAATATTTTCAAAGCCACTTTTTTATTTTTTCTGTATAAAAACTGATAGCTGATGACCGGGAGAGGGGGCTATCCGGAAGTAGTTTATCCATACATGTTAAACCACTTCAGGGGGGCCCACTAGTTGGCTTATCCAACCTCAAAAACCTAAAATTACAGAATAGAAGCTTGAAGTGTACCTATATAAAATTACAGATTGTGTTTAAATTAAAAAACAAAACAGAAAATTAATTCTGATTTACGATAAATATTGATTATTTTTATTTATTGCACTTTTTGTCATTTTATTTTTATAAACTATTCCAGCAAATCCAAAATAAAGTCATAAAAATAATAAACAATATGGGTGTTGCTGATGCACCTTGGTTTTACATATAATATTTACATTGTCTTTTCTTCAACTCCCGATATAATTTTAGTGGTTTTTTGGCCATTTTCATTTCGCCCCCCTTTAGAGATAGCTTGCCCCCCCAAAGCATGAAGTCTAGTTGCGGGGCTGATAAAGAGCGAAGAGCCCATTTTTTGAGAGTATAAGAAGAGAAAAAAACTAGAACAGTATATGAATGTTGACTTATATGTATGTAAAGCAAACCTGTAATTATTATAAGTGATAGAAGACCTCTTAGATTTATATAAGCCTTCCTTTTTTCTAGCAATATGTTCAAGAAAAATACAATCTGTGTCAAACCAAGGAGCATGTTTAGATAATAATCTAAAGGAAAATAATTTTAAAAGTAAAACAAGGTTTATAATATTAGTAAGAAAACTATTAAAATATAACAGTAATTCATCAACATTATTGGGACCATCAAAATCAAAATCAAAGTGTTTAATAAGTCAACGAAGTCAACAAATAAATATTTATTATAAAGGAGTTTCTATTTTCTTTTATAAAATTCCACAGTTGTATTACTAAAATTTCATTCTAGAAAATACATAAAATTAATAATAAAGCATATAATTATACCACTGTTAGACAAATATTTGGTTGATACTATTGACTGTGCTGTCTGTGCTTCTTAACCCCAGGGCCGTAACCAGCTATGGGGCCGGGGGGGCCCAGGCCCCCCCAGTTTCGTTCAGGCCTCCCCAGTTTTGGTCGGGCCACCCAGCTCATTCAGGCCCCCCCAGTTTTTTTATTGCTGTCCAGTTAATATAAAACCGCACAATTTCTCTAATAATAATACAAGAGAAAGAGCTACTGAGAGGGCAAGAAAAAGAGAGATGCTGAAAAGTTAAAGAACCAACAAAATAAGCTGTCCTGTAGAGAATGAAAGAGAGACTGTAAAGAGGCTAGGCTACAAACATGTAGAGGGAGATAGTACTGTTAAAGAACTTAGGAGCCTAGCAGAATAGGCAGCTCACGTTGAGAAGAAATGAGATATGCTAAATAATAGTAAATAAGTTAATGGCTAGAGAATATCACAGAGAGAGGAAAAGAGAGATGCTAATAGAAGACACTTACCACAGTGACCGGATGCAGTGACCGCATGCAAAAACACTCTACTACACATTAACATAAATTTCTTTGTTGTTTGTTTGCGTCCTTGTTACATGCTTTAGGAAGTTCTCGTGTTGATTCAGAATATTTTCAAATTCAAATTAATAAGGTAGAATAAGATTCAAATTTCAATCGCTGTTTTTTTGCGAAAAGCTCATTTTGAGGGTCAAATCACTGGCACGCGCAACTTATGTAAACAAAAAATTTATACAGTGCCCCCCCAAAAAGTTCTTGGGCCCCCCACTTCCAAATTCCTGGTTACGGCCCTGCTTAACCCCCCCACCCCAGAGGTACAGGGGCATATGATAATTTGTAAAATAACCAACTGCATTGGTATAAAAATCTTTCTTAATAGCAATACACAGCTTCTGCAAATTTTCTAACTTCTTTTTTAAGCCATTTTGTGACGCACTGTCAATACTAGTCAATAGTCATTTGAGCTATAACAGTGCACACACTGTCAATAGATATAGATACTAAGAAAATGTTTTGACCATAGCTTCCCAATATTTTCAACTTCTTAAATTGTTTTTGAAAAGATTTCGAATCGTATTGTCCAAAGATTTATAGTATCTTGATTGATAATAGTTCCCGCCCCTGGGTAGTCAGTAGCACGGGGAGCCTAGCTAAAGCTAACGGCTGTTCATGACCTGCACGTGCGGCTACCGCGGGTCTTTGGTGTTCGGCAGTAATCACCACTCAATAAAAACTATTATTTTATTGTGGACAACGGTGGGTGATTCCAGATCAGTGTTTCTCAATGTCTATAAATAAAATTACAGAATTTTTAAATGTTTAAGTTCAACTACTCACTAGTCACTTAGAAGTGTTCGAGATAAACAAATCCAACAGCTTTTTAACTCGAGCCGTTTCTACCCCGTAAATAATAAGTAATAGGTTTTTTTAGCAAATTATTCCGCACATACAGGCATCCTATCAACGTTATAACAGTTGAAAATAACACAGAGTAGAGGCGCGAACGGCAACACAGCCAATAGTGAAGAGCGATTTCACTCGCTCAAGTTTACAAACTAGTGTGAAACTAAACATTTCAACAATCACTAATAGGCTATGTTATTAAAAACGAGATTTTATCGTTCCGCTCATTTTACAGTAATGTTTAAAGTCTCATAAAACAAAGTGTTTAAAAAATTTTTGGTCTTTTACATTTTCAGGTATCCAGCTACTTAAGATACATTTTCTCTCCTTCCATCAAGATAGTTTGATTTTGGCGGAGTTGGGCTCTCAACTTTGGTTGAACTTTATTCAGGTTTGTGGTGATTCATTGGCATGATTGGCTATTATAGAGCATTCATCCCTCATTTCGCCCACAAATCTGCCCCCTTGTATACTCTTTTGGGCAACACCAATAAATGCAATCATCAATTGACAAGGGGAGCCGGACAACTACTGTAAAGCTTTTGATGACATCAAATCAGCCCTAGCAGATGCAGCCAATCTTCATCACATAAGTAAATCAAGCAGCCTGTATACCACCTATAGTGGCTGATGCATCGTCGATAGCGTGGCCGCTGCTCTTCATCAAGTCATCATGGGCCAGCAGCAACCCATTGTTATTTTTAAATCCTTTATATTATTTTCGATTGTCTTCCCGTTTGTCTGTCTGTCTTCCTGTCGGTCACAAACTTTGAGTCTCAAAATTAACTCACTTCCCGTTATCCGATCGAGCTGAAATTTGGCACATCGACTTGGGCTGCGAGACAATTGAATCTATCAAAATTTCAGTTTGATCGGATATTGTATAATTAAGTTTTTCAAAAAACACCAAATTTTAACGGATTTTTAATTTTTGAATTTGGCTCTGGGCTTAAAAATAAAAATCTAGGATCGTATATAAAGGATTTATAATAAAAACTTTGTTTTTATGGGTTAGTTTTTTATTCCAAGCGTCTATCAAAAACAAAACTCATATACTCACCGTTTGACCGAAAACGTCTGGCTGCATATTTAGCCGTCCTCCACTTCAAACATATCGAAGGGAGGGAAATTCACCTATTCACCACCACTCATCACAGACCTCTCTGCCAAGCCTTTCTATACAACAGGGACCAAAAGACACACACACAATAGCGTCGGCTCTCCATCATCTCAAAATATATTACTGAAATGCATTACATCAAAGGAGCAGAGAATGTAGTTGGCTCTATTCTTGGTCCTTTATTGTTAATTCTCTATACTTCTGAACTTCCTCATATTATATCTTCTCCTGGAGTTCTTCTATGTGTCTCAAGCTTAATCCTCATAAGTTTGAGTTAATCTATTTCAATAAGTCCTCTAAATCTCTAACTCCTCTTCCTTTGGTTTTACCACCACCATCTACTCTTTGCATTTCTCCTTCTCCTTTGATTCGTAGCTTAGGCTTTCTTTTCGACTCTAACTTGTCTCTAACCCCTCAAATTACAACCGTCACTAAGTCTTGCTACTTTCATCTTCGCCGCATTAAGCATCTTCGTCCACTTCTGGATGATCCTTCTCTACAACTTCTAGTCTCTTCTCTTATTCTCTCTCGACTACTGCAATTCACTATATTATGGTTTTCCTGATACTACCCTTTATCCTCTCTCTAAAGCCTTCAACTCAGCTGCGCGCTTAGTTTCTCTCATCTCTTCTCTTACAGCTTTCCGTCGTGGACTTAAAACACATCTGTTTAATAAGTTCCTGACCGTGCGCTATTGAACGCCACGGAAATAGCGCTCTACAAATTCCGATTGATTGATTGATTGACACACTCTCCTGACCGGTTAGTGCATTACAACTTGAACATCCTGACCTAACCAGCATTGCTAAAACTCAGGCCAATGACACTGAAACACAAGACTACAAAGACATTCTCACTCCACAACAGCTTTCTGCAGATTTAACAATTCTCTGTGAAAACAGTTCCACCTATCCACGTCTATTTGTTTCACAGTCTCAGAGACAGTCAATTTTTCGACACCTCCACAATATGGCCCATCCAGGAATTAAAGGGTCCACTAATTTGGAAATTTGTTTGCCGCACGGTATTTCTGGCCAAAGATGAAAGGAAGCATCAAACAATGGGTCAACAGCTGCCTCGATTGTCAAAAAGTCAAAATCATTCGTCACAATAAAAACCTCCCACAGCAACCTTATCCTTTCAATGATCGCTTTCAGACAGTTCACATGGATATAGTAGGACCACTGAAACTCTCCAAGACACTCGGTTCTCAGTTTACTTCTGATCTGCTTTATGTTGTCACATTCATCGACAGAGCAACACGTTGGTTTGAATGTGCTCCAGTTTTTTCCATTACGGCAACAACAGTTGCTAAAGTATTCCTAAGCCATTGGATCAGCAGGTTTGGCGTACCGTTGTGTCTCACAACAGATCAAGGTCGACAGTTTGAGAGCAATCTTTTCAGCAGTGTTGGGGACTATTACTCTAAAAAGTAATATATTGCTATTACAGTTATTTGGTTAAAAAATGTAATATATTGCTATTACAAGTTACTTTTTTAAATTTGTAATATATTACTATTACAAGTTACTGACAAAATGTAATACTATTACACAGCTATTACAAGTTACTGACAAAATGTAATACTATTACACAGCTATTACAAGTTACTGACAAAATGTAATACTATTACACAGCTATTACTTATTACTTTACTTCATGGCGCTAAGTGCTCGAATCCTTATTTAACAGTTTGCACAGGTTCAGAAACTATATAATCAAGACTGGAACAAATATAAAATATAATTCAGAAACTACAACACAAAAATAAATTTTATTTCAGTGCAAAAGTCTAAAAATAGCTATTAAAAACACAATGTTAATCATATTCCATTATTATCGCAAAGTAGGAGTTGCATCTCTAACTTTTCATCAGAAGACGATTTCGATTTTGTGTAAGAATCTGGCTACCAAGGCTAAACAAACTTTTTACAGGAGCACTAGATGGCATACCAGTATTATACAAGCGGAAAAACAATGATTTCTCTTTGGAAGCTTCATCTTTTAACCACCGCAGAGCAGACGAAATTGGGGATTTGTCAAACTTGATAAGATCATCTCTGGTAAGTAGCTTGCCAACACCGGCCACAAGAGCATCTACCAGAGAAGATGCCAATTTCAAATTTTCACGTTTTTTAGCAGCTGCTTTTTATGTTTATAAATTTTACAAAAAGCTAAAGTGTTGCAAAGATTGAGATTTATCTCGGGAGACTTACAAACAATATTGCAAATCGTGTTTACTGCGTGATAGTAAGAGCTCCAACTTGTATTATTTGAAACGATCAGAGCATTTCAAAAGCTACCTCTGCACCCTTAATAGCAACTAAATTTGTTGTATGTGCACCGCATCTCTTGTGTAGTAGCAGCATATATGTTTGGTCAAATAAAGTATTTTCTTCCAAAATTACTAAAATTAGACCTACTTTAATGAAAGCAACATCATTTTCTTTCTGGGTCAGCTGATTGTTATTGTATAATAATTTGATGTGAGATTTCCATCACTAAATTTGTTAAACGCTGTTACAAAATTAATCCGTTGTCAGTTACTGTCATAACAATTTCTCACGTCCCATTAGGCGACAACAAGTAAGCGCCGCAGATTTTCTGGATAGCGGTGCTGGGTCAATCCAGTGGCTCGTAACTCCTAAGTAGCTGCGATTGCGGTGAAGGAAAACAAAGACAGCTTAGCTAAACGGGTTTCTAGTTTGCATAGATATCTAAGACAAAGCTAAACTCGACAACGGAATGTCAAATGATTTTTTTAAAATATAGAACGAAAAAAATAACGTAAATTTCGTTACAATTACTCAAAAAAAGTAATATATTACTATTACATTAAAATAAAAGTAATCGTTACTATTACAAGTTACTGAAAAAAATATTACTATTACAGTAACGCGTTACTTGTAACGCGTTACTCCCCAACACTGCTTTTCAGTGAGTTATCTAACTCTATTGGTTTCCACCGACTACATACCACCGCTTATCATCCACAATCCAATAGACAGCAGTCATGCCTCGTAATGAAGAATGGCTTATTTTCTTCCCCGTGGTTTGTTTAGCATTCAGAGCCATTCCAACCGGACATGGGCATTCCCTTTTCATAGCCATGACAGGCTCTGACATCTTGATGCCTCATATCTTCTTCAACAAGACAACCCCTTCAACTAAAAAGCAAGTCGAATCCATTCAGCAGCTCAGTAAACACATGCGTCAACTAGACTTCACTACTCTGTCAGAGGAGATTCACCATGGCCGAAACATTCGTCCTCAAACAGTCCAGCTGCAACCAGGGCAACACATTTGGCTAAGAATCGATAGAGTTCGGCAACCGCTGGAAGCTCCCTATCAAGGACCCAATGCAAAGTCCTTGCTGCAAAAAACAACATCGTCAAAATTAAGATGCCAGATGGTTCCTCTTTTTGTGTGTCTCTAGAACGCATCAAACTTGCCTTCAGAAACAACAAGAGCTGCACCTCGCGAAACCGTGACTGAATCTTCTTCTTCAACAGAGCGTGCAAGTTTGCCTATGAAGACGACAACATCCACACTCACAGCCAACAGCAACATTTCTGAGTCCTCTACTACCAAGACAGATGAACCACCTCACACCAGGTCAGGCAGACGTGTACCAGTGGCGTAGCGAGGGTATCTGGCGCTCGGGGGCAAGGTATAAAAAATTCGCCCCCATCTTCCACTGTTCTTCCTATTGGACGACCAAAACCGAAAAAACCAAAGACGTCCGAGCCATATCCCTTTCCCTAAGAAAATTTTGGAAAACATTCATTTTTATTATTACCAATGCTTTTATTAACTCGTCGTCTCTGTTTGTTTCTCTGTCTGTCTGTTTGTTTCTCTGTCTGTTTCAAATCTTGCAATCAATTTTTGAGTCACTTCCTGATGATAGATTTTTTTCAAATTTTGCATACATGCTCAAAATAGAAGACAATTCAATATTCAATTATTAGTTTTACAATAAGTCAATTAATTTAGTTAATTTTAATTAATTTCGATATTTCGATATAATTAAGATATTTCGACTTTAATATAAAATAAAAGAGTAATATAAGAAAAAATTGATTGCAAAATTTGTGTTTTAATTACATATAAAAGCATTGGGTTTTAAAAATTCGTTTTTAATTTACTTGCTATATATATAGATGAATGTATGTATGTATGTATGTATGTATGTATGTATGTATGTATGTATGTATGTATGTATGTATGTATGTATGTATGTATGTATGTATGTATGTATGTATGTATGTATGTATGTATGTATGTATGTATGTATGTATGTATGTATGTATGTATGTATGTATGTATGTATGTATGTATGTATGTATGTATGTATGTATGTATGTAACTCCGCCTTGCTTTTGCAAGCCAGTCCCAAGCCTGGAGAAAGGAGGAGGGAAAAGTTAAAAGGATCAAATTATGATCCACGACTGGAAGTACATAGGTGCTTCTGACACAGCCGTTTCAGTCTTAAAACACTTGGTGTAAAGGACTATAAACTATTATGAATGATGTATGTATGTATGTATGTATGTATGTATGTATGTATGTATGTATGTATGTATGTATGTATGTATGTATGTATGTATGTATGTATGTATGTATGTATGTATGTATGTATGTATGTATGTATGTATGTATGTATGTATGTATGTATGTATGTATGTATGTGTGTGTGTGTTATAACTCTTTGCGAGCTTTCGTCGGCAAAGGTCTTCAGAAGAAGAACCTCTCATTTTTAGCGTTTCGGCCTTTAAACTTCTTCAGTGGCTTCTATCCTTATACAGCCGGGCGCAGCTTCGCCCGGCAAAAAACAGGGGGGGAAGAAAAAAATAAAAGGGGGTAAGGAAAAAAGTTTAAAAATCCATCCATTTCGAAATTTCGATTGAACCTAAAGAATATATCTAAACGACGTGAGAGTCGTGAGACGTCGTGTGGCTTCTCAACGTTGACTCGAGATTCGTTAATTAACATTTAATGTCCATCTTATCTTTCATATAGCTCATCTAATACGCTTCACGATGTAGCCGCAACCGAATGGACATGGAACATAATTTATGCTGAAGCCCATGAATGCTGATAAGTTCTACGACTGATGACGGCTATATAAAATAAACTTGACTCTTTTTGACTCCTTCTTGTTCACAATTTGTTTACTTTGTTAAAGAAAAGAGTATGCCGCGAGAAAAATCCAAGTTTAAGTTACGTTGTTGCGATCTGATAAATGGATGGAGCATTGTCGAAAGAATCACGCTTTTAAATGCACTAGGTTAGCTTACCTAATCATTGTAAAAGAAATAATTTTGAACAATTGAGACGGATTTTTAAACATCAACGCATATTTTTGTGGTTTTGCGATTTCTGCGCCAACTTACAGAGTTACGAAAAGTTTTAGCATTTACACAAACACATATACATACATACATACACAGCCGTATGGAATGTAGGACATTTTCCATTCCATCTCGGAAATTCCATTAAAACTATTTTTTACTGATAATTATAGTTAATAGTTAAAAATTTAGTCTAGTAGTTCTTATTATATTGTGCAAATTTTCACATGGGGAACGTCCGGCGGATAATGTTCGTTCCCCGGACGTTTATATAACCATTAAAATTGTTAAGGACCTCAATGTTGGATGATTGGTTCTCTTCATTATTAATACTTGCCTCAGAAAAAAACATTTTGGAAAACATTCCTGTAGATAAAATCATTGATAGATTTGCTGCAACATCAAAACCGCTAAAGAAACTTTTAATTAAATAAATTTCGATTTAGATTTATAGTTTTTAATGATTTTTTCAATATTAACATGTGTTGTTTTTCTGTGTTTGGGTATTATACCTGTAACGTCGGTTGTCCGATGAGGAAAATCTTCAACAGGAGCCGGCGTTCAGGTTCTTATTTATTTAGACACCACAAGTTCTGAGGTACCCACAAACTTTATCAGCTCCCAAGGTACAACACACAGAGAAATCAAATTAATAACTTAGCACGAAGTCAGGCACGAAGCACGAAACAATAATTTAATAGCACAAAGCAAAGCACTAAGCACACAGCAACAATTTATTAGCACGAATCAAAAGCACTAAGCACACAGCAACAATTTATTAGCACGAAGCAAAGCACGAAGCACACAGCAACAATTTATTAGCACGAAGCAAAGCACGAAGCACACAGCTACAATTTATTAGCACGAAGCAAAGCACGAAGCACACAGCTACAATTTATTAGCACGAAGCAAAGCACGAAGCACACCGAAACTAAAATAATCTTTTTAAAACAAATCCGTCCTATCGTCACATAGCATAGAAATAAAAGATAAATAATAGATATTTAATTTAATACCCCAGATAAAAAAATAAATAATAAAAAAAATAAAAATAATTATTTACGAATTAGTAACAACCGTTACACCTCCCTACCCAAAAAGAGTGTAGTTAAGGGTGGAATGCAATGTTATCAACACCCGTAACTCACGTTACATTATTGTATAGTTTTCTTGATCGTTGTGGAGGGAACCTCAGCGCCGTCGTCTTCTATGGACCGTGACATGAATCGGCAGGAATGTTGGTTAGTCCCGCCCGGTACTTGAACTGAAGATCAAACTCTTGAAGTGCAAGGGCCCATCTTGTGAGTTTTGAACTTTTTGTCGATACTTCCGTTAGAAACGTAAGGGGATTATGGTCGGAGAAGACCGTGACCTGTGAAAGCAGTAACCACCCTTTGAACTTTTGGAGCGCCCACACCACAGCATAGGCTTCTCTTTCGATGGTTGCCCACCTTTGTTGTGTGTCACTGAGTTTAGCACTGGCAAAGGCGATGGGTTGTTCCTCTCGGTTCGCGTTCCACTGGAAGAGGCAGCATCCCACGGCTACCGCGCTTGCATCGACAGCCAAACCAAACTCTCGTTGGTAGTCAATTGTGTAAAGAGTGACGGATTCTACGAGGAGTTTTTTGTTACCTAACCGAACGGAGGCCGTAAGATATGGCACTGAACAAGAGGCTGCTCGTCTTTTGCATCGATTAGAACGGCCATCTTCAATCAAGATCTGCTGTAACATGTGTGCGTGAACTGTTAGATAGTTGTTTGCAGCATTTGAATTCAAAACGTGGTATAACGAAACAGGAATAGTTCGATCGCTGTTGTTGCTGTCGAAATCGGAGTTTGTCTTTGAGTGAACTCTAAACTTGTTTCGCGGAGAATGTCTGGCACCCTGCGAAGGACTGTTTGAACGAAAACCATCAAGAGCTTCAGTGTCTTCTAATTTGTTTTTTATCACAGGAGAAAATTCGATTTGTTGAAGATCGAGATTAAATTGATTGGTCGACTCTTGAAATTGAGATGCAGATGAAGGAAGCCCGGAAAATGGTTGTGACAATGACGGTGAAGTAGTAGAGGAAGGAGGATGATGAGGTAAATGTGACCTGTCCTGTATTTTACTTTCTTCATTCGTCAGCTGTCTTTGTATTTCATTTATGATCAAAGTTTCTTGATCAACTCTGGGCTGGATATTTGGTGCCTGGTGTAAGTGAATTTGATATGCTGAGGTCCGGCTGCTCTGCATCGGCTTGAGGTCCTGAATCGTTCCATTCGTATTGGCTGGCCTTACTATTTCAACATCTGTTGGCGATGTGCCGCCGTCCTTTTCTATAACTATGGTTGCTGCGCTAGCTGTAACCATTTCGTAGGATTTCAACGCTTGGATTCTTTTGACTACGCTAGGAGTTAAGAGGGCTTCCTCCCGGAGGTTATCTACCACTGCAAACCACTCTTTAATTGTCGGGGCTACGCTAACATATTGGTCATCAGATAAATAAGGCCTTATAGTAAGTTCGACCAAAGTAACCGGTTGCTCGATACCCACTATTGCTCCCCACAACACGCCTTGACGTTGTATGGGGCATTGATGAATATCAACCAAACTGGCCCTTATACAGCAACGGTTAGCTCCACTGTCGTTGAGGGCTCTCACTGGTGCAACATCACCGATCCTTACATTAAGGAAATAACTTTCGAACGCCTCATTATCTACTCCTAGAGTATCTACGTGACATATATTAGCTCTAGTGGGGTTGCGTGGGCAGAGCTGACTTGCATGACCCACTTCCTGGCAATTAGTACACACCTTAGTTCCTCGACACTCGCGTGCCTCGTGACCTAGTTTACCACAGTTGTAGCACTTTCGAATGTTACCGCTTGCGCTAGTTTTCGAGGGTTGAGGAATAGGCCGTGCATAAGTCGGGGGAGCTACAGGTGGTCTATCCCGTTGTAGGCCAGTCGATTCCTCTTCGTCCCTATACCGAGAATGAATTTTGGATGCTGTGTTATGTAATATGTCTTTATGTAGCAGAACATAGTTGTCTGCGTGCTCAGCAACTTGCTTATGGCAATTATCGACTTCACCTGGACGATCAATGACATAATTTAAACAATCCCGGGGAAGTATTTGCTTGATCTTATCGGCACATAAGATGCTTACTACTCGGTCGTAAATGCCATCTGCACCACAGCTATCTAAATAATATGTGCAGAGGTTGTGTATTCTGGTGGCAAACGTTGTAAATGATTCGTCGCGCATGCGCTGCGCGTTATCGAAGGCGTTCTTAAGTGTGGCAGGATGAATACCATATTCCCGAAGAATCGCTTGTTTTAGGAAATGGTAATTATACCGCTGTTCTACGGGTATACGATATAATAAATTATCCGCTCGCGCCGCCACGATGCCTTTAAGCATTTCCCCTTGGTCAGATATATCGATCCCTTGGCAACGGCATTCGTCCTCCAGATATTTAAAAAACGCCGGTAACTCAACCTTTTCCGTAGGGAATGGCATTAATCCTGCCTTAACAATGTTTACCTTGCGAATATAGTTCTCGCGTTCGGAATTATTATACATGCCATAACCATCATCGCGTGCGTGCCGTGATTGTAACTCCGCCAACTTCACTTCCTTCTCTATCTCAGCTAATTTTATACGCATCGCACGCTCCTGCTCCTCTCTTTCTTTTTCTTTGCGGTCCTCACGCTCCTCTCTTTCTTTGCGGTCCTCACGCTCCTCCTGTCTTATCCTCTCCGCTAAATCTCTCTCGTATTGTATTCCTGTAAAACTTATGTTACGCCTTAGTGGCGACTCCTCTCCCTGCGATTCATTTTCAGAATCAATCCGTGAGCTTTTCTCCGCCACCATTGATATCGGTGTATTCATTATCCTAACTACCTTAATTGATCACTAACCTACAGTACTGACAATAACTTCCTAATGATAAAAAAAAAAAGAAACTAACAGAATCCACACAGAAAATTTCCTTGATTTTTTCGGCGAGACTTTGGTTGAGTAGGCCCGTTCCTTGTGATGAAGATCAGCAATGTTGATGCTGATCCTGTCGACTGCGCCAGAAATGTAACGTCGGTTGTCCGATGAGGAAAATCTTCAACAGGAGCCGGCGTTCAGGTTCTTATTTATTTAGACACCACAAGTTCTGAGGTACCCACAAACTTTATCAGCTCCCAAGGTACAACACACAGAGAAATCAAATTAATAACTTAGCACGAAGTCAGGCACGAAGCACGAAACAATAATTTAATAGCACAAAGCAAAGCACTAAGCACACAGCAACAATTTATTAGCACGAATCAAAAGCACTAAGCACACAGCAACAATTTATTAGCACGAAGCAAAGCACGAAGCACACAGCAACAATTTATTAGCACGAAGCAAAGCACGAAGCACACAGCTACAATTTATTAGCACGAAGCAAAGCACGAAGCACACAGCTACAATTTATTAGCACGAAGCAAAGCACGAAGCACACCGAAACTAAAATAATCTTTTTAAAACAAATCCGTCCTATCGTCACATAGCATAGAAATAAAAGATAAATAATAGATATTTAATTTAATACCCCAGATAAAAAAATAAATAATAAAAAAAATAAAAATAATTATTTACGAATTAGTAACAACCGTTACAATACCGAAATTAGACGAATTGTTGAGGAAAATGTGTATAGAAAGAACAAAAAAGTGTGTTAAAACTCAAATTATATGTATTTCACCTTATATATATATATATATATATATATATATATATATATATATATATATATATATATATATATATATATATATATATATATATATATATATATATATATATATATATATATATATATATATATATATATATATATATATATATATATATATATATATATATATATATATATATATATATATATATATATATATATATATATATATATATATAAGGTGAAATACTAAAAATAATGGCGGTCGCAACCTGGAGGAGGGGGGGAAAGCTTAGCTACATAGGGGGGGAATTGAGCCCGGCCACTTGGGGGGATAGAAGCCACTGAACTTCTTGACGCTTTTAAGAG
Organism: Erpobdella octoculata; assembly: GCA_963978895.1. Classification (NCBI taxonomy): domain Eukaryota; kingdom Metazoa; phylum Annelida; class Clitellata; order Hirudinida; family Erpobdellidae; genus Erpobdella; species Erpobdella octoculata. The sequence continues at coordinate 6,930,805 of OZ022239.1, forward strand.
AGGTGGGCCCACGTCCGTTGATCAGGCGGACGCCCTTCGGCGAGAAAAAGGTAATCCTGCAGTATAGCGTCCTGAACCGATTTCGATGACAAATGGCCGGTTTTTTTAACGTAAATGATATTTAAAACATAAATAAGGGAAATAAAGACTAATTACAACATAAATAACTAAAAAAAAACAAAAATTATAGCACTTTAGAACATTTATAAATTACTCCCGAAGTTAACGTAGTTCCCGATGAAGATCTATTTGTCAATAGCGATGGAAGTGAACAGTAGGAATAAAGGTAATAAAAATTAAACGCATTTAAAATAAAAATAGACAATTTAGGAAAAAAAATATAAACAATTTTTGAAGTAAAAAATTGAAAAATATTAGTTTGCTTTAGAAGTACGAGTTGCGTAACTCGCTCCATGTCTAAAACAGTATCTTTAAATGCGGCGGTTTTGTCAATATGCTTTAAGACAAATAAAAAACAATGAATTAAGAGGAGAAAACCAAGAAAAAATAAAATAATATAAAAGTAAAAGGCCAGTTAGGGGCAAGGGTGACAGTTTTTTTTATTATTTTACTGTACCTAGCCATTGGGGGGGGGGGGATTTAAAAGAGGGTTTGGCAAAACATATGAGAAAAAAGGCTCCTACTCCCCCCGGTCAATTTTTTTCGGGAGCAAAAAACAAAAGAGGTTATGTAGGGAGTGCAGATTTTGTGTTCTGTCCCCGGGCACAGAAGAGCCTAGCTACGCCTCTGTACGGCCCTGAATACGCCCCAGCGGCTTCCTTCACTTGAAATCACGCAGCAGTGTTCAGTGGTACAACGTGTGCACCGTGCATGCAATTTAGAGAGTGACACGGTAATACCGACCGCGATAAATACCGCGGTATAACCGCGGTAACGGGAACAAATTTCAATAATTTCACCATTACCGCGCGGTAACGGGGAAAAAATGGGGAAAAAATTTGCGGTAATGGGGAAAATGTTGACGGTAATTCCGCGGGAACGGTAATGAAGTTTTAAACTAATTTTTAAAAATTCAAAAAATTTATTTTAATTTTTTTTGTACTTTGTTTTATCGTGTTACGGCCGAAATTATCAACAATTGACAAGGCTATTCTATGTGTGCATGCTACTGAAACCTCATCTGAAAGGTGTTTTCATTTTCTGGCAGAATATTAGAAGAAAGAACACAACTAAGTGAAGATTGCAGTGACGATTTAATTTTTCTACATGGATTGAAGAACTAATATTTTTTACTTTCTTATTTCATTTAAAACATAACTATCTTTTTGCAAATTTTTATTAATAATTAACTTCAAAATAAACTTGCATAAAAATTTAAAATGAGGGGACAATGAGGGTTTGGGAATGATAGCTGCGGGGATGGGGACAGATATTGAGGGGATGGGGACATGGTGTGAGGGGACGGGAAGAGTTTTCTTTGCGGGGTGGGGATGGGGAAGAAATGTTGTCCCCGTGTCACTCGTTGCATTGCAATTATTAATTATGACTAAGCAAGACCGCGAGAGACTTCAGCGACCTCCACCACCAGCGGGTCGAGGAGATTTCATCTTTATTATAATGATTTGATGTTATTTTTTATTTATTTCTTACTTTATTTGTGTATTTTTAGATATTGAATTAATGAAAACAAACTTATCATAGATAAGTTTCCACTGACCGCCAGATTTTTTTACTAAATTATTTAATATTTAATTTATTTGCATATATATTAATTATTAATTTATTTTCAACGTTTCAAATTTATTCGTTGTTTTATTATTTTATTTCAATATTAACTCTTCCTTGCTTTTCATTCCTTGAATTGTATTTACTCCGCGTGTCAACACTGCCTTTGGATATTTTTGCTTCAAGTCGGTTTTTAGTAAAATACATGTTCGTAATATGTTTTGATAATGTTCTGTGGTTATTCTATTAAACAGTTTTTTAAACCGTTCTTTCATCGAAATCGGTTCAGGACGCTATACTGCAGGATTACCGAGAAAAATTTCCAAATTCCTAACTTGAAACACGAAAATTCAAAGTTCAGCAGAAAACTGTTCGAAACAAAACTTGAAATCGCCGGAACGATTATCGCTCAATGGAAACAAGGCTAAACCATTTCGTGTGCATCTTGTAGCGCTTTCTTTTTTCTATTAGCGAAAATTCAAAAAGATGCAGCTTCAGCGGTCTGGGAGATCTCCTTGATGGCTCGAGTTTTTTCTCGGTTTGAAAAACCAAGAGCTTTCAGCAGTTTTAACATTGAGCTGCTAACCAACCCTCGAACGCCAACCTCGAGTGCAAAAATTTCAGTCCTGAACCCTTTGGCATTCAAATCACATGCTAAATCCCTATATCTCTCCTCTTTGAAAATATTGCTAGATTCCATGTTACTTTCCCATAGCACAGAGAGTTCAACCAGGAGCATTGTCTTGGCCAAGTCAGAATATATAATTATATCCGGCTTTAAACCGCTAGATCTCACAGTTTCTGGAAATTTTCTTTCGCCATCCAAATCAGCCAAAACCGACCAATCGTCGGCAGCACCCATCACACATTCAAAGTCTCTTGTAGATCTGAACCTGTGGAACTTCAGATTGCCTTCTCAAAAAGTAGATTTTCCTTTTCTGCTGTATTCCTCTTGTTTTTGCTTTCTTACACGCTTCTTTGACGAAGTCAAGCAATTTTCGGAGTACTTGGTTATGGCGCCAAGTGTACCTCCCGTGTGAAAGTGAAAACGAACAACAGGAAAGAACGTGAATGAGAGTCTCCGATTGCCCACATAACATGCACGAATCATCGTCTTTCAACTTCCATCTTCGAAGATTGCTGGATGACGGCAGTTGATCATAAACAGATCTAATCAAAAAAGACAAACGTAGTGGTGTGTATTGCCAAATGTCTTTCCAAGAAAGCGAACGCTGAACAGCATTTTCCCATGTCGTCCAATCTGCTTGTTGAGATAACTGAACAAACTTAATCATTCTCTGGGACTCGATAGCTTTCTTTCTTTCCTGAATGACCAGACTTGTTCGTTCACTGGTGCTGGCTTTTGACCACCAAATTCGATGGGTTGACCCGAGACCCCGTTTGTCCTGTTGAACTGCCCCAACTTTTTCTGTCCAACGTAAAGAGGCTTCAGCTTCTGCGATCTCTTTTCTGGCTACCCATTTCTTTCCAGACTTTACAAGAGGTCCCATCTCCACAATTCTTTGATCCGAAGAGTTATCCAGCATTAGTTGCGTACGGATCTTGTTTATCTTAAACTCCTCAACCAAAGACTTCAGTGGCAACCTCAGTTTGGCAGTCTTGCTGTACAAAGCTACCGAAGTAAATCCCGGAGGCAGACCCAACCATTTCCTTGTAAATTTATTCATCCTTCTTTCTAGCTTTTCCACCAATGGTAAGCTCATCCCATACATTGATAGAGGCCACAGCAATCTCGGTAATAGAAAAAACTGAAGCAACCACAATTTGAACCTGCTCTGGAGTGGGGCCGCATCAATTTTCTTCATATCTTCAAATGCCGATCGGAGAACTTCAGAACACCGTCCAGTGTCGTTAAGCGAATCGTCATACCACCTTCCCAGGCTCTTAACTGGTTCTTCTCTCAATGTTGGGATCCTGTTGCCAGCAACTGAAAACGTCACGTTGTCGTCGATCTTGCCTCGTTGCAGAGATAAGCTTCTTGACTTGGTTGCCTTGAAACTCATGCCGCACCATGATAGCAGCCCGCTGAATGCATCAAGAGCTCGTCGCATTGAGATACATTTGAGATACCAAAGTTGTATCATCCATGAAGGCCTTCACCGATGGCATCAAGATACCTTTGCCAACGTAAGCTTCCTCCACGCGAGAACCCACTGCATTCAGAAGCAGCTGTATGTATGTATGTATGTATGTATGTATGTATGTATGTATGTATGTGAAAACTCTTCTTCGAGCAAGTTCGTCAGAGGTCTTCAGAGGAAGACCCTCCCAGCGTTTCGGCCCTTTTCCTGATGCTACCACGGGAGGGCGGGCCACGACCGTTGATCAGACGGCCGCCCCCTGACGAAATTTGTGTATCACATGCCGTTTTCGACCAGAACCAGATAAACCGGCAAATCTTCAAAGTACCAGAACCAAGAAGTCATTTTGAAACCGTCAAGCAACTGTAACAAGATGAGAAACTGTCTTTCAAACGCCGGAACTTGAGCATGTAGTATCCACCAAACCGCCAGATTCCGAGACCGAAATAAACATTCACCTCCGGAACTTCGAGCCATGCCACCACTTTCACCAAACGAGAAACACCACAAACCATAATGGCAGGAAACATTGTTTTGATTATTTTCTAAACGCTAGCAACTTTCCTTCTATTGCAAACAACCGAAACTTTCGCCGGCAGCCATAACGCGACTTCGTCCCTGAACTTGTAAACAAAGGAGGAGCTAACACTGTTGTACGGAAGCCAGAAGTGGCTGTTTAAATTTATTATCTCCTTTTTCATTCCTTTGCATCCATATCCAAAAAGAAGCTGTTTCTGCTCTTTCAGCTATTTTCTTGATAGCTTGAGTTTTTTTCCGACCCGACATTCCAAGAACCACAAGCAATTTGACGAGTGAGCGACCGGCTAAACCCCTGGCGCCTACTTCAACTGGAAAAATCTCGACTCTATATCCCGCACGCTCCAAATCTTGAGCAAGGATTCTGTAACGTTCTTCTTTCAAGATATTTGAGGCTTCCATGTTGCTTTCCCATGGCACTGTTAGTTCGATGAACAGCAACGTCTTGGCCAAACTGGAAAAAATGACAATGTCCGGTCTCAATCCGCTGCTGCGAATCAATTCCGGAAAGCAGTCTTCATCTTTTAAGTCTGCTGATATCCTCCAGTCATTTGCCGCATCAAGCAACGATTCTCTTCTCGTACTTGCCTTTCTGCGGCCCAAGTGCTGCAAGCCTTCTCTCAAGAAATAAATTTTTCTTCTGGGGCACAACTGCATCGAATTGACTAGTCTGCAGTTCTCCTTGATAATGCCCAGTATCTCTCTTAGAACCTCATTGTGGCGCCACGTGTATCTTCCCTTTGCCAAAGCATACGGACAACATGAGAGAATATGAATCAGAGTTTCTGTTTTCTCACACAGCTTGCAGGCTTCATTTTCAAGCTTTCCCCACTTCACTATGTATGTATGTATGTATGTATGTATGTATGTATGTATGTATGTATGTCCTTTATGCATTGCTACACCATTCATCCGATCGTAATGAAATTTTCACACAACCTTGAGAGTCAAGGGGAATCAAATATAGAGAAAAAAAATTGAAATCCGTCACAAAATGAGCGGAGCGGAGTGGGTGCGTGAGCGGAAACTATATATATATATATATATATATATATATATATATATATATATATATATATATCTATATATATAAAAGGAAGTCGGGTTTGTGTTACGACACTTATAACTCAAGAACGGCTGAACCGATTTTAGAGATTTTTGATTTATTGGATTTCTCTCAGCTCCTTTTAACAGAATAACTAAAAATATTTGACATTGAACCATGGAGTGGCCCATGGGGACCGCAGTATGTACCCCGGTAGCTATACAGCCTTAACAGTGCATCCTAGAAAAAAAACTTCAAATGGCAAAGTTGTAGAGCACCCTCTATTTGGTCTTACGGAAAAATAAATTTTCAAATTGGAGTTTGGGTTATCGAGATATACAGATGTTTAATTTTCCGCGACATGACATTTATGCGCAAATGGGGTAGAGCACATGTTATTAAATTTTCTGACTTTCATTGTTTACAATTGAAAATCTCACAGAAAAAATTAAGTAAATATCTTTTTAAATCTATATATATATAAATGAATGTTTGTATATATGTATGTATATATGTATGTATGTATATAGGTATGTTATTTATGCATTGCTACACCATTCATCCGATCGTAATGAAATTTTAACACAACCTTGAGAGTCAAGAGGAATCAAATATAGAAATTTTTTTTTGAAATCCATCACAAAATGAGCGGAGCGGAGCGGGTGAGCGAGTGGGAACTATATATATATGTATGTGCGTATGTATGTGTGTATGTATGTATGTATGTGTATGTGCATGTATGTGTGTCTGTGTGTGTGTCTATGTATGTATGTATGTATGTATGTATGTATGTATGTATGTATGTATGTATGTATGTATGTATGTCTGTATGTATGTATGTATGTATGTATGTATGTATGTATGTATGTATGTATGTGTGTGTTTTAACTCTTTGCGAGCTTTCGTCGCCGAAGGTCTTCAGAAGAAGAACCTCTCATTTTTAGCGTTTCGGCCCTTAAACTTCTTGACGCTTTTACGAGAGAGGTGGGCCCACGTCCGTTGATCAGGCGGACGCCCTTCGGCGAGAAAAATTTCCAAATTCCTAACTTGAAACACGAAAATTCAGAGTTCAGCAGAAAACTGTTCGAAACAAAACTTGAAATCGCCGGAACGATTATCGCCCAATGTAAACAAGGCTAAACCATTTCGTGTGCATCTTGTAGCGCTTTCTTTTTTCTATTAGCGAAAATCCAAAAAGATGCCGCTTCAGCTGTCTGGGAGATCTCCTTGATGGCTCGAGTTTTTTCTCGGTTTGAAAAACCAAGAGCTTTCAGCAGTTTTAACATTGAGCTGCTAACCAACCCTCGAACGCCAACCTCGACTGCAAAAATTTCAGTCCTGAACCCTTTGGCATTCAAATCACATGCTAAATCCCTATATCTCTCCTCTTTGAAAATATTGCTAGATTCCATGTTACTTTCCCATGGCACAGAGAGTTCAATCAGGAGCATTGTCTTGGCCAAGTCAGAATATACAATTATATCCGGCTTTAAGCCGCTAGATCTCACGGCTTCTGGAAATCTTCTTTCGCCATCCAAATCAGCCGAAACCGACCAATCGTCGGCAGCACCCATCACACATTCAAAGTCTCTTGTAGATCTGAACCTGTGGAACTTCAGATTGCCTTCTCTCAAAAAGTAGATTTTCCTTTTCTGCTGTATTCCTCTTGTCTTTGCTTTCTTACACGCTTCTTTGACGAAGTAAAGCAATTTTCGGAGTACTTGGTTATGGCGCCAAGTGTACCTCCCGTGTGAAAGTGAAAACGAACAACAGGAAAGAACGTGAACGAGAGTCTCCGATTGCCCACATAACATGCACGAATCATCGTCTTTCAACTTCCATCTTCGAAGATTGCTGGATGACGGCAGTTGATCATAAACAGATCTAATCAAAAAAGACAAACGTAGTGGTGTGTATTGCCAAATGTCTTTCCAAGAAAGTGAACGCTGAACAGCATTTTCCCATGTCGTCCAGTCTCCTTGTTGAGATAACTGAACAAACTTAATCATTCTCTGGGACTCGATAGCTTTCTTTCTTTCCTGAATGACCAGACTTGTTCGTTCACTGGTGCTGGCTTTTGACCACCAAATTCGATGGGTTGACCCGAGACCCCGTTTGTCCTGTTGAACTGCCCCAACTCTTTCTGTCCAACGTAAAGAGGCTTCAGCTTCTGCGATTTCCTTTCTGGCTACCCATTTCTTTCCGGACTTTACAAGAGGTCCCATCTCCACAATTCTTTGATCCGAAGAGTTATCCAGCATTAGTTGCATACGGATCTTGTTTATCTTAAACTCCTCAACCAAAGATTTCAGTGGCAACCTCAGTTTGGCAGTCTTGCTGTACAAAGCTACCGAAGTAAATCCCGGAGGCAGACCCAACCATTTCCTTGTAAATTTATTCATCCTCCTTTCTAGCTTCTCTACCAAAGGTAAGCTCATCTCATACATTGATAGAGGCCAAAGCAATCTCGGTAATAGAACAAACTGAAGCAACCACAATTTGAACATGCTCTGGAGTGGGGCCGCATCAATTTTCTTCATATCTTCAAATGCCGATCGAAGAACCTCAGAACACCGTCCAGTGTCGTTAAGCGAATCATCATACCACCTTCCCAGGCTCTTAACCGGTTCTTCTCTCAATGTTGGGATCCTGTTGCCAGCAACTGAAAACATCACATTGTCGTCGATCTTGCCTCGTCGCAGAGATAAGCTTCTTGACTTGGTTGCCTTGAAACTCATGCCGCACCATGATAGCAGCCCGCTGAATGCATCAAGAGCTCGTCGCATTGAGATACATTTGTTTAAAACCAAAGTTGTATCATCCATGAAGGCCTTCACCGATGGCATCAAGATACCTTTGCCAACGTAAGCTTCTTCCACGCGAGAACTCACTGCATTCAGAAGCAGCTGCATCGCTAATACGAAGAGAATGGGTGAAATTGAGCAGCCCATTGCTATTCCAACTTCTAACTGGAACCATTCTGTTGAACAAGAGGACGTAGACAACCTCAATTTGAAATTTCCGAAATACTGTTGCAACATTTCTATCACAAAATTTGGAACATGATGCGATCTGAGAGTTCTCCACAACATTTGGTGACGAACGGCTCCATAAGCATTGGCAAAGTCTAACCAGACAATGTGCAAGCTGAGACGATTTTCTTTTGCTCTTTTCAATGCTTCCCAGATCACTGACGAATGTTCGATGC
>OZ022239.1:6944382-7251882 GCA_963978895.1 Erpobdella octoculata
ACAACGTTGAATGTAATAATCTGATGATCACTAGTACCAAAATCTTCACCTACTGTGATTTCTTCTACCAGGTTCTCCTCATTTGAGATCACTATATTCAGAATGTTATTTCCTCTTGTTGGTGCTTTTACATGCTGAAAAAGAAAACACTCATCTAAGCAATTTAAAAACATCTTGTCTGCTTGTTTCTTTCCATCTCTTTGCCTCCAGTCAATATGGAAATTGAAATCACCCATTATAATGCAAGATGTTTTAGAAGCTTTAACCATAAATTCATGCAGTCCATTGTCGCTTTCTTCTGTGGAATCGGGAACTCTATAGCAAACTCCAACTAACAAAGTTTCTTTTCCGTTCTTTAGTTCGCACCATATACTTTCTTTGAATCTATCATTCTTCAAGTCTTCTCTTTCAATTGAAGTTATATTGCTGTTTATATACAGCAGAACACCTCCTCCATGTAATCTTCCTCCTCTAATGTCTCTGTCTTTCCGGAACATTACATACCCCTCAAGTTCTAGCTCGTTGTCTTTTATTTCTTCCTTAGCCCAAGATATTCCAATAATATCAGGATTTTCTTTGTCCACATATAACTCAAGTTCAGCTCTTTTGCTTACATTCACTATACTTCTGGCATTAACATAAAAGTTTTCAATTATGAAACTTGTCTCTTCGTGCACTGTTTTTTTTATATTTTCTAATGCTTTCTTATTTTTACAACCCTCATGTCTGCAGGTGTACCTCTCATCTGTACCATTCCCCCGATTTATCCTGGTTCTGTTTTTCTTTGCATTCTTTTACCAGTTTTCTCAATTGTTCTCTCTCTCCTACTGTCATGTCATGGGTCACAGATATTTGTTTAATTTCTTCGTCAGCATTTCTTAATTTTGACAGATTTTCAAGAACTTTATTTTTTATTGATCCGTCTTTAAACTCTATAAGCAAAGGTCTGTGTTTTTTGCCTGACACTTTGCCCAATGTATACACTTTTTTATTTCAATCTTGTCTTCACAAGGTACTGTCAGTACTTTATTGATGAGAGATGTTACTGACTTTCTGTCTTCTATTTTTTTTGTTTTTCATCTTGAGCTTGGCTTTCTGTCATTCTGTGTATAACTATGTTATTTTTCTTTCTTTCTTTTAATTTGTTTTCTTTTGCTCGAAGTTCAATTTGTTTTTCGACAATTTTGACTTTTTGTGTAACTGTTTCTAACTCCTTGTCCACCTTTTTACTTTTTCCCTCCAGGCTCTTTGTGCTTCAATTGTGCAGGTGATATCATCTTCTTCTGCAGTTTTGAGCTTGCAATTTGGCGAAATTGTTGTCTTTCTTTTTGCTTTTGGCGCCCCCAAAGTCTGGCGCCGAGGGGAAATGCTCCTCCCTGCCCCCCTTCGCTACGCCATTGACGTGTACACTTCAACGTCAGAAGGACTATATTTATTGAGTTTATTGACTTCGTTTTCATTACGCATTGAATCATCACGAGGTTAAGTAAAGTTAAAATTAACAAATTATATAGTAAACTCTAGGTAAAAAAATTCAAATTTTGAAAATCAGGGAGGGAAATGCCTCCCTGCCCCCAATTGACGTCTCTGAAGATGGATTGAAGAAACCAACTGAGGATTCTAACCATAGATGATTCAGACTCACGTGATCTACAATCTATTTTTATCTTCGTTGTTCTTTTCACTTTCACTTTTTAATTGCCTTTCTGTTGATGCGCTAGCTAGAAGGTTTTCAAATACAGTCGAAATTTAAACATCTTATTGTTCAAATGGATTTATCTCTACTTTGGTCTGATATACGTTGAATGAGTCGCCATCTTATTGTCTATGTTTTTCTCTATTATTATTATTATTATTGTTATTGTTCAAAGTCACAGCTTTCTCTGCTGGTTTTCTTCACAGGAAATCCACCGTATTTCTAAGGTCTTCTTTTTTCTTTGTTTTTCTTTAAATCAAAGCACTTTTCGGAGGATACTTGCAGTTCCTAGCAAGGCAATTTTCTGGACTTGAATTGTAGTTGGTTTTTCTGGAATTCTCTCGAGGTATTTTTCGAAGCCAACTTTGATTGTCCCTAAGGTTCCAACCACAACCGGGATTACACAAGTCTTGGTTTTCCACATTCTTGATACTTCAATTTCAAGATCTTTGTGTTTGCTTAGTTTTTCTACTTCTTTAATGGAAATGTTTGTCATTTGGAACGGCAACATCTATTAGGAGACACTTTTTTTTGGTTCTGTCTTGAATGATGATGTCAGATCGGTTAGCTCCTACAGTTCGATCGGTGTTCACAGGCACATCATACATTACAGTAAAGTCTTTCCCTTCTACAATTTTTTGGAGTTGGTGGTCGTACCATCGTTCAGCTACTTGGACAGCAAGATCCTGTAGAGCAGTCCAGTGCAGATAGTTGGCGATCCGATTATGTCTGTGCGTGTATTCTTTTGGGGCTAGAACTGAACATCCTGAGATGATGTGGCTTATGTGTTCTTCTTGTTGGTGGCATAGCCTGCATTTGCTTTTCACGTTCATTTTCAGTATTTTCCTTTGATGGTACCTAGTGCTTAGCGCTTGATCATGTGCTGCTATGAGAAGACTTTCAGTTTGCCTTTAAGTCCAGAACTTCGCAGCCAGCTGAAAGTAAGTTCTGTGTCAACAAATGGCATGTAAGTGTTTTTGAAGAATTGACCGTGAAGCTTTTTATCCATCAACTTAGAAATTTTTTCTTCTTCTAGCATAATTTTCATTATCTTCCTTTTTCTTAGATTTTCAGCCCTCTCTTAAGTTTGTAGATATCGGTTTTTCATTTCTTTTCCAGTTTTGACTAACGAATACTTTTTTTCATGATTAAGAATGATTTCAATAAATCTGTCTGCTTTTAAAAGAAGGTATTTATATAAACCAATCATTGTACACTTGAATGTACTCTCCAACTCAATAAGTCCTCTTCCACCTTTTCTACGTATATATATATAGCCGGTTTACGTCTGCTTTAGGGTGTAGACAGCCATATTTTGTTAAAAGCTTTCTTGTCTTTCTATCTGTTGTTTGTATTTCTGTTTTTCTTCAATTGACTATCCCAAAGCTGTATTGCATCACAGGAGCCGCATGGCATGTATCTTGTTTTTAGCGTTCAGTTCTGTGCTGAGAATTAGCCTGATTCTTCGCTGATATTCTATTCGTATTTCAATCTTCATGTTTTCATGCTGGATTTCACCTTTCTCTGCTATTCCAAGATACTTGTAAATTTCGACGTTTTTGAGGTTTCGAATGCCGTGTTCACTTTTTTCATTGTGCTTTGTTGCAACTTGCTTTCCTTTCTTCATTGTTACTTTGGCACACTTATCAAGTCCAAAGTCCATCTTGATATCATTGCTAAGAACCTTAACGTTAATTGCTTTTGTTAATTGGCAATCACCTTTTGCAAATAGTTTTAAATCGTCAATATATAACAGATGACTTATTCGCTGATCTTTGTTCATTCCATAGCCAAGGTCTTCGCTGTTCAACATATTTGTTAGTGGTATCAGAGAAATACAAAACAGTAAAGGTGACAAAGAATCTCCTTGAAAAATTCCTCGTTTGATGTTGATTACTCCGGTGCATATATATCATTCGGCGTGGTAGTGTTTCATCTCGGTTTTCCATTGTTGTATGACAGTCTCCAAGAATTTTATGATTATTGGGTCTGTTTTGTAGATTCTTAAAGCATTTACTATCCAGCTATGTGGAACACTGTCAAAAGCTTTTTTGTAATCAATCCAAGCCATGCTGAGATTGGGTTTTTTGGCTTTTGCATTTTCAACGATGGCTTTGTCCATGAGGAGTTGATCCTTGCATCCACGACAACCTTTTCTGCATCCCTTCTGCTCTGGTGGCAAGATGTTGTTGTCCAAAAGATGTTTATAAAGCCTTTGTGAAATTAAAGTAGTCATAATCTTATACATTGTAGGCAGACACGTTATTGGATGATAGTTTTTTAGATCTTTTGTTTCTTTTCCTTTGGATAACAGAAACGTCACCCCTGCAGTGAGCCAACATGGAATGTTTGTTATTGATGATGGACAGAATAGCGGAATTAGCTGCCTATAGCTACTCGTACGTTTCTTTGCTGGGTTTGAATTTGTTGATCCTTTTTCGATCTTTTAAATCGATTGTCTGCAATTCTGTCAGCTTCTGTCTAATTAATTGCTCCGTTTCCAGAGTTGGTTCTGTTGTCGGTAGTTGGAAAATTTGTTGCTTTTTGTTTTCTATCATTATTTTGGTTTCAATTATTTCTGTTCTTTCAAAAGTCAAAGTTGGAGTCTTCGGGATAATTTGTTCTGTATTTTCATTGATTTTCTCAATAATTTTGTCTATCTCATCTTCATCAGCCATTTGTTATTTTCGATGTTTCTTCTAACGTCTGCTTGATGTTATGGTGGGCAAAAGGGTGGGAATTCTTTTCCTCCAGATCTCGAATGTGCCTTCATTCTTAGATTTTTTTCCCTTCATTGCTAATAAATATGCCCACATTAATTCTTTATATTCTTCTCGTGACCATTTATGTCGTTGATTTTTCATCACTTCTGGTCTTGTTGCTTCTTCCTCAGAAGGTTCGCGTTGAGTTTTCTCGTTGCGATTGTAACATATTGCACATCGCTAGTAGGCCTAGGTGTTTTAGTATCTTTGGGGAAGCGCATGCTTCCTTTTTCTCTTTCGAGCTTGCTTGTTTGGACTCGACTATAACGTATTCGTATTTGTTCGTACTTAGTGTTTCAATAAACAACTTGTTTTAACGCTTTGTTACATGGCGCAGTCGACATAGAATCTACATCAGAGTTTCTATCGTAACCAACAACAACAACGTAATCAACATCGAACATGGACGCTTTTCGACCACCGGCACCGTTGCGGCTCGATAATCCGAATCTGGCCGCTGAATGGTCGTCATTCGAAAAGAAGTTCAAATGGTTTTTAGTCGCGATCGGCGCCGACGTAAAACAGGATGCCACGAAGCTGGCCATGCTTTTAACGACAATCGGCGACGATGCCGTCAAAATCTACGAGACGTTCAAATACGAAGAAGACGAGTCTGCGGAGTCGTTCGATGACGTTCTCTTAAAATTCAGGGACTATTTTACACCGCTCCGTAACGTGGTCTACGAGCGGTACGTATTTTGGCAGCACATCCTCTCCATAGGTGAGTCAATCGACCAGTACGTCACTCGCCAGCGTCATCTGGCGAAGAACTGCGATTTTAAGGAGGAGGACAACATGATACGTGATCACATTGTCTTTACATGCCCAGACGCTCGCTTAAAAGAACGATTACTGCGTGAAACCGACCTGACGTTGGCTAAAACAATCGCCATCTGTCGAGCTGCAGAGGCGACAAAAGAGCAAATCAAAACCTTCAACGTGGAACAAAGAACAATGGCACCGGTATCGACTTCCAATGTATGCGCGGTGCAGCGACAAGACAAGTTGAAACATCACAACCATCCTGCACAGCTCACAACATCGGCATACAACAACACCAAGTCGACCTGTCGCAACTGCGGCCGCTCACATGCGTCCGGTGAGTGTCGCGCGAAGAATGTCGAGTGCCGCGCATGCCATAAACTAGGACACTTTGAGAAGTACTGTATCACAACGGGACGGCAGCTGCGGTCAAGACCGAAGTCAACACAACGTAAACAACGAGCCATCCACGAAGTCTACGAACAGCCATCACCAGTCGAGTCGTCTGGCAACATCTACATCAACAGTGTTCAGGTACATTCAACAACAAGGACCTGGATGAAAATGCTTAAAATAAACTCTACAGACTTAAACTGCAAGCTCGACTCGGGAGCAGAAGCAAACTGCATGTCCTTCAGCACGTACACATCGCTTCGATATCTCAGCGATATCCGCCCAACATCTGAACTACTCTCCGGATACACTGATGCTCCTCCAGCCCAACCGCGAGGCGTCGCTACGCTGAAGATCACATACAAGGGCCAATTTTTCAACACCGACTTCTACATTGTCAACCATGAAGCGCCCGTCATCGTCGGTCTGCCCACCTGTATAAAGCTAGATTTAATCAAGCGCATCGACTATGTCAGCTCGGTCACACCATCTAAAAACGCCGATTCAGATCTATTGACGGAGTTTGCTGATATTTTTTCTGGCATCGGAGAATTTCCAGGTAAACATCACATCACGGTAGATAAATCAGCACAATCGGTCATTCATCCACCTCGTCGCGTTGCACTCTCCTTGCAACCAAAACTGAAACAACTGCTCGATCAGATGGTCGAGAAAGGCGTTCTTATCAAGCGTGATGAACCAACCGACTGGGTGAGCTCTCTTGTGGTGGTTCAGAAGTCAAACGGTCAACTTCGAATCTGCTTGGACCCGAAAGATCTGAACCGGGCAATCAAACGGGAGCACTTCATTATTCCGACGTTTTCCGACATAGCACCAAAGCTGCATGGAAAACGAATTTTCAGCGTCATCGACACGAAGGACGGATTCTGGCACATTCGTCTAGATGAGGAGAGTTCCAAATTGTGTACGTTTAATTCAATTTTTGGTCGTTATTCGTACACCCGCCTTCCATTTGGAATTTCTAGTGCACCAGAAGTGTTCCAGAAAAAAGCAAACGAAATTTTTGGTGACATTCCAGACGTATTCATCATATTTGACGACTTACTCATCGCTGCTGAATCGGATGAACAACACAAACAAACACTGCGTATGGTGTTCGAACGAGCGCGGATGAAGGGTGTTCGTTTTAACAAAAACAAAATCCAGCTGCGTGTTCAAGAGTGCAAGTACATAGGCCATGTGCTCACACCTGAAGGCGTCCGACCCGATGAAGAGAAAGTCAAGGCAATCTCTGACATGCGCACACCAGCTGATGCCAAAGAACTACATCGACTCCAAGGTATGGTGACGTATCTGTCCAAGTTCGTTCCGCATCTTACTGATCTAACCGCTCCTCTACGTCAGTTGCTTCGTAAGGATGTAAGCTGGACATGGACGTCACACCACGAACGAGCGTTCAACACAATTAAGCAAGCCGTCACATCAGCCCCTGTTCTACAATTCTTCGATCCTTCAATGCCTGTCGTTGTTCAAACAGATGCTTCATCTACAGGTCTGGGATCTTGTTTGATGCAGAACGGCAAGCCAATAGAATTTGCGTCACGGGCATTGACAGATGCAGAGACGCGCTATGCTCAAATAGAGAAAGAGCTACTGGCAATTGTGTTCGCCTGCATCAAGTTTCATCAATACATCTACGGTCGCCGTGTAGTCGTTCAGAGCGACCACAAGCCACTCGAGGCTATCTTTCAGAAATCGATTGCGGCAACAACACCTCGACTACAGAGAATGCTTCTTCGTCTGCTCGAGTACAACATCAACGTACAGTACACACCGGGAAAAGACATGTTCATCGCCGACACTTTGTCGCGCAGCTACCTAAATAAAGAGCCTCCATCGACAGTAGAGAGAGAGATAGCAGAGGATACAGTCGTCTCAATCAACACCATCATCGCAGATGCTCCAGTCAGCAACTCCAGGCTTGACAAGATCCGTACAGAATGTGCACGGGACGAAGAAATGCAATTGCTTCGTAAGCATATTCAAAGTGGTTTTCCATTGGATGACTCTAAACTGTCGGGCAACCTGCGTCAGTTTCGTGCTCTCGCGAGTGAGTTGTACGAACAAAACGGACTGATTCTATACACCAACAGATTGGTCATCCCAACTGGAATGCGGAAGGACATTCTGTTTCGCATTCACGAAGGGCATTTGGGGATGGATAAATGCAAAGCCCTTGCACGTGCTGCTGTGTTCTGGCCAGGTATCAATCGGGACATTGAAAACACTGTGGGCCGATGTCCGACATGCAACACCTACCGAAATCGTCAGGCTTCCGAGCCTATGATTGCGCACCCGGTTCCACAGAGACCATACCAGAAAGTTGGCGTTGACATCTTCACGCTGCACGGTAAAGACTACTTGCTAGTGGTTGACTACTTCACCAAGTTTCCAGAATTCATTCAAATAGCCAGCAAGTCAGCAGACTGTGTAATCAAGCATCTGAAAGACATATTTGCACGGTATGGCATACCAGAGACATTGATGGCAGACAACAACCCGTTCAACAGTTTCACCATGCGTCAATTCGCTGAGTCCTGGGACTTCCAGATAGTCACGTCCAGTCCGCTCTACCCAAAGTCGAACGGTCAAGTTGAGCGATTCATGCAGACCGTCAAACAACTGATGCGCAAGACCTCCGACAGCAACCAGGATGTTACTATTGCGCTTCTGCAATATCGAAATGCACCGATCGCAGGAAATGATTACAGTCCAGCTGAACTGATGTTCAACCGTTCTCTTCGCTCGAGAGTACCAGCCTTACCAACAGCGTCGGCCTCTGATTCTGTGCGTCGTGACATGGAAAATCGAAAGTATCGTCAGGAGTACTATCACGACCAAGGAACTTGACCTCTAAAGCCACTGCAGCCGGGCCATGCGGTGCGCGTGCACAATGGACAGGCATGGCAAGCTGCGAAAGTTGTTGCGGCCCACTCGTCGCCTCGGTCGTACAACATAATCACCGATGAAGGAACTCGTCTGAGACGCAATCGGCGTGACCTCACAAAGACCCGTGAACGTCCACCAAACTGTGATCTCTACATCGATGAAGATGTAATGCCTGGAACATCACCATCTGCTCAACAACCAACGGCACTGGCACAATCTCCAGCCAGAATTGACAGGCCACCTGTACTGACGCCATTAAGGTCGTGCCTAAGAACATCGTCGGGTCGAACTATCAGGCCACCTGCCAGATTTAAAGATTATGTCACTGGATAACATTTTCTCCTCAAAAGGGGAGGTGTAACATATTGCACATCGCTAGTAGGCCTAGGAGTTTTCAGTATCTTTGGGGAAGCGCATGCTTCCTTTTTTGCTTTTCGAGCTTGCTTGTTTGGACTCGACTATAACGTACTCGTATTTGTTCGTACTTAGTGTTTCAATAAACAACTTGTTTTAACGCGTTGTTAAAGGGAGTGTCGTCTTTAATTTTATATCTAGAGCTTATGAGATCTCAGCTACGTGGGAGATGTTTCATGCCGATATTAAACGCATTAAAGCTCTCCTCGTCAATAATAACTATCTTACCAATGTTATCTATCAATTTACATGCCCATATCATCATAGTACACCAGAAGTTTACATTGGGCAGACACAAACGACATTATCTAGGCGTCTCACAATGCATATTCAAGGCGGAAATATTGCTTCTCACTTTCTAAAGGTTCATAAGATATGGTTGTCCAGAAAAACCTTACTTGACAATACAATTGTCATTGATTGTGAAAATGATGCTAGTCGTCTAAAGATTCGCGAAGCCCTCCATATTATCTCCAAACGACCTACACTTAATATAAAAGATGACTGTTTTGGACGTACTTTACATTTGTTTGGAGGTGGCTTGATGGGAAAGACACCAGCCTGTTTACAACACATTCGTAACCCTTCCAAAGTTGATATGCATCCCGCTATCTTAGGGCATGTGTCGCGTTTACCAGCCAATGATGATTATCCTGAAACGGGTGATTGTAATCTACCAAACTCTGACGGTACAACAGATGCGGGGCCCTCTTCGGTGGTGGCATCTAATCCTTGTGTTAAAAGTTCGAAACTCAAAGTCTCATCGGATAAAAATAAACGTAGTCAAAGCCTGTGCATAGCAAGAAAATCCAGTACAGCAAATGAGAGATCCTCTCCAGTAACAACATATGTTCTCTGTGTTAAGAGTTCTAAACCTGAGGTCTCATCAGAAATGCGTACGCATTGTCAAAGCACGTGCTTGGCGGCCAGGTCTTGTATCCCTCCACAGTACCAAGAACAGGTTGTACCGATGTCTTCACTACCAAAGATCTCACAGAAGTGGTTATCTCAACGGAGGAAAATCTGATGTCACCGGTGGGAGTTTCAGTTCTTCCGATTCGAAGTTCGGCGGAGAAAAATCTGGCGTCGCCGGTGGAAGTTTCAGTTCTTCCGATTCAGAATTCAACCGTTGAATTTCCGCGGAGCTCAGAAAATCTTGATAATGATCGTCATCAGCAGGCTAAAAAACTTATGCCTTCGCATATCACTGTTGATTCTGATGATTTTGGTGATGATGATAGCGTTAATTGTGATTATGTTGATTGTCTTGATGGTCGTGAGTGTGGTGATGAGGGGGTTGGTGATGGAGATGCAGGCTGTGGTATTGTTGTAGACAATGCTTCTTGTGAGTGTTGTGTTGCTGAGTCTGATGATGTCTTTGAAGGGGTTGCGAGACTTGACGTCGATGTTGGTGATTGTTGTATTAACCGCCATGATGAGGTTTGTGTTGATGTTGGTGGGTTGGCGAATGATGATGGTGGTGATGTGGTTTTGCCGTTTGCACATTTGGTGGATCATGGTAATATAAAGGTGCGTCGTGTCCGACGCTAGTTCTAACGACCTTTTCAGCTATTATATTTTAATTTTATTTCTTGTTTATTTTAATTTTGGTTTAATCATTTCTTTTTATTTTATCTTTTTTTTTATTTTTTAATTCTTAATTTATTTTTATTTTATTTCTGGTTTATTTCATTTCTGTTTTAATTTAATTCTGGTTTACTTTATTCCCTCGTTTTATGGTCACGGGATGAAACTTTATTTTTGCTACTTTGATTTGCTGTCGAAATTACCGTATTGTCTTTTAGTAAGTTTAAATATAAATAATGTACCTGTAAATTCTGTGCACCTGTTCCCAGGTGAGTTATACGTAAACAGTTTCGTTAGCTGTTGTAGTGTCGTAGCGTTGGTTTTAATGAAAGTTGTATCGCTGGTATGTGTTTAGAATTTTATGTTTTTAGTTTTATATTCGAATGGTTTTATTAGTGTTTCTCTATCTTTATATATTCGGATTTCGTCTAATATTCTATACATTGATTTTCCTTACATTATTATAGGGGTTCTGAAGATGGATAAAGCCGAAACCGGCCGGTCAACCCCTTGTGACAATGAAGTTTTGTGTACTGTTGACTGTGTAGTTAATTCGGGAAGAAAATTTAGACGGTTGGTTCAGCAGTAGTAAAGAAATGGTGTTGTAGAAAATGGGCCGTAGCATTTAATAGAGCGTGTTTATGCGAGAATTTGATACCCAAATATTGTCAAAATATATATATTTATATATAAATATATATATATATATATATATATATATATATATATATATGTATATATATATATATATATATATATATATATATATATATATATATATATATATATACATATATATATATATATAAATATATATATATATACATATATATATATATATATATTTATATATATATATATGTATATATATATACATATATATATATATATATATACATATATATATATACATATATATATATAAATATATATATATATATATATATATATTTATTTATAAATATATATATATATATAGGTATATATATATATGTATATATACATATATATATATAAATATATATATATATATATATATATATATACATATATATATATACATACATATATATATATATATATGTATATATATATATGTATATATATATGTATATATACATATATATATATATACATAAATATATATATATATACATATATATATACATACATATATATACATATATATACATATATATATATATATATCAATGATAAAAAAATTGTATTTAATAACTACTATACGACTAATTACATAAGCGTGACAGAATCATTAAGTGAGTGAGTGACGAAGGCTACTATATCTATCTATATATATAAAAATGAATGTTTGTATGTATATATATATTAATGTCCTTTATGCATTGCTACACCATTCATCCGATCGTAATGAAATTTTCACACAACCTTGAGCGAGCGGGAACTATATATATATGTATGTGCGTATGTATGTGTGTATGTATGTATGTGTATGTGCATGTATGTGTGTCTGTGTGTGTGTTTATGTATGTACTAGCGGAGATATATTATATTATATATATATATTTATTTATATATATAATCTATAACATATATATATATATATATATATATATATATATATATATATATATATATATATATATATACTAGCATAGGTACACGGCGTTGCCCAGGTTTTTTAGAGGTTTTTCTAATGTTTGTCTCTTTCTCTCCCGTTTCCTTTCCCACCTGCTTACCCACTCCTGTTCGCTTTCCCGTTTTCGGTCGTTTTCCCGCTGCCGGTCGCTTTCCCGCTCCCGGTCGCTTTCCCGCTCCCGGTCGCTTTCCCGCTCCCGGTCGCTTTCCCGCTCCCGGTCGTTTTCCCGTTCCCGGTCGCTGTCCCGTTCCCGCTCACGTTTGCTCTCCCATTCCCGCTCACGCTTGCTTTTCCGTTCCCGCTCGCTGTCCGTTCCGGGTCGCTTTCCCGTTTCTATAATAGACAAACTAACCCACAAACATTCATATATATATAGTCTTAGCAAATCTATTTTACGTTTTATAGGCTAACAGAAGTTATGAAAGAATGTAAAAGAGAAAATGAGCGTGAACGGGAACGGGAGAGCAACCGTGACCGGGAATGGGAGAGCAAGCATGACCGGGAACGGGAGAGCAAGCGTGAGCGGGAACGGGAAAGCGACCGGGAACGGGAAACCGACCGGGAACGGAAAAGCAACCGTGACCGGGAATGGGAGAGCAAGCATGACCGAGAACGGGAGAGCAAGCGTGAGCGGGAACGGGAAAGCGACCGGGAACGGGAAAGCGACCGGGAACGGGAAAGCGACCGGGAACGGGAAAGCGACCGGGAACGGGAAAGCGACCGGGAACGGGAAAGCGACCGGGAACGGGAAAGCGACCGAGAACGGGAAAGCGACCGAGAACGGGAAAGCGACCGGGAACGGGAAAGCGACCGGGAACGGGAAAGCGACCGGGAACGCGGAAAGCGACCGGGAACGCGGAAAGCGACTGGAATCGGGAGAGCAAGCTTGGAAGGAAACGCGAGCAAGAGAGAAAATCGATAACAAAACTTCTGAGCGGGAAAGCGACCGGGAGCTGGAAAACGACCGAGAGCGGAAAAGCGACCGGGAACGCTACGAAAACGGGAAAGTGGAGAAGGGAACGGGAGCGAGAGAGACAAACATTAGAAAAACCTCTAAAATCCCCGGGCAACGCCGGGTAACCCCGCTAGTATATATATAAAAGAACATGTCCTGACTGACTGATAATCAACGGCGAGCTCAAACGCCTCATCCTAGGAACGTGAAATCTGGAACTTATATTACTTTTATAGCGTAAACATCCGCTAAAAAAGGATTTTTGAAAATTTTGCTCCTGAGGGGAAAAAACTGGAAAACAAACTCGAAAACCAAAAATGAGAATCTTTTTAAAAAAATAAATAGATACGTGTTTCACCATTTTTTGAAAATTCGGTTTCCCGGACCTCAAATGTGGGTTGGAAAATTGGGTTATTTGGTTTTTAAAGTAGCTTCTACTCAAAAACTGTTAATGCTACAGGAGTTAAAATTAGTATTTAGTTTATACTTCAAAAATAATGAAATACGTGTTTTAGCATTTTTTGAAAATTTGGTTTCCAGGACTTCAAATGTGGGGTGGAAATAGGGTTACTTGTTTTTTAAAGTAACTGCTACTCAAAAACTGTAAATACCACAGATGAAAAATTACTATTTAGTTTCTATTCTAAAAATAAAGATATACGTGTTTTACCATTTTTTGAAAATTTGGTTTCCAGGACCTCAAATGTGAAGTGGAAAAGGGGTTATTTGATTTTAAAATAACTGCTACTCAAAAACTGTAAATGCTACAGATGTGAAAATTAGTATTTTGAGGTTTTGGGCCGTTTAAAAGTAGATGAGTTCAGTTTATCAGTTTATCCCGCTCGCTTACCCGCTCCGCTCATTTTGTGACGGATTTCAAATTTTTTTCTCTAAATTTGATTCCCCTTGACTCTCAAGGTTGTGTGAAAATTTCATTACGATCGGATGAATGGTTTAGCAATGCATAAAGAACATACATATTTACATACATACATACATACATACAAACATTCATCTATATATATATAAAAGAACATGTCCTGACTGACTGATAATCAACGCCGAGCTCAAACGCCTCATCCTAGGAACGTAAAATTTGGAACTTATATTACTTTTTATAGCGTAAACATCCGCTAAGAAAGGATTTTTGAAAATTTTGCTCCTGAGGGGAAAAAACTGGAAAACAAACTTTTTTCTAAAACAATGTATATCTCGACAACCAAAAATGAGATTCTTTTTAAAAAATAAAAAGATACGTGTTTCACCATTTTTTACAAATTTGGTTTTTCCGGACCTCAAATGTGGGTTGGAAAATTGGGTTATTTGGTTTTTAAAGTAGCTTCTACTCAAAAACTGTTAATGCTACAAAAGTAAAAATTAGTATTTAGTTTCTACTCTAAAAATAATGATATACGGGTTTCACAATTTTTTGAAAATTTGGTTTCCAGGACTTCAAATGTGGGGTGGAAAATAGGGTTATTTGGTTTTTAAAGTAACTGCAACTCAACAACTGTAATTGCCACAAAAAAAAAGATATACGTGTTTCATCATTTTTTGGGTTATTTTGTTTTTAAAGTATCTGCTACTCAAAAACTGTTAATGCTACAGAAGTAAAAATTAGTATTTAGTTTCTACTCCAAAAATAATGAAATACGTGTTTTAGAATTTTTTGAAAAATTTGGTTTCCAGGACCTCAAATGTAAGGTGCAAAATAGAGTTATTTGATTTTAAAGATTACTGCTACTCAAAAACTGTAAGTGGTAATATATATCTATATATATAAAAGAACATGTCCTGACTGACTGACTGACTGACTGACTGACTGACTGACTGACTGACTGACTGACTGACTGACTGACTGATAATCATCGCCGAGCTCAAACGCCTCATCCTAGAAACGTGAAATTTGGAACTTATATTACTTCTATTGCGTAAGCATCCACTAAGAAAGGATTTTTTAAAATTATGCTCCTGAGGGGAAGAAACTGGAAAACAAACTTTTTTCTAAAACAATGTATATCTCGAAAACCAAAAATGAGGAGATTTTGAAATTTGGTATATGGATTCTTCTTGAAAAATAAAAAGATACATGTTTCACCATTTTTTGAAAATTTGGTTTCCCGGACCTCAAATGTGGGTTGGAAAATTGGGTTATTTGGTTTTTAAAGTAGCTGCTACTCAAATAGTGTGAATGCTACAGGAGTAAAAATTAATATTTAGTTTCTACTCCAAAAATAATAAAATACGTGTTTTAGCATTTGTTGACAATTTGGTTTCCAGGACTTCAAATGTGGGGTGGAAAATAGGGTTATTTGTTTTTTAAAGTGACTGCTACTCAAAAACTGTAAATACCACAGATGTAAAAATTAGTATTTAGTTTCTATTCTAAAAATAAAAATATACGTGTTTTACAATTTTTTTTCTAAATTTGGTTTCCAGGACCTCAAATGTGGGGTGGAAAATAAGGTTATTTGGTTTTTAATGTAACTGCTGACTGCTACTCAAAAACTGTAGATGCTACAGGAGTAAAAATTAGTATTTGGTTTCTACTCCAGAAATTATGATATACGTGTTTTAGCATTTTTTGAAAATTTGGTTTCCAGGACTTTAAATATGGGGTGGAAAATAGGGTTACTTGGTTTTTAAAGTAACTGCTACTCAAAAACTGTAAATGCTACAAAAGTAAAATTAGTATTTAGTTTCTACTCTAAAAATAATGATATACGTGTTTTAGCGTTTTTTGAAAATTTGGTTTCCAGGACTTCAAATATGGGGTGGAAAATAGGGTTACTTGGTTTTTAAAGTAACTGCTACTCAAAAACTGTAAATGCTACAAAAGTAAAATTAGTATTTAGTTTCTACTCTAAAAAATAATGATATACGTGTTTCACCATTTTTTGAAAATTTGGTTTCCAGGACCTCAAATGTGAAGTTGAAAAAGGGTTATTTGATTTTAAAATAAATGCTACTTAAAACCTGTAAGTGCTACAGATGTGAAAATTAGTATTTTGAGGTTTTTGCCGGTTAAAAGTAGATAAGTTCAGTTTATCACCGGACGGACGGGCCAAGCCGTTAATTTAGGGTCTTCATAAGGCCCTGCCCAAACCTTAAATCAAGGTGGAACGGGCCGATATTTTTAACCAAGTATATAGACATTTTAGTAATTTTAGGGTGTTCAGACAAGTCAAGGTGGGACGGGCCGAAGTTTTTCATCAAGTATATAGAACTTCTAGACCTGTAGAAAGGGCCGGGCCCATATTAGATGGGCCGTGCCGCGCCAGGAATTTCGGTTTTTGAAACGGGCTGGGCCAAGTTGTCGACGGGCCGAGCCGAGACCTAAAAAATTGATCCGTGCAGTACTCTACTATGTATGCACGGTTCAAATTTTCTAATTTCATGCGAGCGAAGCCGCTACGGGCACTGCTAGTATCTATATATATAAAAGAACATGTCCTGACTGACTGACTCACTCACTGACTTACTGATAATCAACGCCGAGCTCAAACGCCTCATCCTAGGAACGTGAAATTTGGAACTTATATTACTTTTATTGCGTAAGCATTCACTAAGAAAGGATTTGTGAAAATTTTGCTCCTGAGGGGGAAAACTGGAAAACAAACTTTTTTCAAAAACAATGTTTATCTCGAAAACCAAAAATGAGGAGAATTTGAAATTTGGTAGATGGATTCTTCTTGAAAAATAAAAAGATACGTGTTTCACCATTTTTTGAAAATTCGGTTTACCAGACCTCAAATGTGGGTTGGAAAATTGGGTTATTTGGTTTTTAAAGTAGCTGCTACTCAAAAACTGTGAATGCTACAGGAGTAAAAATTAGTATTTAGTTTCTATTCTAAAAATAAAGATATACGTGTTTTACCATTTTTTGAAAATTTGGTTTCCAGGACCTCAAATGTGAAGTGGAAAAGGGGTTATTTGATTTTAAAATAACTGCTACTCAAAAACTGTAAATGCTACAGATGTGAAAATTAGTATTTTGAGGTTTTGGGCCGGTTAAAAGTAGATGAGTTCAGTTTATCACCGGACGGACGGGCCAAGCCGTTATTTTAGGGTTTTCATACGGCCCTGCCCAAACCTTAAATCAAGGTGGAACGGGCCGATATTTTTAACCAAGTATATAGACATTTGAATGATTTTAGGGTGTTCAGACGGGCCGGGCTAAACCTGAAGTCAAGGTGGGACGGGCTGAAGTTTATCATCAAGTATATAGAACTTCTAGGCCTGTAAAAACGGGCCGGGCCCATATTAGACGGGACGTACCGGGCCAGGAATTTCGGTTTTTGAAACGGGCTGGGCCAAGTTGTCGACGGGCGGAGCCGAGACCTAAAAAATTGATCCGTGCAGTGGGTACTCTACTATGTATGCACGGTTCAAATTCTCTAATTTCATGCGAGCGAAGCCGCTACGGGCACTGCTAGTTATTAATATATTTATATATATAATATATATATAATATATAATATATATATATATATATATGTATATAATATATATATAATATATAAGATATATATAATATATATATATATATATATATATATATATATATATATATATATATATATATATATATATATATATATATATATATATATATATATCGTTGTTTTATAAATATTGCGGCAAAACAAGCTCAGGAAAAGTTTAATATTGTGATAGAACATTATAAGTCAATTTGTTAAACCAAATTACATAATAGAAATGACACTTTATTTGAATCAACAACTTTCTTTGAAAGTCTGTTGCACAGATTTTATTCTGTTTAACTTCAAAAAAACTCTTCTTGAATCATCTTCTGAAATGGCATGTCTTCCTTTTAAGGTTAAAGACAACGTGAAATTGTCATCAAATCTTTTTGAAAATTTAATTTCAAGAGGTCAGGATATAGGAATGGAATTACATCACGAGTATATAATTCCAGTTTTCTTAAAATTTAACTTTTTTCAAGAAATAGTACTTAAAGAAGTTGACATTAACAAATTTTATAAACCTTTGCAAACATTTTTAAGCAGAGGAAATTTTACTCGCATTTCATTTGCTGGGAATTCTATTTTTAGCAAAATAGGAACCAGATTTAATCAGTCAGGAAAGTTTTACCACCATTTCTGCAAAAATATATCATTGTCTTTAAACTTAGAAGATTTAGAATTAGAAGTTTTTTGTCAAGAAATCATAAGTTATTACAAAAATGAAACGGACAAATCTACGTGGTTGTGCCCCAAATTAGTTCGACTCTCTCTGCGTTGTCCATGTTTAAAAAAAATAAATACCGAAGAGGATCTAATTGATATTCTCAGAATTGAAATTCCTTGCAATAATTTAAAAATGTTACATTTAAGTGGTTGTGGGTATGCAAGGAAAACCCTAAGCAAGTCTTCCCGTTTTTCTAGTCTTCAAAAGTTGGCTATAAGTTCATCTGTTCGAGAATCGTTGGAAGAACTGGTCGACTCAATATCATGTTTTTCAAATTTAACGTGGCTTGATATGAGTGAAAACAACTTTTTTGAAGAGGTTGATAACTATTGGATTATAAGAAACTATCATATAGAATTAATATACAAAATGATTGACAAATTGCCTAATTTGGTTTATTTAGACATAAGTAAGCCAGGAACATATTTCAAATCCGAAGACCGTTTTGCTTGGACGCACTCAAGACGTTTTCAGTTTTTAGGATTTAGTTTTAATGCCTGGAATCATTTTAAAAATCCTTCAGACATAAATTCCAATGCTGTAAGTGACCTTTACACATCTGATGGTTTTGTAGAATCAACTAAAAAAATGTTTTGGAAGCCAAAATGTTTTCATACCTTTGCTCAATTTTTTCCTGATAATATGTCCTGTGGCCAATTTACTGTGATAATTGAAGACAATCTTCAAGTCTTTTTAAAATTCTTACAAAGAGGACTTTACTATTACATTCCCAAATACGAGTCTATTGATTTTTTAGAATTTTTATTTAGGCTGGACATTTTTGAATCAGAATTAAAAAACAGTGTCTATAAAAACTTTTTTAAAGTTATGATAAATTCCAGATCAAGTTACTATTGGTTATATACGTTAATATCTCATTGGGATAGAAATAATTATTGGAATAAAAAAATTTGGAAAGCGTTATTATCACCAGATCTCGGCTATATCTCACTCGTTTTGTCACTAGACTTCGATTATTGCAACCTCCCTGAATTTATAGAAAAGTTAGTAAGTCATCTGAATGAAGGATATGATGAATATTACAATCTCTACGGTCAAATCGTTCCAGAGGCTGATGCTATTCTGGAATTAGTCAAACTTAAATCATCAAATCAAGACATGGTTCAGAAATTTGCTCAAAGACATGAAGAATTAAACAGAGAATGCTCTAAAATTAAATAGGATAAGAACAACATTACGAAACATTATATCCTAAATATTTTCATCATTTTTTTTCATTAATTTTTTTATGTAAACTTTTAGAATTATTTTGTGCCCTTTTTTATTAAAATTTATAAATTTATAATTATTCATACAAATAAACTAATGCCTAAAAATTTCAATTATTAAAAAAATAACTGACAGGTACATGGGGCAGTTTTGGTTTCTGTTATCGCTTTTGACAAGGTTTTTAAAAATGTGAGAGAAGTAGGCGCAGGACAACGTGGTTCTCTGTCGAACAGCAGATAGTTCGTCAAAACCACACACATATAGGTATGCCACGCCTTTTGAATTTACAAAAATGCGTAATATAAGCTTATTTTGATTGAGGAAGAAAAAACTTGGGCTCCAGGAAAACAATTAATAAACCCTGTTTCACTTAAAAATTCTTTTTTGTTTTCTTCTTTAAAATAGCTGATGTCCGGGGATAGGGCGTATTTTTACAACGTTTTTATTAGGTCACTTTATTGTCGGTTTGTTTGTTGTCTGTTCGCGAATCCAATACGATGGTGTTTTTATAAACATTGTCCCTGATAGATCATATATTGCCACCTAGCGAAAAAAATCTAAAAATGTAAAAAAATTATAATATTTTAAATTCAACGGGCTAAGGTTTGCCACCTAGCGAAAAAATTAGAAAGTAAACCAATAAAAATACATTTAGCTAAAAACTCAAATGCTTACAAAATTTCACCCATCAAGAACAAAAAAGTAGAAAATAATTTTTACATCATAAAAAATACATTAAAAAAAGTTTTTCTTGCGCGCTAAAAAGTGTAAAATAATATTCCTATGAGCCTGGCAGAATTTTTGAATAACTTGGTCACGTTATGGTAACATACTTTATAACAGTTTCTAATTCATATACAACGAAAACCGTTGGCCGCATATATATATATATATATATATATATATATATATATATATATATATATATATATATATATATATATGTATATATATATATATATATATATATATATATATATATATATATATATATATATATATATATATATATATATATGTATATATATATATATATATATATATATATATATATATATATATATATATATATATACTAGCAGTGCCCGTCTAATATGGGCCCGGCCCGTTTTTACAGGCCTAGAACTTCTATATACTTGATTAAAAACTTCGGCCGTCCCACCTTGACTTCAGGTTTAGCCCGCCCGTCTGAACACCCTAAAATCACTAAAATGTCTATATACTTGGTTAAAAATCACGGACCGTCCCACCTTGATTTAAGGTTTGGGCAGGGCCGTATGAAGACCCTAAAATAACAGCTTGGCCCGTCCGTCTGGTGATAAACTGAACTCATCTACTTTTAACCGGTACAAAACCTCAAAATACTAATTTTCACATCTGTAGCATTTACAGTTTTTGAGTAGCAGTTATTTTAAAATCAAATAACCCCTTTTCCACTTCACATTTGAGGTCCTGGAAACCAAATTTTCAAAAAATGGTAAAACACGTATATCTTTATTTTTAGAATAGAAACTAAATACTAATTTTTACTCCTGTAGCATTCACAGTTTTTGAGTAGCAGCTACTTTAAAAACCAAATAACCCAATTTTCCAACCCACATTTGAGGTCTGGTAAACCGAATTTTCAAAAAATGGTGAAACACGTATCTTTTTATTTTTCAAGAAGTATCCATATACGAAATTTCAAAATCTCCTCATTTTTGGTTTTCAAGATATACATTGTTTTAGAAAAAACTTTGTTTTCCAGTTTCTTCCCCTCAGGAGCAAAATTTTCAAAAATCCTTTCTTAGTAGATGCTTACGCAATAAAAGTAATATAAGTTCCATATTTCACGTTCCTAGCAGGAGGCGTTTGAGCTCGGCGTTGATTATCAATCAGTCAGTCAGTCAGTCAAGACATGTTCTTTTATATATATATATATATATATATATATATTATTATATATATAGTGTTGGAAAAAGTACTGTGTTTCAGTACTTAAGTAAATGTACAATTAACGCCTCAAAAAGTTACTTAAGTAAAAGTAGAATATTTGCTAAAAAATGTACTTAAGTAAAAGTAAAAAGTAACAGCACTTTAAAGTTACTTTTAAAGTAAAAAGTAAAAGTACTGAAGCCGCTTTTGTAATGGTCATTCGTCAATCATCTAACTCTTGTCACAAAATTGGCATTAAGGAATGACTGTGAAACTGTTGTTTGGTGAAGTTTTTCTTTTCTTTGGCTCACCATATTGGGAACTTCATCACTGTCTTCGTATTCCGATACATGCGCTGGAAGCACGCGTATCACGTCTTTCTTCAATTTCGACGGAGAATTGTGGAATGCTCGACACGTAGTTGCTTTAGGTTTGCACAGCAAGCATGTGAGCATTTTGACTAAATATGGCCCTGGGTGTTTTTATTAAGTTCATTGTTGTTCCGCCTATCTTCGCCACCACTGTTCACGTTCGCTCCTTTGGACGAATCCATAATAATCTCGAACAATCTTATTGTACACGAAAACAAGTATGACCGCGAAAATCTTAGCTCCACCCACAAGCTTCAATACAATCAATACTACTAGCATAAAAGTAAAATGGGGTTCGAATCATAGATAATTAATACAACATCGATTTAGACTTTATGTCGTTTTATTAATTTTTTACAGTACTTTGTAACGCTTTGTCCTGAAAAAGGAACGAAGTAAAAGTAAGTCCGAAAATATTACTTCGTTACAAGTAAAAAGTACTAAAAATAATCTGTACTCCGTTACAGGCAAAAAGTACGTCGGAAGTACTTAAGTAAAGTAACGCGTTACTTTTACTTCGTTACCGAACAACACTGTATATATATATATATATATATATATATATATATATATATATATATATATATATATATATATATATATATATATATATATATATATATATATACTAGCGGGGGCACCCGGCGTTGCCCGGGGATTTTAGAGGTTTTTCTAATGTTTATCTCTCTCGCTCCCGTTTCCTTTTCAGCTTTCCCGTTCCCGTCGCGTTCCGGGTCACTTTTCCGCTCCCGGTCGCTTTCCCGCTCCCGGTTGCTTTTTCGTTCTCGGTCGCTTTCCCTTTCCCGCTCCATCTTTCGCTCTCAGTTGGCTTCCCGTTTTCGCTCATTTATGTATGTATATGTATGTGTATTTATATATGTAAATAGTTCCCGCTCACTCACCCGCTCCGCTCATTTTGTGACGGATTTCAAAATTTTTTCACTATATTTGATTCCCCTTGACTCTCAAGGTTGTGTGAAAATTTCATTACGATCGGATGAATGGTGTAGCAATGCATAAAGGACATACATACATATATACATACATACATACATACATACATACATACATACATACATACATACATACATACATACATACATACATACATACATACATACATACATACATACATACATACATACATACATACATACATACATACATACATACATACATACATACATACATACATACATACATACATACATACATACATACATACATACATACATACATACATACATACATACATACATACATACAAACATTCATTTTTATATATATAGATATATAGTTCCCGCTCGCTTACCCGCTCCGCTCATTTTGTGACGGATTTCAAATTTTTTTCTCTATATTTGATTCCCCTTGACTCTCAAGGTTGTGTGAAAATTTCATTACGATCGGATGAATGGTGTAGCAATGCATAAAGAACATACATATATACATACATACATACAAACATTCATCTATATATATAAAAGAACATGTCCTGACTGACTGATAATCAACGCCGAGCTCAAACGCCTCATCCTAGGAACGTGAAATTTGGAACTTATATTACTTTTATAGCGTAAACATCCGCTAAGAAAGGATTTTTGAAAATTTTGCTCCTGAGGGGAAAAAACTGGAAAACAAACTTTTTTCTAAAACAATGTATATCTCGAAAACCAAAAATGAGGAGATTTTGAAATTTGGTATTTAGATTCTTTTTGAAAAATAAAAAAATACTTGTTTCACCATGTTTTGAAAATTCGGTTTCCCGGACCCCAAATGTGGGTTGGAAAATTGGGTTATTTGGTTTTTATAGTAGCTTCTACTCAAAAACTGTTAATGCTACAGGAGTAAAAATTAGTATTTAGTTTATACTTCAAAAATAATGAAATACGTGTTTCAGCATTTTGTGAAAATTTGGTTTCCAGGACTTCAAATGTGGGGTGGAAAATAGGGTTACTTGTTTTTTAAAGTAACTGCTACTCAAAAACTGTAAATACCACAGATGTAAAAATTACTATTTAGTTTCTATTCTAAAAATAAAGATATACGTGTTTTACCATTTTTTGAAAATTTGGTTTCCAGGACCTCAAATGTGAAGTGGAAAAGGGGTTATTTGATTTTAAAATAACTGCTACTCAAAAACTGTAAATGCTACAGATGTGAAAATTAGTATTTTGAGGTTTTGGGCCGGTTAAAAGTAGATGAGTTCAGTTTATCACCGGACGGACGGGCCAAGCCGTTATTTTAGGGTTTTCATACGGCCCTGCCCAAACCTTAAATCAAGGTGGAACGGGCCGATATTTTTAACCAAGTATATAGACTTTTGAGGGTGTTCAGACGGGCCGGGCTAAACCTGAAGTCAAGGTGGGACAGGCCGAAGTTTTTCATCAAGTATATAGAACTTCTAGGCCTGTAAAAACGGGCCGGGCCATATTAGACGGGCGTGCCGGGCCAGGAAATTTAGTTTTTGAAACGGGCTGGGCCAAGTTGTCGACGGGCGGAGCCGAGACCTAAAAAATTGATCCGTGCAGTGGGTTCTCTACTATGTATGCACGGTTCAAATTCTCTAATTTCATCCGAGCGAAGCCGCTACGGGCACTGCTAGTTTTTATATATATAGATATATGTATATACTAGCAGTGCCCGTAGCGGCTACGCTCGCATGAAATTAGAGAATTTGAACCTTGCATCCATAGGTGTCGACAACTTGGCCCAGCCCGTTTCAAAACCAAAATTCATGGCCCGGCACGGCCCGTCTCATTTGGGCCCGGCCCGTTTTTACAGGCCTAGAAATTTTATTTACTTGATGAAAAACTTCGACCAGTCCCACCTTGACTTCAGGTTTGGCCCGGCCCGTCTGGAGACCCTAAATTTACTAAAATGTCTATTTGCTTAGTGAAAAACCTCGGCCCGTACCACCTTGATTTAAGGTTTAGCTTGGCCCGTAAAAAGACCCTAAAATAACGGCTTGGCCAGACCGGTGACAAACTGGACTCAGCTACTTTTAACCGGCACAAAACCTCAAAATACTAAGTTTTACATCTGTAATGCTTGCAGTTGTTGAGTAACAGTTATTTTAAAATCAAATAACCCTTATTTTGACCCCACATTTGAAGTCATGGAAACCAAAGTTTTAAAAAATGGTGAAACACGTATATCTTTTTTTTTTTGAGTAGATACTAAGCTAAATATTAATTTTTACATCTCAAGCAATTACAGTTGTTGAGTAGCAGTTACTTTAAAAACCAAATAACCCTATTTTCCACCCCACATTTGAAGTCCTGAAAACTAAATTTTTAAAAAATGGTGAAACACGTATATCATTATTTTTAGAGTAGAAACTAAATACTAATTTTTACTTTTGTAGCATTCACAGTTTTTGAGTAGCAGATACTTTAAAAACCAAGTAATCCTATTGTCCACCCCACATTTAAAGTCCTGGAAACCAAATTTGTAAAAAATGGTGATACACGTATATCTTTATTTTTCGAATAGAAACTAAATACTAATTTTTACTCATGTAGCATTCACAGTTTTTGAGTAGCAGCTAGTTTAAAAACCAAATAACCCAATTTTCCAACCCACATTTGAGGTCCGGGAAACCGACTTTTCAAAAAATGGTGAAACACCAATCTTTTTATTTTTCAAGAAGAATCCATATACCAAATTTCAAAATCTCCTCATTTTTGGTTTTCGAGATAAACATTGTTTTTGAAAAAAGTTTGTTTTCCAGTTTTTCCCCCTCAGGAGCAAAATTTTCACAAATCCTTTCTTAGTGGATATGCAATATGCAATAAAAGTAATATAAGTTCCAAATTTCACGTTCCTAGGATGAGGCGTTTGAGCTCGGCGTTGATTATCAGTCAGTCAGTCAGTCAGTCAGGACATGTTCTTTTATATATATATATATATATATATATATATATATATATATATATATATATATATATATATATATATATATATATATATATATATATATATATATATATATATATATATATATATATATATATATATATATATATATATATATATCTGGCAGCAGACAAGCTGTCGAGCCGAAGTAAGGAGTTCTGAGCCTATCATAGTCGTAGTCTAATGTTAAGTAGCTCCGAAAGACTGGGACTTCTAGCCATCCTTTTTTGGGGATGGTCGGTGGCTCAGTTGGTAAGAGCGCTTGCATTTAGGCAAGGCGGTGTTGCCGTAGACACGTGGGTTCGATTCCTAGTAGAGTCGTATAAATATTTGCGTTATTTGTGGTGACAGTGAGTCATCTTATTTGTAAGGCTCTCGAAACATTTCAACGCAATGTTTCACTTCATAAATTATCTATCTGGCAGCAGACAAGCTGTCAAGCCGAAGTAAGGAGTTCTGAGCCTATCATAGTCGTAGTCTAATGTTAAGTAGCTCCGAAAGACTGGGACTTCTAGCTATCCTTTTTTGGGGATGGTCGGTGGCTCAGTTGGTAAGAGCGCTTGCATTTAGGCAAGGCGGTGTTGCCGTAGACACGTGGGTTCGATTCCTAGTAGAGTCGTATATATATATATATATATATAAATATATATATATATATATATATATATATATATAAATATATATATATATATATATATATATATATATATATATATATATATATATATATATATATATATATATATATATATATATATATATAAATATATATATATATCTTATATATAAAAATGAAATGTTTGTCTGTTTGTTTGTTCGGACATAAAATGTAAACGGCCGAACAGATTTAATTGAAATTTGGCACACTTATGTATCTTATTCAAGCGGTAGTTCCTGTAAAATTTTAAATAAATTGGTTTTTCCGTTGATGTTTTATGGACAAAAAACGTTTTGGTCAGCGGTAGTAAGTTGGAGTAAATTTTTTTTCTACAAAATAAAATAAAATTAATTTATAGTTAAATTATACAAATTATTTTTAATTTTTTTTTCTTAAGTTTTAAAGGTTTTAAATATAAATATTAAATTAAATAAATAAGTGTGTTGTTTAGTGCCGCCCATAGATGTCTATGGTGCCGCCGGATACCTTTGTTTTGATTTCATTGAGCTCATTGAGGCTCATTCTCTTCCGAACCTCCGATACGACAGCTCTGCTATCGGTAAACTTTATATTTGATTTTAGCAACTTATTTTTTAAATCTAGATAACTAAAATAACGGCTTGACCCGGCCGGTGATAAACTGGACTTAGCTACTTTTGACCGGCACAAAACTTCAAAATACTAATTTTTTAATTTGTAGCACTTACAGTTTTTGAGTAGCAGTTATTTTGAAATCAAATAACCCTTATTTCCACCCCACATTTGAGGTCCTGGAAACCAAATTTTTAAAAAATGTTGAAACACTTATATCATTATTTTTTGAGTAAATACTAAATACTAATTTTGACATCTGTAGCATTCACAGTTTTTGAGTAGCAGTTACTTTAAAAACCAGAGAAACCTTTTCCCACCCCACATTTGAGGTCCTTAAAACCAAAATTTCAAAAAATGGTGAAACACATAATCCTCATTTTTAGAGTAGAAACTAAATACTAATTTTTACTTTTGTTGCATTTACAGTTGTTTAGTAGCAGCTACTTTAAAAACCAAATAATCCTTATTTCCACCCCACATTTGAAGTCCTAGAAACCAAATTTTCAAAAAATGGTGAAACGCGTAGATCATTATTTTTAGAGTAAAAACTTAATACTGATTTTTACTTTTGTAGCATTCACAGTTTTCGAGTAGCAGTTACATTAAAAACCAAACAACCTTATTTTCCACCCCACATTTGAGGTCCTGGAAACCAAATTTTAAAAAAATGGTAAAACACGTATATCTTTATTTTTAGAATAGAAACTAAATACTAATTTTTATATCTGTAGTATATAACCCTATTTTCCACCCCACATTTGAAGTCCTGGAAACCAAATTTTCACAAAATGCTGAAACACGTATTTCATTATTTTTGGAGTAGAAACTAAATACTAATTTTTACTCCTGTAGCATTCACAGTTTTTGAGTAGCAGCTACTTTAAAAACCAAATAACCTAATTTCCCAACCCACATTTGAGGTCCGGGAAACCGAATTTTCAAAAAATGGTGAAATGCGTATCTTTTTATTTTTTAAGAAGAATCCATATACCAAATTTCAAAATCTCCTCATTTTTGGTTTTCAAGATATACATTGTTTTAGAAAAAACTTTGTTTTCCAGTTTCTTCCCCTCAGGAGCAAAATTTTCAAAAATCCTTTGTTTTAGATTTATATATACATATATATATATGTATGTATATATATATATATATGTATATATATATAAGCTCGGGGGTTTTTAGAGTTTTTTATCGTTTTTCTCTAGCTCCCGTTTAATTCCCCGTTTTCTCTCCCGCTCCCGGTCGCTTTCCCTTTTCCGCTTGCTCTCCCACTCCCGGTCGCTTTCCCGCCCCATCTATCTCTTAATAATTTGTAATAACGCGCATCGGTCACATTATGCAAGACTGGGAAGCAAGTCATGGACTTCTTAACCCCTTTACTCTGGGATTTTTTTTTCAAAATTTTCACGTGTTGTGGAGTTATTTTTCGAAAAAAACACAAAAAATAAAACAATTAATTTCGTTACTTTTTCAAGTTTTTTGACATAAACAAACAAAATAAGTGACATATAAAAGTAAGAAATAAGTTTTTTGAGTATCGAAATTTAGCCAACACCTAATTGTACTTGTGATTGACATCATGACATCAGAATTTTCGAACAGTGTGATAGATATGGAAGCAAGAACTGGATGCAATATGTTGAATAGCAGCTGCTAATTTAACTGCTGAGAGTTTTTGTTTTCTATTTACATTACGATTATGTGACATATTTTGGCGTAAAAATATTTATTATTATTTTTACATCGAAATACAAAAGAACACATGGTAGAAAAACAAAGAAGTAAACAGGTCAAGTATTGACTTATTCATTGTTTTTGATAAAATTTTTATTAAATGTATGGTTCAGTACTGCCATCTGCCGAATAAACACGAATAACAACACTACACGTAATATTACGGGCATCACAGTGTGTGGAAGTAAAAAGCTACTAAAAACGTAATATTACGTTCTACACACTGTGGTGAAATCCAGCCGAAACGTAATGTTACGTTCCGCACATGAAAGGGGTTAATATTAAGAAGTCCATTAGCAAGTAATGCCTGTTACGCAATTGTAAACAGTGCTTCGAAAACTTATGAAATGATCATGTATAGGCACTTTTGGCCCGGATGGTTTTTTGGCCCCTTGAGCCGGGGGATCGGAGAAGGAGTCCAAACCTTCTTAACTTTTTTCCCTTCTTAACTTTCCAGGCCAAAAGTTCCTATGTACGACCATCGAAGGTAATTCCGTAATTAAATTCAAATTTTGTTTACGTAACAACGTTTGAAGGCTTCAAGCAACTTTTAGCAAATCTATTTTACGTTTTATGGGCTAAAATAAGTTATGAAAGAGTGGAAAAGAAAAAATGAGCGCGAGCGGGAACGGAAACCGGAGAGCAAGCGGGGAAGGAAACGGGAGCAAGAGAGAAAAATGATAAAAAACCCCGAGCAACGCCGGGTAACCTCGCTAGTATATATATACCAGTGATGGGTAGTTACTAACTATAAATAGTTAACTACTAGTTATTAACTACTCTAATGTAGTTAAGGAATAGTTAATAACTACTTTTTGTGAGACTAGTTATCAACTAGTAGTTAACTATTTTTGAGATAGTTATTAACTACAGTAGTTAACTATTTTTTTAACTACTTTAATTTTTTTTATTAATTTTTTTAAAACAATTACGATATCTGTATTTTTTAATTTATGTACTTGTACATCACTATCTTATTGGCTTTGTTTTTTCATTTTCCGATTCGTTGTTTGTTTAAGTTTGTTATTATTTTCGGTTAGGTTCGATTTTCGATTAGGTGACGAGTTTGTTGCGATCTATTACAATGAATAGCAAAATAATTAAAGAATGTTTTACTGAAGTAGTTGTTAAGGACGATGAAAAATTATGCGATACATGTCATAAAAGAATTTCTGGAAATGTTACCAATTCATTCAACTTTCTTAAAAACATGTAAAAGTGAGTTTATATTAGTTATCGTTTTATTATGAAAGTTTGATGCATTTAAGTATTTTTAGATAATTTTATCGTGTATCATTTAAACTTTTATTTTTATGCTACACATGTTTAATTTACTTTTGGTAAGTCACTGCAATGGATATCTTCCAAAGCGAGAAGTCATATATTGGCCACATAATTCCGACCATCATTGGAATAAAAAAAAATTACATTCCTGTTCAGAAAAAACCATCAAACCTCTTATACATGCACTATCTCGGGGTATAGAGAAACGATTTGGTCCTGTTTTAGAAAATGAAGAGTATCTGCTAGCAACAGCGATAATTCCCCAATTCAAATTGAATTTTTTGTCCGATGAGCAAAGAAAATATTTGATTAAAGAAAAATTATTGGCTTACATAAAAGAGATGAATCAAGAGCTTGAAAAATCAGGTTTATTTAACTTGTATTTAATTGCAAATGTTAAAAGGTTTTTTTTGGTTAACAATTAACAATACACAGCATTATTGTTTAATTATTGTTTTTATAAATATCTTTGCAGGTTGTAAATCTAGAAGCCCTACCTCAAAAACAATCACCTCTGTTGACAATGATCAGTGCAGTGAAAATGACGATTTGTACGACTATATGGATACCATACCAAACTCCTTTGACAATGTATTGGCTGAACAGCTTAATGATTATTTATCAAACCCGTCCAAGAACATCCAAAGTCTCTTCCATTATCCAGATGTTTGTGCAGCATTTATAAAGCTCAATTCAACATTGCCAAGTTCAGCAGCAGTTGAAAGACTTTTTAGTGTAGCAGGACAAATTTTATCTGACAGACGAAGTAAATTGTCTGATAACTGATAACCATATCGATATGATGATTTTTTTAAGAGATCATCTTAGATTTTCTGTAAATGCTTTTGATAGTATCATTTTGTAAATAATTGTGTAAATAAAAATGTAAATAATTATATTCTGTTCTTGGAAATTATATTTGTTTAAAATTTTAATGTTAAAAAGTAGTTAACTACTAGTTAACTACTAGGCAGTAGTTAAGTAGGTAGTTAATAACTACTGCTTTTAAAAGTAGTTAGGAAATAGTTACTAACTACTTTTTTTGTGAGTAGTTAAATAAAGTAGTTAACTACTTTTAAAGTAGTTAAAAACCATCACTGATATATACATAGTATATATATATCTATAGTATATATAGATATGTATCTATATATATATATATTTATATATATATATAGATCAAACTTTCTCACATATAAATAGATATCTGATTGTTCTATTATTACTCCTTCTGTGACATCCTCATTTAAAAACTAGTATCTATCTGGTACCTAGATCAAAATACAAATATTTATCTGATTACCTTGTTGTTACTAATCCATCTATTATGTATTAGTTAATATTCATATATAGTTTATATTTTGAACACAACTTTTCTGTTTTACTTTTGCCTGGCTCGTCGCCTCACATCAGACGGTTTATTTTGTTTTGTTTTTCTTTAGTTTTTATTGTGTTCTGTCCGAACAGTATTAGTGGCCCTTTGGGTCCCTCTGTTCGTGTACCAATAAATATATAAATATAGTTCCCGCTCCGCTCATTTTGTGACGTATTTCAAATTTTTTTTCTCTATATTTGATTCCCCTTGACTCTCAAGGTTGTGTAAAAATTTCATTACAATCGGATGGATGGTGTAGCAATGCATAAAGAACATACATATATACATACATACATACAAACAATTCATTTTTATATTTATAGACTAGCGGGGCACCCGACGTTCCCCGGGGTTTTTAGAGGTTTACCTAATGCGTTTCTTTTTCGCTCCCGTTACCTTCCGCTTGCGCTCCCGCTCCCGGTCGTTATCCGTTCCCGGTCGCTTTCCCGCACATTTTTTCGCTCTCAGTTCCCCCCCCCCTTAGATCCGGTTCTACATAAATACATACTTACATACATACATACATACATACATACACACTCATACATACTTTGAATGAGCATTTAGTGCCACAATATTGTAAAAAACACATACATACATACATAAATACATACATACATACATACATACATACATACATACATACATACATACATACATACATACATACATACAAACATACATACATAATCCAGTTCCCGCTCTCTCACGCTCATTTTCTGCTTTCCACTCTTTCCTAACTTCTTTTAGACCATAAAACGTAAAATAGATTTGCTAAAAGTTGTTTGAAGCCTTCAAACGTTGTTACGTAAACTAAATTTGAATTTTATTACACAAATTACCTTTGATGGTCGTACATAGCACTTTCGACAAAACGTTCACAGACACAGGGGATGAATGTTAAAAATGTTTGGAGTCCCAACTCTGATCTCCCGGCTCAGGTAGGCTAAAAAACTTTCCAGGCCGAAGGGTTCCACGACAAAACGTTCACAGACAAAATGTTCAACGACAAAATGTTCCCGACAAAATGTTCACGACACAACGTTCACGACAGAATGTTCACAACAAAATGAACACCGACAAAACGTTCACAGACAAAATGTTCACAGACAAAATGTTCAACGACAAAATGTTCAACGACAAAATGTTCCCGACAAAACGTTCACGACAAAATATTCACGACAAAATGAACACCGACAAAACGTTCACAGACAAAATGTTTACAGACAAAATGTTCAACGATAAAATGTTCACGACAAAACGTTCACGACAAAACCTTCACGAAAAATTTTCACGCACAAAATGTTCACAGACAAAATGTTCACAGACAAATTGTTCAACGACAAATTGTTCACGACAAAACGTTCACGACACAACGTTCACGACAAAATGTTCACGATTGCAACTTTTAATTTTAGTTTAGTTTTTAAATGATCAAATATTTTGTGTTTAGAAATGAGCACAAATAAAACGTGACAAATAGTAAATAATACAATGCTAATTTCCTCTTTGATACCCATAAATGGCAACCAGATGAGTATGGATCGGAGTACTGTAAACTGTTTCATTAAGAAGAAAAGAAAATGACAGATGAGTTGAGATACCTGTTGTTATATATATATATGTATGTGTTTATATATGTGTATATATATATATATGTGTGTGTGTGTGTGTATATATATGTGTATATATAAATTAATATCGATAACCTATTTCCTTAACGGTAACGTCCCGGTTACAAGAGTTATAATTATTATTCTAAATCCAGTTACATTCTGTAAATCGATACCTGATTTCTGAACAAATAAACATCACAACA
This sequence comes from Erpobdella octoculata, assembly GCA_963978895.1. Lineage (NCBI taxonomy): Eukaryota > Metazoa > Annelida > Clitellata > Hirudinida > Erpobdellidae > Erpobdella > Erpobdella octoculata. The sequence continues at coordinate 6,977,585 of OZ022239.1, forward strand.
ATTGGCGACGAAGGATAGAAATAAAATCACGCAATGGCAGATATTCAAAAGATATTTGAACTTTTTCAGACGCAGATGGAAAAAAGCGAAGAGAGACACAAGATGCAGATGGAAAAGAGCGAAGAAAGATTCCTAAAGCTAATGAAAGAAAATTCAGAAAAAGAAAAGGAACTGAGGAAAGAAAATGCAGAGACACAGAGAAAACTGTTAGAATTTATAGAGTCCCAAAAAGAAAAAAAGACAGAGTCAAAAGAAACACTTTTTGATCGACTACGTCAGAGAGTGGAAAAGTTTTCCTACGAACCAGAGGAAGGACGATTTTTCAGTCTGTGGCTCAGACGTTTTGAAGACACTGTCAAAGGTCACGAAAGACATCTTCCAGAAAAGTCAAAGACTGAACTTCTTCGAACTCTATTGGACAACCACACTTATGCAGTTTTTTCTACCAGAATTTCTCCACGGCTTCCCAGCGACATTGGTTGGGAAGAAACCATCACAACCCTTGAACAACTATTTGGCCCTAAGAAAAGTCTCTTTCGACGAAGGTTTGACTTTAGTCGAATAATTTGTACATCAGGGAGTGATTTTAACACTTATGGAAATAAGATCATTGCTGCTGCGGAGGCAGCAGAGCTTCGAGGAATGTCAGACGAGACACATAAGTGTGTCCAATATGTAGCAGGACTTCAGGCACAAGAACATGTCGAGATACGTTCCAGGCTGTTACGCATGTTGGATAGCGAAAAACCTATTACAGTCATTGAATTAATAGCAGAGTCTGAACGACTTAAGACTACACTGGATGATACTAAAACAATCGAAAGACCGGATGTAGAAATTCAGGCCATTAACAGATACAGCTCACCTCACCGAAAGCCATTGTCACCACGACATCAAGCAGAGCCAAAAACACCATGTCCCATTTGTGGCGGACCACATTGGAAACGAGAGTGTCCTAACGTTAGACCGACGAGTTCTCCAGATTTTCGCAAATCACGAAAATTTGTATCACGGGATCATCCAAACTGGAGACAAAATCCTTTTACACACAGAGAAAAGAGTGCTTCTAGACAAGACCGATTCATTAACCGAGTAGACAACGGAAATGAAATCAAACAGTACATTGAAGTCATCATCAACGATAGACCGATTCAACTTCGGTTAGATACAGGAGCCGAAGTGACTCTCATCTCTCGTCCAACATGGATAGCCATCGGTCGCCCCAATCTTACCACAGCGACGGCAAATCTAAGCGCAGCAAATGGTCAACCCGTGAAGACCGAAGGAATGTTTGAGACAAAATTTACCGTTGCAAATAAGTCAGGTCAAAAGTACCATGGTCGGGGTACTGTTTACGTCACAGATTCAAACGACCTCATGGGAATGCCATGGATAAAACAACTTCCTGACTTTAAAGAACTGTTAGAAAACTATTCTGTCATGGAAATACGGAGCTTCAACACAGACGCGGAACGCACAGCCATTACAAACAAATTAAAACACAAATACGCTGATGTGTTCCGACAGGAACTAGGACTGTGCACAAAAGTTTCAGCTTCCTTACAGTTTAAACCTGGCGCACAACCCATATTTAGAAAGAAACGCCCTGTTCCTCATGCCGCTTTAGAGCAATTGGATAGCGAAATAACCCGGTTACTAAAAGAAGGAATAATCTCTCCCGTGGATCACTCTCAGTGGGCAGCATCCATAGTTGCTGTCCGTAAAGCAAACGGCTCCATCCGACTTTGTGCAGATTTTTCAACGGGCTTAAATGACTCACTGATGCTCCATAGACACCCATTACCTACCATGGATGACGTTTTCACAAAATTAAATGGAGGGACAGTTTTCTCCCAAATAGATTTTGCAGAAGCATACCATCAAGTAGAAGTGACGGAAGAATGTAAAGAGCTCTTAACAATCAACACTCATAAAGGTTTTTTTCGTTATAACCGTCTATCATTTGGTGTGAAATCAGCACCAGGTATTTTTCAACAAATCATAGACACTATGATTACTGGTCTAGATGGCGTTGCCGCCTATTTAGATGATGTCATCGTCACGGGACGGACATTAGAAGAACACAACACAAACGTAGAGGCTTTATTTGACCGAATTTTAAATTCTGGCTTCCGGATTAGAATTGAAAAATGCCACTTGTTAATGACGGAAATCACGTACTTGGGAAATGTAATATCAGCTACAGGCCGTCGTCCCGACCCCAAAAAAATCGATGCAATAATTCATATGCCTCCACCCAAAGATGTTGGACAGGTCCGTACTTTTCTTGGACTGATCAGCTATTACAGCTCATTTGTACCACGCATGAGAAATCTAAGAGCACCACTAGACGCCCTTTTAAAAAAAGACACTGTGTTCCAGTGGTCTGAAAGCTGTCAATGGGCATTTGACGAAACTAAAAAAATTTTATTATCCGACCTTCTGTTAACCCATTACAACCCCAACCAACCAATTGTAGTTGCAGCCGACGCATCAGAATACGGCATTGGAGCAGTGATATCACACAGATATAGTGATGGAACAGAAAAGGCAATTGCACACGCTAGTAGAGCTCTCACTCCAGCAGAAAAGAAATATGGGCAAATAAAAAAAGAAGGTCTAGCACTAGTTTTCGCGGTCAGAAAGTTTCACCGTTATATTTATGGACGCCACTTTACTCTATTAACAGACCATCAACCTCTGCTTGCCATTTTTGGCAATAAAAAAGGCATACCATCATATACAGCAAATAGACTCCAACGCTGGGCTCTAACACTGCTTGCTTATGATTTCAAAATTGAATACTGCAGAACCACGTCCTTTGGACAAGCTGACACTCTTTCGCGCCTTATAGGTCCACATAAAACATCAGAAGAAGACACATTGATAGCAACTATCAATCAAGATATAAACTCCCTGTATATCAATGCCGTCAAACAACTTCCAGTCTCAAATAAAGAAATCTGTGACGCAACAAAAACAGACAATGAGTTAAATCCCCTTCTCCAATATGTCAAAACAGGAAAGTGGAACGAAAACAAAGCACTGAAAACCAGCAAACTCGAACTCTTAAAAAAAGAAATAACGATACATGAAGACTGTTTATTCTTTGGTTCTCGAATAATCATCCCTCACGTTTTGCAAAAACGAGTACTTCAAATGCTTCACAAAGGCCACCCGGGTATTACTCGAATGAAGATAATTGCCCGAGAACACGTTTATTGGAGCGGCATTGATAAAGACATAGACAACTGGACACGCAGCTGTTCTTCATGCCAACAAGCAGCTAAATCACCCATAAAACACACTTTATGTTCATGGCCAAAAGAAACCAAACCCTGGAGTCGAATTCACATCGATTATGCTGGACCGCTCCATGGAAAAATGTATCTTGTAGTAGTAGATGCATTCTCAAAATGGCCAGAAATAATAGAGATGGCAAACAGCACCACATCCAACACGATAAATGCACTCCAGCGGATTTTTGCACAATTTGGATTACCTGAAACAATTGTCAGTGACAACGGCACACAATTCACCTCAACTGTTTTTCAGGAATACTGTGCAGAAAACGCGATCAAACACGTGAGATCACCACCATTTCACCCACAATCCAATGGCCAGGCCGAACGATTTGTAGACACTTTCAAAAGAGCTTTGATTAAATTAAGAAATGACGGAACTTACAAAGAATCTCTTCAAATATTTTTATTCAGTTACAGAACCACTCCCTGCGCTTCATCGCCGAACGGTCTCTCTCCAGCGGAAAATTTCCTAGGCAGACAATTACGTTCGGTCTTAAGCGAATTACATCCGAAAAACATCAAACATTCAACACCTCGATCAAATGACATGGAGAAACAGTTCAACCGCCATCATGGGGCACGACCTCGACAGTTCCAAAACGGTGAATTGGTGTTCGTTCGCGATTATCGACCGGGACCTGTGACGTGGATACCAGGACAGATTGTCCGTAGAAGGGGAAGAGTTCTGTACGATACTATCGTAAAAGGAATGGTCTGGAAGCGCCACATCAACCAGTTACGCCCACGTCAAGAATCGAAGTTTACAACAACACTACTCGAAACATTTGACTTACCTTATCAGAATACAAGACAAGGAGAAAATGCCACAACTGCCGAACCTGGTCAAACGGTGGAAAAGAACATTAACACAAAGAGAGGCATTCTGAAAGGTCAGGATTCAGACCGTTCTAAAAAATCTGTTCATTTTCAGCTAGGCACCGAACACCAGCCAGAACAGCCTACACAAGACTTTGCAGCAACGCCATTCCCTTCTACTGAAAACTCAGAATCAGTAATACCACGTTCACCGTCATCATTACAACTGAGGCGATCTGATAGACAACGACACGCTCCATCTCGACTTGTAATAAATCACCAAAGCAAGTCATACACCAGCTTAGGAGGGAGGTGTATATATATATATGTGTGTGTGTGTGTGTGTGTGTGTGTGTGTGTGTGTGTGTGTGTGTGTGTGTGTGTGTGTGTGTGTATATATGTATATATATATATGTGTGTATATAAATTAATATCGATAACCTATTTCCTTAACGGTAACGTCCCGGTTACAAGAGTTATAATTATTATTCTAAATCCAGTTACATTCTGTAAATCGATACCTGATTTCTGAACAAATAAACATCACAACACCTGTAATAGAAAAATACAATTGGTTACGAATTTGAGATCGCTTGAATCTTCAATTTCAAATAAGCATACGACGCAAAGAAGGCTTGATGGCTGTATTCTAAAGATTAAAAAGTTAAGGGTATCCAAGAGAAAATTAACCAACCCGCATTAACTAGTTAATAAATGGAACGATGATAAAAGGGTCAAAATATGAAATCTTTATATACTCCGATCGAAAAGAAAAAAAATGCAATTAGTTATTAATTGAGATTTATTTGATGTTTCAATTTTAATTAAGTGAACGACAGAAATAAGCTTTGATCGTTGTAGCCTAGCGATTAAGAAGTTATCGGCTTCCAAGAGCAATATAGCCGGCTTTAATTACTTAATTAACGTAGCGATGACTTGGGTAAAGACTCAATAAGCAGCAAATTGAAGATCATTTGATGTTTTGTACTGGAGTCAAGCTAGCAGGCGCTCGTAACATAGGAAATGTGCAGCAAAATGCATGTGTCAAGCTAGCAGGCGCTCAAAAAAAATTTCAAAAATAAAATAAGTAAATTAAAAACGAATTTTTAAAACCCAATGCTTTTATATGTAATTAAAACACAAATTTTGCAATCAATTTTTTCTTATATTACTCTTTTATTTTATATTAAAGTCGAAATATCTTAATTATATCGAAATATCGAAATTAATTAAAATTAACTAAATTAATTGACTTATTGTAAAACTAATAATTGAATATTGCACTGTCTTCTATTTTGAGCATGTATGCAAAATTTGAAAAAAATCTATTATCAGGAAGTGACTTAAAAATTGATTGCAAGATTTGAAACAGACAGAGAAACAAACAGACAGACAGAGAAACAAACAGACAGACAGAGAAACAAACAGACAGACAGAGAAACAAACAGAGACGACGAGTTAATAAAAGCATTGGTAAAAAGTATCGGTATTTATTAAGCAACTCAAAATAACTACGTTTCATTAATTTTTATTATGAAAACCCCGAAATTTTCCTCAGAAAACCTATTTTAAATTTCTCCAAATGTAAACAAAATGACCGTAATGTAGCGTTCAGCTTGGGCTTAATATCTCTGGTAGAAACTAATTTTTAAAAAAATTAAAATGACATTAAATAGTAAATATGGGCTACTAAATCATATTACAAATTCAAAACTGAAAACTCAACCAAAATGTGTTACGGAACTATACAAACTCGACAAATATTTCTCTATGTCCCAAAAATGTAATTCGCATAAAGCAGATATCTCAAAAACTAACCAAATGTTGATAGCATGCAAGGTGCCATTTTAAAGCTATTATGTTTTTCTATAACATATCAAAAATTCAAAATGAAAACCTAAACCAAAATATATAGCAGGTGCTCACAACTTGGTGTTTTTTCACACGAATGCTCTCATCCCCATCACTGAGTGAATAAAGTGCTTCTAAGCATAAATCGTATATATAAAAAACTAGCCAAATGTTGATAGCAAGCAAGATGTCATTTTAAAGCTATTATGTGTTTCTATAACATATCAAAAATTCAAAATGAAAACCTAAACCAAAATATATAGCAGGCGCTCACAAACTTGGTGTTTTTTCACACGAATGCTCTCATCCCCATTACTGAGTGAATAGAGCGCCTCTAAGCATAAAGCGTATATCTCAAAAACTAGCCAAATGTTAATAGCAAGGAAGGTGTCATTTTAAAGCTATTATGTGTTTCTATAACATATCAAATATTCAAAATGAAAACCTAAACCAAAATATATAGCAGACGCTCACAAACTTGGTGTTTTTTCACACGAATGCTCTCATCCCCATCACTGAGTGAATAGAGCGCCTCTAAGCATAAAGCGTATATCTCAAAAACTAGCCAAATGTTGATAGCAAGCAAGGTGTCATTTTAAAGCTATTATGTGTTTCTATAACATATCAAAAATTCAAAATGAAAACCTTAACCAAAATATATAGCAGGCGCTCACAAACTCGGTGTTTTTTCACACGAATGCTCTCATAACATATCAAAAATTCAAAATTCGTGCTTTATCATGCAAGGCTATATATATATATATATATATATATATATATATATATATATATATATATATATATATATATATATATATATATATATATATATATATATATATATATATATATATATATATATATATATATATATATATATATATATATATATATACTAGCAGTGCCCGTAGCGGCTTCGCTCGCATGAAATTAGAGAATTTGAACCGTGCATCCATAGGTGTCGGCTCGGCCCGTCGACAACTTGGCCCAGCCCGTTTCAAAACCAAAACTCCTGGCCCGGCACGGACCGTCTAATTTGGGCCCGGCCCGTTTTTACAGGCTTAGAAATTCTATATACTTGATGAAAAACTTCGGCCCGTCCCACCTTGAATTCAGGTTTGGCCCGGCCCGTCTGAAGACCCTAAAATCACTAAAATGTCTATATGCTTAGTGAAAAACCTCGGCCGTACCACTTTGTTTTAAGGTTTAGCCTGGCCCGTAAAAAGACCCTAAAATAACGGCTTGGCCCGACCGGTGATAAACTGGACTCAGCTACTTTTAACCGGCACAAAACCTCAAAATACTAAGTTTTACATCCGTAATGCTTGCAGTTGTTGAGTAGCAGTTATTTTAAAATCAAATAACCCTTATTTTGACCCCACATTTGAAGTCATGGAAACCAAAGTTTTAAAAAATGGTGAAACACGTATATCTTTATTTTTTGAGTAGATACTAAGTATTAATTTTTACATCTGTAACAATTACAGTTATTGAATAGCAGTTACTTTAAAAACCAAATAAACCTATTTTCCACCCGACATTTGAAGTCCTGGAAACCAAATTTTCAAAAAATGGCGAAACACGTATATCATTATTTTTAGAGTAGAAACTAAATACTAATTTTTACTTTTGTAGCATTTACAGTTTTTGAGTAGCAGCTACTTTAAAAACCAAGTAATCCTATTGTCCACCCCACATTTAAGGTCCTGGAAACCAAATTTGTAAAAAATGGTGAAACACGTATATCTTTATTTTTAGAATAGAAACTAAATACCAATTTTTACATCTGTGATATTTACAGTTTTTAAGTAGCAGTTACTTTAAAAAACAAATAACCCTATTTTCCACCCCACATTTGAAGTCCTGGAAACCAAATTTTCAAAAAATGCTAAAACACGTATTTCATTATTTTTGGAGTAGAAACTAAATATTAATTTTTACTCCTTTAGCATTCACAGTTTTTGAGTAGCAGCTACTTTAAAAACCAAATAACCCAATTTTCCAACCCACATTTGAGGTCCGGGAAACCGAATTTTCAAAAAATAGTGAAACACGTATCTTTTTATTTTTCAAAAAGAATCTATATACCAAATTTCAGAACAAATTTTTAGAAAAAATCTTTAGAAAAAAGTTTGTTTTTCAGTTTTTTCCCCTCAGGAGCAAAATTTTCAAAAATCCTTTCTTAGCGGATGTTTACGCTATAAAAGTAATATAAGTTCCAAATTTCACGTTCCTAGGATGAGGCGTTTGAGCTCGGCGTTGATTATCAGTCAGTCATCTGTCAGTCAGTCAGGACATGTTCTTTTATATATATAGATATATATATATTATATATATATATATATATATATATTATATATATATATATATATATATATATATATATATATATATATATATATATATATATATATATATATATATATATATATATATATATATATATATATATATATATATATATATATATATATATATATATATATATATATATATATATATATATATATATATATATATACTAGCGGGGGCACCCGGCGTTGCCCGGGGTTTTTAGAGGTTTTTCTAATGTTTGTCTCTCTCGCTCCCGTTTCCTTCTCCGCTTTCCCGTTCCCGTCGCGTTCGCGGTCGCTTTTCCGCACCCGGTCGCTTTCCCGCTCTCGGTTGTTTTCCAGCTCCCGGGCGGCAAGTATTTTTATCGCGCTTCAGTTCTGCGTACCTCATTAATTATTCATTTTTTGTCGCGTGCGATTGGTTGGCGGCTCTGGAATTTCCATCCAGTTGAATCATGCTGCGAGTGATCTATTTTTAACAAAAGTCGTTGTCCTAGCAAAAACAATAGAAAGTCGCTGTCCTAGCTAAACAATAGTAATTTGAAATGGCCGCAATGAATGGAGATGAGTTTGACGCGAATGTGAAAGAAAGCTTGTTGTTTTTGTAACAGTTCAATTGACGAAGCATGCATTTTAAAGTTGCAGGTGATAATTTTAAATCTAATTTAATTATCCTTGCTTTTAGTTTTAGTTTATTAGTCACTAATTAGTGCTTCAGTCCAATTAGTAGTTTTAGTAGAAAAATTGTCAAATTACACAATAATTATTAAAATCTATTTTGACTTTAGTTCATTTAGTAGTATTAATTAGTAAAAAAATTGTCAATTACATAATAATTATTAGTATCTGTTTTGATGTACATTTAAGTTATGTTTTTTCAATTATAGTTTATAGTTTTTTCTTTAAATGGTATTTGTATTTAAATAGTTGACTAAATCAACAATGTTGTATACTTTGCTTTTGATAGGACATTTTACCAGGTGGTGTGAAATACCTCTTAGACTCATGTATTGACACTGGTAATGGGTTGGAGGTGGTAATGCATGCAGATATCAGCACAGAGCAGCAAACAGTAGAATGGCTGAAAGAATATGAACATTTGTCCTTGATCACCTTGCGAGTATCGAGAACGTTTCCTGATGTCGGACAGAAAATTCTTTTCAAGGTAAAAAAGTTGCTTTGGCAAATACGATGATTTAGGGTTGATCTCTTAGTTAAGACTGATTTTTATTCATAATTACATTATACCTTAAACTAGTTTCTGCATTTAAAAAAATCAATTTACTGAAATGTTGCAGAAAGTCTATCACGGTCAACATAAAAGCAGATATGGAGGTAAAAAAATACAAACTGTAAAGCAGAAGTAATTGTAATGCTAACACTAAGACGTTCACAATTCATTAGAATAAAGGCAAATGGCAGCAAAGTGAATCAAAAATGCAGGTGAATTTTGCAATACATCAGTTAAATTAGACTTAAAGTAAACTACTGACTTTTTTTAAACTTTAACTTGTGCTGATTTTGAATTTTTAGGTCGAAGGATCCTCATATTCCAGATTACCCTCTAATGATAACCTTTCGGGGAAGTCACAACCATACTATTAAAACAGCATCTGCATTGCGCTTTCGTGATGTAGATGAGTCTGTTCGTCAGAAGTTCGAACAGCTTTTCCAATCGGGATACTCACCATCTGCTGCATATTACCTTGAGGCTCATTACCGGTTTAGGCTTCTTGACGCTGCTAACAATCGATTAAAAGACAGCAAAGCATCACGGTTTATGGATTCCAGTACCAGCATCGACCCATCATCTGTGCGTCACCTGCAAGATGACTTGTATGAAGTTTGCAGCCAACGTAATCCAGGCACATCATATATTGTAAACATGGCTATTAGTTGCTGTTCTTGCCCTTTTGGCTACAATGGAGGTCCATGTAAACACCAGTCTGCGGTCATTAAAATTTTCAATATTTCGAGCTCTAACTTTCTGCTTACCACAGATTCTGAAATGCTTCGTATTTTTCAAATAGTAGCCACAGGTGACGCGACAGTTCCAAAAAGTTGGTTTGCTTCCCTGACTTCATCTGAAAAATTACAGCCGCCAGTATGTAGTAATTCTAAAGAACAGACAGACGTCAATGCTTTAGCTATGGATGTTGATCAAGATTTACCCCAATCAACAGTTAATTCTTTGATGGGTGATTTTGATGAAGCTGTTAATAAAATTAAAGAATTGTACATGTCAGATCCTATCACATATGAAGCAGCCCTTAAGTCATTCTGTACAAGGGTTAAAACATCTAGCAAAACAGTATTGCATTCATCACTACATTGCTTTGGCAAGTACAATGGCGTAGCCACAAGCAAGCTGTAAGTTTGAAGAGAATTGGTGTCCAGCCCACTGCACTTGCTAGACGTAAGATGCCAGTAGGGGGGGGGGCGAAAACAATGCTATCTCGATCGTCCCCTAAATCATCTTTTTCATCAGAACATTGCTATGCTGCCAACAAACATTCTAGTGGCCACCGTCATGTGTTGCCTAAACGTAGAGCACCACACAACCTCCAGCAAGCCGTGGACAATGTAGAAGCTCTGGGTAGAACCCATTGTACTAAATGAAATGAATTTAACTATTTAACAATCAGGTGTAACCGTTGCTACTCAATGCATACGTTTATTTTAGATAATTGCTTTGTTGATGTTTTGAGTGTGGAGAGTTCAGATTGAGTTAGTTATATATAGTAAAGTATAAGAATTGAGTTTAAATGTAAATTTTGCAGTCGTGTGAAACAAAGAAGTTGCCAGTTATTCTATTATCATGTAAACACAACACCTTCAAAACAGACATCTCTTTAACCAACTCAAAAGTGAAGCACGCCACTTCGTAAACTTTCAACATTCTTACAGACATTTTTGTATTGCTGTTTATTTTTTTAACTGCTGTATAGTTTGTGTGTGTGTATCGATTGTTATTTGTTTTATAAATTCATATGTTTCAAATTGCAATAATTGTTCCTTATTTGTTCTCATTTTGGAGTATTACTGTATTGTTTGTCGTGTGTATAATTTAATTCACTTTGTAAACTTATATGCTTTGAATTGTCAATGTGCAATAATTTCACTTTATTGTTTTTCACATGGTAGTATCGCTGTTTTTAAGTTTTTGTGTGTATATTTTTATTTGTTTTATAAATTTATCTGCTTTAAATTTTTCAAGAATTTTTGTATTGCTGTTTTTTTTTTAATTGCTGTATAGTTTTTGTGTGTTTTATAAATTAATATGTTTCAAATTGCAATAATTTGATCTTATTTATATTGTATTGTAGTGTGTATAATTTGTTTTTTCTTGCTCTAGTTTCTCATTTTATACATGTTTTAAAACTCATTTTGGTTGATGGATAGATGATAAATAAAAAAAATCAATGATAAAGTTTGTTCCAATGTTTTCATACAACAATTTGCAATGTAAATATGACTGAAATGTTGCTCGATTACTTTGTGCACTCTAAACTGCCGAGAAAAGCTACATTAGTTCTGTAAAAGATGTATTTCAACAAAACATACATATTGTAATGAAAAAGTCATTAATTGAAGCTGCATGGGAGTGAACATTTTTGTTTTAGACAGGCTGAAGTTGCTGGGCCAAAATCTTTAAATTTATTAGCATTGAGCTTTTTTCAAAATTCGATACACACAACATTTCGAGTTCCCAGTTCCCATTAACCACCGGATAAAATGTTATCGAAAATAAACATTTCGTTTGAATACTTAGCAGTTAGCACAGCCAGAGGCTGTGGAAATTCCAGAGCCTTCAATCAATCGCGTGCGACTAAAATGAATAATTAATGAGGTACGCAGAACTGAAGTGCGATAAAAATACTTGCCGGCGGCACCCACTGATCTCTATAATATAATATATTATATAATATAATATATTATAGAGACCATTGCACCATAGCATATGGGCGGCACTAAACAACACACATATTTATTTAATTTAATATTTATATTTAAAACCTTTAAAATTTAAGAAAAAAATTGAAAATATTTTGTATAATTTAACTATAAATTAATTTATTTTTAGATGGCTTTATATAGCTGGAAATGGCCATAGTTAATCCTGACTAATAATTTGTTTGATTGCAATTCTCGTCATTTCAAATGGATGAAAAGGGCTTTAAAAGAACATTTTTACTAGTGGGTAATAATGTTAATAGTAATAATAACATGAATGTGAAGTCAAGACATTTTACGAATTATACCTAAGTAAGTTTTATTCTAATTTACTCAAACTAACTTTGAACTAACTAAATCAACAATTCATATTATTTGCGACACTTTTTATTAATATCAATAACATATCATTGAAAATGTGGAATTGAGTGCGATTTACGTCTAGCCTTAAACCACGCCCCTCTTAGGCTGCTAGTCGACCTCTCTGTATTTCCGCATACTAACATTTAGAAATATGCTACCCGGTACTAGTGTTTCAGACGCGATGCGGGAGAAGCCGTGGAAACGGTTCATATCAACTGTTTAACAGTGTTTAACTGTTTAATAATGATAATAATAATAATAATAATAATAATAATAATAATAATAATAATAATAATAATAATAATAATAATAATAATAATAATAATAATAATAATAATAATAATAATGATAATGATAATGATGATAATAATAATAATAATAATAATAATAATAATAATAATAATAATAATAATAATAATAATAATAATAATAATAATAATAATAATAATAATAATAATAATAATAATAATAATAATAATACAATTTTAAGCTTATATTTAGGCAATTTGTGTCATATTTAAGTATGTTATCTAATTATATCAATTTTTTAAATCAAATTTCTGCAAGTTTGTTCAAGGTATGATGCGTTAAAAATTTAAAAAGTGTAAAAACAGAATTTATTCTAAGCGCTCGTACCAACTGAGCGACCTTCACTGACAACTAATGATTAGTAGTTTGACACAAACAAACAAAAATAACACGAAACATACATTAATATGTTTAAAAAAATTAAATAAACAGCTTTGAACGTCAATCAGGTGCCGTCCTAACATGCAATAAATCTACAAAAAAAATATAATTTCGTTTAGAGTCAGAGTTCCTCCCAGTGCCACCCAAATCATTAGTTTCGGGGTTTTTTAGCTTTTCGGCGGTTGATTGCGAATATGACATGTCTTGCTCTTTATGACGCTCTCTCTAACCGCGTGATGTTTGTTTGTATTTGTATTTAGTTATTTTGCTGACTGTTAATTCAATTTATTCCTTTATAATAAATTTTAAACTTCAGTTTTTATATAAAAAAAAATTCTTCCAAATATTTTAATTCAAACTTTTTTTCAGTTTCAAAGTTGCGGTATTTTTCAATAACTTATTAAAAGTTATTCAAAACGTTTAAAATTGAATTTAATAACTTTTTGTAACCTTCAAAATTCACAAAACGTGCATGAAACATTTTATTAGCTGAAATTTTGTGGAAAATTTGAAGAAAGCTAAAAAAATGTGCAAATTCTGCTGACTTTTTTCAAAGTTTTTAATAGAAAATCTAATAAAAATCTTAAACAAAAAGTAATTTGACGAGATTTGATTTCATAAACCAATATTAGAATATATTTTATTTTAATAAAAAATGAAACTAAATATATGAAGCAGAATTCCATTAAAGTTTCGTTTTCGAAAATCAGCTTGTGCTCATTAAAATAGATTTATTTTCATACATTCTTTGACAAAATCAGGGCAAAGATAATCATGGTTAATACAGTGGCGTAGCAAGGTTGTTTGGCGCCTGGGGATGAGGTATGAAAAATGCACATAAGGAAATTTTTCTTCTAAAATAGTTGATGAATGGGGATAGTTGTCGTGAGTACTTTAAAAAATCCATTTTCTCAAAAATAGCTCTTTATCGTACAAGGGAGAAGTCGCAGGTACTTTTCAAAACAATTTCAAAATACCCATTTTCGTTAAAGATACCATAGTGGTGTCGAGAGTGTTATAAACAACTAGAAAGTTATCCGTCATAAATTAGATTGTTGTTTCTGTATTAAATTAGGTCCTATAAAATGAAAACATAGCTACCTCTAAGATCTATAGCATGGTTTTTAGTTTATCCAGCACTGTTAACAGCCATTGGTCGTTCGTTGACAACGAATCAGAAATCTATTGATTAATAATTTATTCAACCACCTGAATTAATTCTCAAAAACTCTCAGTACACCTGGTTTTCACACCTCATCGGAATTTTCGGTTTTAATCACGTGACAGGTGAGAATTTTTAACGAATTTATAAAAGTTCTATTAAACTGAAAAATACGCCATTATTATTGGGTGGTTGTATTTTTAATCCCAAGCGACATGGGTGGTTGTATCTTTTAATCCCAAGCGACGTGGGTGGTTGTATCTTTTGATCCTGAGCGAAGTGGGTGGTTGTATCTTTTAATCCCAAGCCACATGGGTGGTTGTATCTTTTAATCCCATCCACATGGGTGGTTGTATCTTTTAATCCCGAGCAAAATTGGTGGTTGTATTTTTAATCCCAAGCAATGTGGGTGGTTGTATTTTTAATCCCAAGCAACGTGGGTGGTTGTATCTTTTAATCCCAAGCAAAATGGGTGGTTGTATCTTTTAATCCCGAGCAACGTGGGTGGTTGTATCTTTTAATCCCAAGCGAAATGGGTGGTTGTATCTTTTAATCCCGAGCAACGTGGGTGGTTGTATCTTTTAATCCCAAGCGAAATGGGTGGTTGTATCTTTTAATCCCGAGCAACGTGGGTGGTTGTATCTTTTAATACCAAACCACATGAGTGGTTGTATCTTTTAATACCGAGCAACGTGAGTGGTTGTATCTTTTAATACCAAGCCACATAAGTGGTTGTATCTTTTAATACCGAGCAATGTGGGTGGTTGTATCTTTTAATCCCAAGCAAAATGGGTGGTTGTATTTTTTAATCCCGAGCAACGTGGGTGGTTGTATCTTTTAATCCCGAGCGACATGGGTGGTTGTATTTTTTAATACCAAGCCACATGGGTGGTTGTATCTTTTCGTTTTCTTTCCCATTATAAATGAACTCCGAGAAAATTTCAATATCGATTAATAATTTATTTCATCAGAGAAAATTGAAATCTTCAAACAGCTCAGCATTTCTCAACTCTTAAACAATTTTTTGAAACTTTCGAAACAATTTCTTTTTATCAGAATTCTTTTAAAGTTTGAATTTTGGTTGCAGAAAAACTTATCTGGCTGCCGTGTTTTCCTACTTCACATGTGTCATTTATGTGGCCCTCATTCACGTGTGAGCTTTATGTGGTCCTCATTCACATGTATGTTTTATGTGGTCCTCTATTACATGTTTGTTTCTCATCTTCTTGTTTCTTCCCATTGACTTCCATCTTAACTTGCATCTTACATATTCCGTGTCCATGCATGCATTCTTTTTGTCAACAGTCTTTAAGAATTTTTTTCTGCTTCAGCTGAGTCAGAGTAATGTCAGAAAAACAGCGAAGAAAAGCGTTGCACTTCATTGCGTCACATTTTTTTGCGCCACACTTTGCTCCAGAGTCATTAACGTTTTTAACGATAGGAAAGAACATTACACGAAGTACGTCGAATGTCACGAGTCAAATAAAAAGCGAATGTAACGAGTCACACGGAAAAGCAAGACTGCTTTGCTCCTTCGATCTTATAATGTCTTGTCATTTCTGAGTCCTGTTTTGTCGTGTTGTCGTTGCTCATACTTGAAATTGTTGTCCATGACGATGATGGTGATGGTGACGACGACGACGACGACGATGATGATGATATGATAATGATGGTGATGATGAGGACGACGACGACGACGACGACGATGATGATCGCGATATTTAAAACAGTCGTGACGCTGAACGGCTAAAAGTGGTGTTAAGGTCATTATGACGTATTATGTTACGATGCACGTCACATGACTTTTGAAGTTTGGAGAGAAGTCTTTAAAGTTTTAATGGGACATTCTCAAAATTTAACACTCCCTGGACAAGCGTTTTGGCTTTTTAACCACTGCTTTTGACAAAGTTAACTCCGGTAATAAAGATGGTGGAGATTGTGACAATGATGGTTATGATGACGATGGCGATTACGATGACGACGACGACGACGATGATGATGATGATAACGTGTTATAAATAAATTTCTTAAACAAATGGTTGAAGACTCACTGAGAATGATACAATTATTTTTACAAGCCTAATGAAATTTCGCCTCAAGATCTCTCCGTGCAGTATAATGGCTTCGTTAGACGCAGGTTCATGGAAGTCTAGTTAGCTAATTATATGTTACTTTTATTTAATTAAAGTTAGCATAAAATCATTAAATATTAATATTTTGTTCTCCGTAAATATGATTAAAACGCCATTGTGGTCTGGTTGCCTGGAAAGTGAATATATAAAAACTTGCTCTCTTCCATGTTGCCACTTTAAAATATTTATAATTTAGTTGAACAAAAATAAAATTTAAGAAACAAAATTTAATAAAAAATAAATTAATGGAACACATTAATAATTTTAAGTTTGGAGAGGTATTATAAAAGTCGCCCACTTTAAAAAATTTATAATTTAATTAAACCGAAATAAAATTTAGGAAAAAAAATTATTAACAAATAAATAATACGACACAAATTTTATCGTCATGGCAACTATAAGCATCTTTTGTTTAGGACTATATTTTTATAATACGATGTTGCCATAAAATTTTATAATTGTTCTATTCTAAATGCTGGTTTTCAATTTTTTAAAGTAACTTTCATTTTATCTTAGTTTTAATTAATTTTCTTTATTAAATTTTGTCTAATCATTCGGAAAACTTGATAGACTGCATTGTCATTGACAAAATATCAATACATCAAATTTTAGTTTGCTTGGATGACGGGAAGTATGCCTATTAAACATTACAAAATTTTAAAGCATTTCCTAAAACAAGCAACCAAGCTAATATAAAGAACTAGAGATAGCCCGTCAAAAATGACGGAAGTTTTAAAATACGGCGACCGTTATTATCAAATGGTGGCTGTCAGTAACGTGCCGTAACTTTTACTAACTTTTACACTTTATTTGAAAAGTTCAGGAACGAAATTTATTAACTGTTCAAAAGCAAGCAGGAACGAGTTTAAACTAGCGATTAGAGAAAAACCACGTGGAAACAGTCACGTAGGACTTTCCCTCCTAAAATAATACAAGCAAACGTAGCCTTGCACACAAACACGAACAGCAAGAGAGTCTAGCGAGGAAGAGGGCAAGAGGCGGACGAGGTAACGTCCCTACCTTATATAGGAAAAAAAACACGAAATCGGAACAATCGATAAACCGATGTAAACAAGTACTAAACATATTATTAGCTCGTTAAATCTCGATCGCGAAGACATAATATTTTCACTACTTATAAACATATATATAAACTATAATCCACGAGATTTATTTAATTAATTAATCGGTAGATTTCTCAATATATTAAAAAATATACACCCCTATTAATTGCGGGAAACAACACGCGCTCTGATTGGCTCTTTAACACAAAATATTCGACGTGGCCCATAGAAGATACTAAATAATTTATACAATCTATTTTAAATTATTTGAATTATTGCATTAATAATATACTAGGAATACAATAAAATAAAATAAAATAAGAAGGAAGGGGGGTCCAGCACTGACAGTGGCTCTCCGTCTTCATTCACAAAAATCATGGCCACTTCATTACTTGTCGGTGCATTGTATCTTCGCTGATCTGACTGTCGATCTCTTCTCAGTGTCATATTGATGATTGGAATTTGCTCTCCTGCTGCTATGGCTTGTTCAGCTTCTTGATTTTCTATATTTCGCATCAATTGATAGCTTTGGGCTAGTCTATTGTGTTCACGGAAGAAGCGATCTATTTTATCTAAAATATCAGGACGACAATTTTCATTTGCTTCATTTTCTTGACGTACTTCTGTGACTTGTGTACTATCAAGTACTTAAATTTGCGCAAATTGTGGCGCTTGGCCGGCAGGTGACAGTAAATGGGAGGTTCGATGGTAAATTGTTCCATGAATTTTAAAAACATAAGGTCCTCTGCCAGGCAAATCAAAAATGTTTGCGCCCATGGAAGCGAAAGAAACTGCGCTGTTGTATGATCGAATATGTTGTCGAAAATTTTGTCTATCTGGATTGGCCGTGTCTGACGAGGCTTTTAAGAAAATCGGGATATTCAAGTGTATTACCGTGAATGTCAATTGGTTTTGGCAACATTACTTTGCCTTTTCGACAACATGAAGTGAATAGTCCATCTGATGGTTGCTCTGCAGTGTTGTTTCAGTTAGAGTATCAGTTAAAGTTAGCCAATTTAATATTTTTTAGTTAGTATTACAGTTAAAGTTAATTTTTTTCATTTTTCCAGTTAATATTAGAGTTAATAATTTTTCAGTTACTATTACAGTTAGTATAACAGTTATTAATATAACCCAGTACTGATATTACAAACAAACGCTGTCTCAGTTTCACTTCTTGTGCATCTGAATTCCATTCTTTTTGGTTAATAAAAGCAGGCAAAGTAGTCTGCGCTATTCTGGTTAACCGTGTTTCCTATATCAATTTCTTTTAATTTGCGCTTGGCCTTTAGCTTTTTGCGAATTGTCTCCAAAACCTCAAGTTCTTTTGCAACTTCCTTATGTCTATGACTTAGATTTTTTCAACAGAGCTACGCAAGTTTCGACCACGTTAGCTTCCGAATCTTTTTCTCCCATACGTTGCACCCACTGATCTCTATAATATAACTGGATTGCGCTTAGACCATTATTGCAATAGAAATGTTGTCGCCAGTCTGCCGCCATTTTACCACTCTCAATTACCAATGCAGCCGTCGTGTTTACGTCGATCGTCGCATGATATACGAACAATTAGGGGGTTTTAATGAAATGACTGTTTTGCTCCCTTATATTGTCTATTAAAGCAATTACAAGCAGCGCAATTTGGCATTTTTAAACTTCTAAAAAGATTCCGTCAATAGCATCAGATAGGTAGGCATGGAGTTCTAAAATGGCGACCAGCGGCGACTCCCAGGCAGGTCTAAGCGCAATCCAGTTATATTATAGAGATCAGTGGTTGCACCTCAGTAGAGGGTGCGTAACTTAAATAACGCCAAACTCCATTTTCTTGTTTTCGGCCAGAATTTATTTTTAACATTGTTCATACGTCGTTAAATGCAAATAAAGCGATGAAAAAGCAAATCATAGTAGAGATAAAAGACACAAGTGGGTCCGGTTACCAAATATAAACAAAGAAATAAAATTTTGGCGCATTTCTGTATTGGATTTTTCCGAAAACATTTGTTTTTCAGTTTGTATTACAGTTACTACCTTTTTTTTACTATTATTTATTTATTTATTTATTGGTGCACGAACAGAGGGACCCAAAGGGCCACTAATACTGTTCGGACAAAACACAATAAAAACTAAGGAAAAACAAAACAAAATAAACCGTCTGATGTGAGGCGACGAGCCAGGCAAAAGTTAAACAGAAAAGTTGTGTTCAAAATATAAACTATATGACTATATATGAATATTAACTAATACATAATAGATGGATTAGTAACAACAAGGTAATCAGATAAATATTTGTATTTAGATCCAGGTACCAGATAGATACTAGTTTTTAAATGAGGGTGTCACAGAAGGAGTAATAATAGAGCAATCAGATATCTATTTATATGTGAGAAAGTTTGATAGGCTGGCTTCCGCTACGAGACATTTAAACCTACTGAGAGTGGTTGAACTGACAATATCGCTAGGCAATTGGTTCCATATATTAATAATACGATTAGTATAGAAAAATTTGGTAACATCAACTCTATTAAAGACAGATTTTAGCTTGAACTGGTGACCCCTAGTGGAATGATACATGGAGAACTGAAAACTATGTTTTAAGTCGGAATCAATAAAACCGTTCAAAAAGCTGTAGCACAAACAAAGATCACTGATGAGTCTTCGGTGTTCAAGTGATGTGAGATTGAGAGTTTTGAGTCTCACCGCATACGGAAGGTTCTTGAGAGCCGGGATCGCCTTGGTAAATCTTTTTTGAATTCTTTCGATATCGTCAATAAGATATCGGTGATGAGGATTCCACACCTGCGAGCAATACTCCAGAAGAGGTCGAACATATGTGCAAAAAGCTTGCTTAAGCAAATCTGGATCTTTAGATGTAAATGATTTAATGATGAGACGCGATCTCACAGACGCAACATGAACGATATTTGCCACGTGATATTTGAAACTCAGGCTAGCATCCACAATTACTTCTAGGTCTCTGATATGATCAACGTTCTTTAGTTGGTAAGAGCCAATGGTGTAGATGGGAGTTTAAGGTTTGCACCTGCGGGACCAAAAATAGAGAGAACAAGACATTTTTCCAGTGCCAAGTTCAACTGCCAGTCTTTGCTCCATACCAGCAAGTGGTCAATTGCCTTCTGTAAGTTGTTGGCATTAGGCTGGACAGGTGCATACAGTTTGATGTCATCGGCAAATAGTTTGACTGAGATCGATCCCAACTCCACACTATCTGTAACATCGTTAATATAGATCAGGAACAGAGTTGGACCGAGAACACTGCCTTGCGGAACCCCGCTTGTAACAGCTCTTGGCTCAGACAGGCTACGGTCTATCTGAACCATCTGGCGGCGGTCCTTTAAAAAGTCAGTGATCCATGCCAATAGATCTCCAGCTATTCCATAAGCTTCCAACTTTCTTTTTAATTTGAAATGAGAAATGGAATCAAAGGCTTTTTGAAAATCAAAATAAATTATATCGTGCGTCTGCGTTTCTCCATTGACAATGACCAGTCAGATACACATTCAAGTAGATTAGTACTGGTTGACCTTGACTGTAAAAATCCATGTTGGTGTCGAGAGATGAGATTGTGTTCAATTAAATAGTGTTGCATGGTTTTATTAATTATTTTCTCCATAATGCGACAACAGGTACAAGTAAGAGAAATGGGTCGGTAATTAGAAGGATTGCTGGTGGGACCTTTTTTATGGATGGGTTGAATAAATGCTGTTTTCCACTCTTTTGGTAGTATTTTAGATTTTAAAGAAGTGTGGAAAATATGACAAAGAGGCGTTGCTAGACTGGAAGCGCATTTCTTCAAAAGTAGGTTCGGAATGCCATCTGGACCAAGAGAACATGAGTTATTGAGAGATTTTAGCGTTTTCACAACGGTCGACGGCGTAAAGGAGACGTCCTCTAAGGAGCTCGGTGATCGAGGATCCAACATGGGATTAACGCCATTGTCGAATGTAAACACGCTTGCAAAATAGTTATTGAAAATGTTGGCAATTTCGGTAGCGTCAGATGTAGAGTTGCCATTTCCCGAATCAATGCTACCAATTCGAGGATGAGTAAATAGCTTACTGCTGACGTACCTGTAAAACGTTCCAATGTTACCCCCCAAGATAAGTTTTCTCTCAGTGGTAACTTGAACTTCCTTGGCCAATTTAGAACATTTCTTTGAAAACTTGACATAGCAAACCTTGTGTTTCAAAGCATCAGTAGCCTTCCATCTCTTCCAAAACCACAACTTGGCCTTGTAAATCATTCTAAGAATTTTAGGAGTTTTTTCTTTTTTTGACCTTGATCCTTTAATACACAGAGGAACAAAATATGTCATAGCCATGTCCAACTGTTGTTTAAAGATCGACCAACAGCTTTCCACATCAAAGCAGTATTGAAAAAACTTGATTCCAGTCGATGTCACTTAAATAGTAATTCATTTCCTCAAAACGTGCTCGTTTGAAATCGTAGATATATTGATTAGACGCACCAGTAGTTGAGACGGAGTCGCTAGTCCGGAATACAATCAAATTGTGGTCGCTGGTAGCTATTGGGCAAACAACATCTATTTTTGCAATAAACATGTGGTCAGTAGAAAGAATCAAGTCAAGAGTGCTCTCGCCACGAGTATGCTGGAACACAAATTGATGAAGTCCTAGATCGTTAAATAGATTCATGAATATCGTGTAGATTTTACTATTGGGATGAGAAAACTGTAACCAGTTGATGTCAGGTAGATTGAAATCTCCCATTAGGCATAGTGTGTGATTTGTTGAACAGATTATTTTTAAACACTCAATACTATCGATGGCATATTGATGAGCTTCCATGTCAAAACCTCCACTTCGGTAGTAGGCTATAATTCTACATGGAATGTCAATGCAGACAACCTCAATATGCTTGAACTGATCTGGTATTTGGATGAGTTTAAAGACAACGTCCTCTCTAATTATGAGAGTCCCACCACCTCCTCTGGTTTCTCTGTCCCAGCGACATGCAGAATATCCTCTAGGTAAAATTAAACTGTCGGGATCATCTTTAGTAAGCCAGGTTTCAATAACACAAAAAATAAAAGGTTTATAATCTTCTAAAAATAGAGCAACTTCCGCAATCTTGTTATTTATACTTCTTAAATTAGTATTACAATTAAAGTTAACATTATTTTTCAGTTACAGTTTCAGTTAGTACTTAACTTAAATCTCTTTTTCAGTTATTAGACCAAATTCAGTTAAAGTTACGCTTAACTGAAACAACACTGTTGCTCTGTAGCAAAATTTCTTGATCGACATGAAGTACATAAAACATCAAATTCACCACAATCATGTTGATCGAATTGAGTTTCGTTGAAGTTAATTGCTTCGTTACGAACTGCCTCACCCGCACGATCTCGTGCTAAACGTTGGGAGATCGCATTAGCAGCTCGATGTAGCTGCAATTCATTGGGAGACATTTGTTCAACTCGATGGCGTTGCGAGGCAGCATTGGTTTCTCGATGTAGTTGCAATTCATTGGGAGACATTTGCAAAACTCGATGGCGTTCCTTGGCAGCATTGGTTTCTCGATGTAACTGCAATTCATGGGGAGACATTTGCTCAATTCGATGAGGTTGTGAGGCAGCAATGGAAGTGTGAAAAGCTTCTAGATGTTGAGGAGTAAGTCGATAGACATAACGTTGTTGTGATGCGGCATGAAAAGCATGAAAAATTTGCAATTCCTCAACAGACATTTGTGTAGTGCGTTGTTGATGAGCTTCTGCATCTAAAACTCGAATTTTTGCTTTTGATTGTGGAGTTTGTCTTGCGCGATATCTCTGTTGCCTTTCTTTAGCTAGACGCCGTTTTCTCGACACAGGATCTTTGTCGTCATTCATATTAAGAGACATTTTGTTTAAAAAAATATACTTTATTTTTCAATTATTAAAAGCTGAACTTAAATAATAGGAAAAACAAAACTAATATATATATATATATATATATATATATATATATATATATATATATATATATATATATATATATATATATTTATTAGTTTTGTTTTTCATACATACATACATACATACATACATATATATATATATACATACATACACACACACACATATATATATATATATATATATATAAGCGACATTTTGTTTAAAAAAATTTACTTTATTTTTCAATTATTAAAAGCTGAACTTAAATAATAGGAAAAACAAAACTAATATATATATATATATATATATATATATATATATATATATATATATATATATATATATATTTATTAGTTTTGTTTTTCATACATACATACATACATACATATATATATATACATACATACACACACACACATATATATATATATATATATATATATATATATATATATATATATATATATATATATATATATATATATATATATATATATATATATATATATATATAAGCGTTACAGGATCATTAAACAGGCAGTGACGTGGTCTACTATTATATTAAATTAAACATTTTTGTGATTTGTATTTAGTAAAATATTGCATTGCCACCGATAATACATTTCTATTCCAAGTTTCAGCTCCATTTGATAAAGGCTTGTGATCTAAAATTTTGATTTGAAAATACAAACCATTAAACACACATACGACAAACAGATAAAGTTGAATCAAAACGTGTAAGAAATATTTTTTTTATAAACCACATTCTTAAGATTACAAGTGGTGGGGAGGGTAGTTGTAGGTACTTTTTACAAGTTTTTTAAAACTTCACCCATATTTACTTTTCAATAAAAAATTTTTTGAAAATTTTTGGGGGCCGTCCTTTTTCCCCAATTATTTTCTCTTTTTTAATTTTTGAAAGTTTTTTGGGGAGCCAACGTTTTTCCCTGCCCCCCAAATTTTTTTATAACTTCTTTCATATTTATTTTTCCCAAAAATAATAATTTTTTAAATTTTTTGGGGAGAGGCTCCCCTTGTCGCCACTTTTTTTTTAACAAATTTTTAAATCTTCCTTTACATTTATATGTCGAAAACTTGATTACAAGAGTTTTACTGCACACACACAAGCAAACAAACATCAGGTGAAGCTATTAAAACACACTGTTAATTGAAAATGTTTGTGAATAATAATAATTTATAATTAATTAAACAATGTTTTAAACATTTATTAAAAAACAACTTTGTCAATCAAACTCAATTTAATTAATAGTTAAACAACGTTACTGTTACGGTACACAGAAAATATCATGCATGCAAATAAAAAATATCAATAATATATTAAAATTATATAATTTTTATAATGTTTTTTGCCTATTTTCATTGCTTCCTAATTTCAATCTTTCAAAATGTCGACCGCAGCTAGCTGAAAGCCTGATATTATGAAGACCATCTGTTAAATTTCAAACTTATTAATTAATTATTGAACAATTAATCTGAAAATTTAATAGAATGTAAAGTCCGCCGCAAAAAATAAACCCACTAAATTTTAACTTGATTGTAAAAATTAAAAATATAATCTATTTTCAAATCAATATGAAATAAATAAAATATTTTATCAACAGTTTTTAAAATTAAAAATTAAATATCACTTTTTTTTAAAAAAGCCAAAAATTGATGGTTTGTTTTTTTTACATGACTTTTTAAATTGTTAAAAAAATGTACAGGGTTTATTGATTTGGTTTTATAATTTACTTATATTTTATCCAATCAATCTGAAAATTTAATGGAATTTAAAAACCCCAGCGGCAAATAAATTCTCCAAATTTCCACTCGATTGAATAACGGGAAGTTGGTTTTTTAGTGGTGTGGGGCCCTAACGTATGGCTCAAGCAGGCAAGTAATCACGGGCAGGTTAATATAAAGGATTTGAAAATTCGAGAAATTCGAATGGCGAGAAATTACTTTGAAGCAAGGAAAGCATCGAGCTGTCAAGGCGGAAATGTCTTCGTGTCTGGTACTGTCGTGGTCGCATATTGAGTCTTAAACAAGTTCTTTTCATTCGCATGCCATCTTCCTGCGTTCAAGTAAACTGAACTTGAGAGTTGAATTTACAATGAATTCTTGTGATTGGTGTGTTATTTCGTTGCTTAAAACAGTATTATATATAAGTTAAGGTACCGGGGATAGTTTACGTAGTAAGGGCTGGGTAGCGTTTGTCCCTCATATTTGAAAGGAGAAGATTGTTGCAAAGGTTTTTGGCAAATGTTAATAAATTTGTTATTGTGTCATCTTTATTTATTTTTAACCTGGAAATCGTCAAATTATTGAAAAATAAGAAAAAATTATTTTTTGGATTTACAAGAATTTTGTTGGAGATATTCAAAACAAATGTTTTCTTCACTTAAAATTTTATTATTGCTTATTATAATTATCATCG
Source organism: Erpobdella octoculata (assembly GCA_963978895.1). Classification (NCBI taxonomy): domain Eukaryota; kingdom Metazoa; phylum Annelida; class Clitellata; order Hirudinida; family Erpobdellidae; genus Erpobdella; species Erpobdella octoculata. The sequence continues at coordinate 7,003,606 of OZ022239.1, forward strand.
AGATATTCAATTCGATTGTTTTCATTCTAAATTTCAATACTGTTAAATTCAATTTGAAATGATTAAATTTAGCGCGAGAAAACGTCGCGATGTTGTGCAAAATAAATGCTCCGTTTTTTCTTGCCTGACAACTTTGAAAGTGTTGCGATCAATTAACTTCCATTTAATTGAATTGCACCTTTTGAGTGATTGTAAGAGAATCGAATACGATCGTCTGGACGATTAATAAGTCAAGATTATTAAATGTGAAAATTAATCGTAAGCGCTTCCATAATGGAGGTTAATCGTGCGCGCTTCCATTGTGGTCAAAGTTAATCGGCTAAATTAAATATTAATATGTTGAATAAATCGCGCATATTTTCACATTTTGGAAGTTAATCTCACGTGTTTATTTTCACAATTTGGAAGTTAATTGAACGCGCATATTTTCATATAATTAAAATTAATCACCTAAATTGACTTTTGCACCGACCAAATGTTTTGGTGTTATGAAAAAAAATGCGACTGTTTCCAAGTCTGTAATTTACTAAATTATGGGATTAATAGATTGTGAGGAAAAGCAACAAGAAAGTAGATACGGCACTCCGTAGATGTCAGATAGAGGAGTTGGTTGTTCCATTTTCTAAACAAGAAAAAGTTTGAGAAAGAAAACTCTTTAAGTGCAAGATCACATTTTGATGCACAAAATAGCTTAATTTGTTCAAACCAAAAATATTTATAAGAAAATTACTGAGAATAAAAAAGAATATTGCCCTTTTCTGACAAGCCATATTACGAATAAGTACAGTAGAACGGCAGTGGTTATGTAATAATATAATAATTAATAATATAATAACAGAATAGTAGAATAATATAATTATATATAATATAATAATATTGTAATATAATAATAGCAGAAATGAAGACTCGTTTGCTGTTCATTTTTCATTTTTTTCTCGTAGGGACTTAATAAGCGCGAACGATATCGAATCTTTTTTCTAGATTTACAGTTCCTCTAATGTGGATGATTTATAGACGACATGTCGGTGTGAGTGCCATGCATCGTGCTGTGTTCAGGAGGTGCTATAATAACGGCTGGAAGCTTAAAGCAGCCGACTATAGTCGGAAAAATAGTCTTGGGGGCCTCAGTTTTCCCAGTCTGTAAGGGGGTTCTTAAAAACTGATAAGATTATAAAGCCTGCTTATTTTGTGTATTTAATTTTAGCTTTAAGTTAGTAAAAATTGAAAATGTATTTTCTAATTCACAGAAACAACAATAGATCATCAATGAGATCATCTTGAAACAGGACGCCAAGAATTTTTGTAATTTTAGTTCTTGATATTGGAATCCAATATTTCATTAGGTTGTGGATCCAGTAGTTATTTCAAGATATCCATGATACAGACATAGGTAATTATGTATGTAGATTACCACAGTGCTTATGAATTATCAACATTATTTTGTTCACTTTCTATCAAATCTGATATACTTTCACCACTAGATCTTTATTATTTACATACATGTCATATACTGGCTCATCCGCTTCAGTTTCATCATCTATAATCTATAGAGTTTTTTCAGCCATAAAAAAATTAAAGTAGTTAAAAAATAGTTAACTACTGTAGTTAATAACTATTTTAAAAAGTAGTTAACTACAAGTTGTTAACTAGTTTAACAAAAAGTAGTTAACTATTTCTTAACTACTGTAGAGGAGTTAATAACTAGTAGTTAACTATTTATAGTTAGTAACTACCAGTGATATTCAAGTTAACTGTAACACTAACTGAAATCGGAAAATAATAGAAAAATAATGGACTGTTAAGTGTAATAGTAATAGTAACTGAAATACGGCGAATAACTCTAACTGTAATAGTAACTGAATAATAAATTCAGTTAAATAATACAAAAATAATTAATAACTGAAAAATATTTTTAATGTAATTTTTTCTAAATAAATTAAATATTAGATTTATTTTTTTTATATAAAGATAAAAATTGAGTTCTTTGGTGTTACCTAAAGGCGGGTGCACACGAACAACAAATTTGAGCTATTTAGTTGCACAACTAAATTTCTTGAGCAACCTTTGCGCGCAAACTCTTAGAGTAACAGTTGGTATTTTTCGTTGAAATTCTCTAATAAATTAATTTATTACATTAAATCAAATTCCGTCACAATTTTTTCTCACAAGTTTTGTATTTTATTCGATAATCAAGTCAAAAAACTTTGTGCAAATTACTAAAAATTTTTATTAAAATTTATCAAATTCATAACAGAATCGCTGGTTCATTCTATTTTTTACATTTTTCTTATAAAAATAACTATTTTACTAATTACAGAAAGACGTGTGACTAAAAGTTGTCTAAAGTTTTCAAACGAATTTGAAAACTAAACTAGTTGGGCAACTGAGTTGACAACTTAAAAAGTTGCTCAACTCATGACGCTCACACGAGCAATTTGGCTGCGCAACTCGAGTTGCACAACTTACTTGTTCAATTTTGTTGTTCGTGTGCGCCCGCCTTAACAAAGAGTATATGGTGTTGTTTAGTTATTCGCGGCCTTTTGTTATTATTGATAGTTGATAGTGCTGTTGCAATCGTTCTGTGAAAAATGTTCAAGAACAATAGTGGCAGAAAACAAGAAAGTAGTGTATGGAAATATTTTTATTATGAGCAATCAGTTGACAATCTTCTGATGAATTGTGCCAACCTCCTTTAAAAAGATTTAAGAGGCTTGCCAAAGAAATTGAAGCTCCCAGTTCTCCGAGCAAGCAATCTAGGCACGGAAGTTCTTAATGCTTATCTTGGGGCTTCAAAAACATTAGCTGCTAATCAAACTGGATTAAGTTTCTGGACAGCCTCAGAGACAGTATATCCTCTAATAGCGGCCTTCACTAAAGACCTTATCTGCACCTGCTTCAGAAGCATATGTGGAGCGCATCTTCTCGGTTTGCAGTGACATGACTGCAGGAAAAAGAAACAGGCTCTCCAAGAATCTAGAAACTCGTGTTTTTTTTTAAATGAACTCGAAGTTTTACCATTTTGTAAATAAATAAATAAAAAATATTTTTTGGCTGTGTATAGAATCTACAGTTAACTGTAACTTTAACTTAAAAATAAATAAGTGTAATAGTAACTGAAAAATGTTTGTGGAAAAATAACTTTAACTGAAACTGAAAAATGTTGTAACTTTAACTGTAACTGTAACTGAAAAGTTGTAACTGAAATATCACTGGTAACTACCCATCACTGTATTGGATAGATCAAAATCATAGACAAAACAAAATAGTCCGCTTTCTATATAGTTAGCTATTGGCAAAATCAGTCAATAAAATCAAATTTATGGCTTTTTAGGGGGCGTACAAAATCGTTCGGCCATAAACTTTCCAAATAGAAATGTCTTCAAGCCATGTCGGAGTTGGAAAACCATAACTTAGAATAGTTTTAAAAAGTAAAAAATTAAAGAAGCAAAAATGACGAAGTTTTTTGCAAGTGCCTTATATTTTAGATATGCTGTTTTTTTTAAACGTGGATAAAACAATATTTAACATCGGAACCGAAAAAAACAGTTATTTTTAAGATCTATTTTTATTTGGATTTGCTTGTTAGAACATAGAATAGAACATAGCTTTAGGAAAGTTCAGAAGTACTTTGCTTTGGAAAGCAATGGTGACACCAAAGTTGAATGAAAAGCCAGCACCATAAATATTGACCCAGAAATAAAATGGGCACTTATCCGACTTAGCTAAAGCGTTTTTAATAGGACTGAGATAGATACGATACGACAAGAGTACGAAGACCCCAGCTCATAGATCACTCACTTAGGATAAACATTTAGATGAAAACAGTGAAGTATGATAAAAAAAAAATAGTAGAATTATTGGTTTTAAACACCAATAAGCATATTCAAAAATTATTTTTTCCTAGATGAAGTTAAAGTATGAAAGTTAACCAAGAAAGAATACGTATTCTATAAATTTCTAGAGTGATAGATAAAGGGCTAATTTCACAGCGGACAGGACCGGGTTAAAACGGGCACTATTATAGTTTTAACATAAGACCATTCCTAAAATAGGTCCAGATGGAATTTGTATGAAAATTATTTATGACAAAATTCCAACCACCATCCGGTTCTCGATTACTGAACGGTTAAGAAACGTTACATAGTGGTTACAATGTTTACTGGGTTTGCCTTCTTTTCTGTTGGATCATATTTCTAGAAATATTTATAAACTGGAAGTTTGAATTTCTTTTCTTATAATTTCCAAGATAATAAACTATTGTAACTTTCTATATTATGAAAGGCCTGACTGCTTGAACTTTTTTTACAACCCTTTTGTAAATGTTTCCAGTTGCGACGGTGTCACGACAAAACGTTCACAGACAAAATGTTCAACGACAAAATGTTCCCGACAAAACGTTCACGACACAACGTTCACGACAAAATGTTCACGACAAAATGTTCACAGACAAAATGTTCACAGACAAAATGTTCACAGACAAAATGTTCAACGACACAATGTTCACGACAAAATGTTCACGACACAACGTTCACGACAAAATGTTCACGATTGCAACTTTTAAATTTAGTTTAGTTTTAAATGATAAAATATTTTGTGTTTCACAAAATGAGCGCAAATAAAACGTTAACAATAGTAAATGCAATGTTAATTTCCTCTTTGATACCCTTAACTCAAACGGCAACCAGATGAGTATGGATCGGAGGACTGTAAACTGTTTCAGCAAAAAGGAAAAACAGATGAAATGAGATAGCTATAATAGGAAAATACAATTGGTTACTAATTTGAGATCGTTTGAATTTTCAATTTCAATTAAGCAGACGACGTAAATAAGGTTTGATGGCTGTATTCTAAAGATTAAAAAGTTAAGGGTATCCAAGAGAAAATTAACCAACCCGCATTAACTAGTTAATAAATGGAACGATGATTAAAAGGGTCGAAATGTGAAATCTTTATTAACTCCGATTAAAAAGAAAAAGAAATGCAATTTGGTATTAATTGAGATTCATTTGATGTTTCAATTTTAATTAAGTGAACGTCAGAAAGAAGCCTTGATCGTTGTAGCCTAGCGATTAAGAAGTTATTGGCTTCCAAGAGCAATATAGTCTCCTTTAATTAGCTAATTAACGTAACGGTGACTTGGGTAAAGCAGCATGCAGCTACTTGCGTTTTCAACTAGAATTGAAAATACATCTCTAGCAATTAAAAACTAAAAAGTTAGGGTATCCAAAAGCAATTAACCGGCATTAACTAGTTAATAAATGGAACGATGATAAGAAGGATCAAAATATGGATGAAAAAGAAAAAAGCCAAATAGCTATAACTCCATACAATTATTTATTAATTGAAGATCATTTGATGTTGCCAATACGTATTAGTTTCATGCTGTCATGCACATATACTTTGCTTAGGTAAATAAAATGGTGAATAGACACATCACTAAGAATGACTTAATAATTAGTTTGAAAGCGATCTTGACATAATAAAACAAAATTTTTATTTTTTAATGTGAACATTTTGTCGTGAACGTTTTGTCGTGAACGTTTTGTCGTTGAACATTTTGTCTGTGAGCATTTTGTCTGTGAACATTTTGTCTGTGAACATTTTGTGCGTGAACATTTTTTGTGAACGTTTTGTCGTGAACGTTTTGTCGGGAACATTTTGTCGTTGAACATTTTGTCTGTGAACGTTTTGTCGTGGAACCAGTTGCGACTTTTGGATTAACAGTAAATTAAGCCTGAGGAAGAAAAGTAAATTTTGATCAAGTGTTATGAAAAAGATAGCTTAAATTCGGAAAGATTGAGTTCTTTTCTATCTTTATTTTTAAAGATTAAAAAAAAAAGATTTTAACGAAAATTTTATAGCAGAGCGTGGTTTCGATCCACGGACCTCTGGATTATGGGCCCAGCACGCTTCCACTGCGCCACTATGCTGACGGGTTTAAGCGGTTTAGAAGTCTTAATATTCAATCATTTATCAAATTCAAATGTCAGTCACAATTAAGTTACAAAATTAGATTACGAAGCATTAAGAACAACACAATAAAATTAATTTGATGAATATGAATAAAACCAGGCAAAAGAAAATCCATAAATGATTCCTCGAAAACAGACAAAAGAAGCGTATAGCGCAGTGGTTCTCAACCTGTGGGTCGCGACCCCAACAGGGGTCGCCTGACGATTTTATAGGGGTCGTATAAGAGTTTCAGAAATTAGAGTTTGTTTAAACAGGATTTTAAACTTGAAACTTATCTGCGTGACTCAAATAACCAAGTACTAGTACTTATTCTTTTTCCCACAATACATCTTTTTGAAAAAAGGCTTCTCAGGCTTATTAGTTATTAAGTCTAAATACAGGAGTACAGTTAATGTTGAAAATAATTTAGCTGTGCTCTACTAAAAACTGCAAACATTTTTTAAAACTCCGTTTCCAAAAAAAGCTGATGACCAGGAAGGGGATAGTCGGAAGTAGGTACTTTTCCAAGAATTTTCTAGAGCTCTTTACATTTTTATTTTTGTTTTTTTAAATAGCTGAAGACCGGGGGGTAATAAAAGGTACATTTTCCAAAAGTTTTCTTAAAGTTCACTTTAATTATTTATACCTAAAATGCCCAAATGACACCCTTGAAAGACTCTCTAGAATTTCTGACCTGGTTAGAAAGAAGCAAGCACAGGCTTCTCACTGACAAATTAGGAATCCTATTTTGAAGCTGCAGCATTCAAATTTTAAATTAAAAATTATCAATCTCATTTGGGTGTAAATTGTGAATAAAATTGCTGAGAAAAATATGCTAAGTGTGCTTTATCTGCTTGGCAAATTTTGTCAAGGGGTCGCGGCATTAAAAAAGATTGAGAACCGCTGGTATAGCGTCATGAGCGTCATATTAAGTATTAAGTTCAATTTTGGAAAAACCATTTTCGCCATTTTCTTTCCCTTCTTCTAACTCTACTTTGCCGTTTTTTAAGAAAAATCGCTTAATTTTTAGAGTTCTGTTTTGAGAAAATACGTGTACATAAATCTATTCATTCAATCAATCAATGTGAATATTTATATTTATAAGAGCGCCCCTCCAGAACTCGGCGACTGTGATCTTTTACATGCCGCAAGCAGTGTTGGGTAAGATTTGAAATCAAATGATTTCAAATCACGATTTCAAATCCAAATAGTGATTTTTGATTTTTGATTTGAAATCATTTTGCAAAGTTTAATTATGATTTTGATTTGAAATCATTTTTTGACGATTTTCGATTTTATTTTAATATTCGAAAATCAAAATCATAACATATTTTTTCTATGCTGCTATTTCTATGCCAAGCCAACAATCGTTACTTGATGGTAATTTTTTTTTAAATAACTAGCGGGAAAGGTCACAGAGTAGTAGCTAAGTGTGTTAATTGCGCAAAGTCAATTTTAGGATCAAAATTTTCTTCGTCATTTGAAGGTAACGTGCTATAATTATACTATAATAGATACGGTAAAACCGTACTTTCCTACCGAACAATTATTAAATCAAATACGTTGCTATCTTAATATGCCGAAAACTCAAATGCAGTTGAATTTTGTTGATTTTAATATTTAAAGGATGAGCGTCATATCTGTGTCAGCTACTGCTGATGGACTCAAAAGTCAAAGCATGGAACGAATTGATAATGACTACGGCTACTATGATGACCAGTGTTCTTCACAGACCATCGGTACCTCTAACAATGTCTACAACATTAAGATAAAAATGATGAACTATTTATCGGATGTTGACAGCACTTTTGCCATTTTTAGTTCATATGAATTGATTAAAAAATTGTTCATACGATATATAACAACACTGCCTTCGTCAGCTCCTGTCGAAAGACTGTTCAGTTCCGCCGGTTTAATTGAAACTTACAGAAGAAATGGTTTGACTGATTCAATATTTGAGAAATTGTTGTTTTTGAAGATGAATAAACTTACTCACATTTGATTGTTTAAGTGATTTTAGATCAAATTGTGTTAAAACATAATTTTATAGACAAAATTATGTTAAATTAAACCATGCCGTGTAATAATAATTTATAAAAAAAATGATTTTGATTTGATGATTTGAAATCATTTTTAAAAGTGATTTTGATTTGAAATCATATTTTTCTTGACGATTTTGATTTTGATTTCAAATCATTTCAAAAATGATTTTACCCAACACTGGCCGCAAGGAGAAACGATTTTACTCGCTTAATTTTCCGATAACATGATAACATGGGCAGTGATGGTTTTTAACTACTTTAAAAGTAGTTAACTACTTTATTTAACTACTCACAAAAAAAGTAGTTAGTAACTATTTCCTAACTACTTTTAAAAGCAGTAGTTATTAACTACCTACTTAACTACTGCCTAGTAGTTAACTAGTAGTTAACTACTTTTTAACATTAAAATTTTAAACAAATATAATTTCCAAGAACAGAATATAATTATTTACATTTTTATTTACACAATTATTTACAAAATGATACTATCAAAAGCATTTACAGAAAATCTAAGATGATCTCTTAAAAAAATCATCATATCGATATGGTTATCAGTTATCAGACAATTTACTTCGTCTGTCAGATAAAATTTGTCCTGCTACACTAAAAAGTCTTTCAACTGCTGCTGAACTTGGCAATGTTGAATTGAGCTTTATAAATGCTGCACAAACATCTGGATAATGGAAGAGACTTTGGATGTTCTTGGACGGGTTTGATAAATAATCATTAAGCTGTTCAGCCAATACATTGTCAAAGGAGTTTGGTATGGTATCCATATAGTCGTACAAATCGTCATTTTCACTGCACTGATCATTGTCAACGGTGCCGTACCGAATTGCCGACCATCGATTTTCGCCAATAACGTCTGACTTGCCGACCAGCGTTTTATCAAAGTGTACCGAGTTGCCGACCACCAAGAAAATAAAACCAACTCTTTGTTATTTTGTATTTAAACAATAATAATAATAATAATAATACAATTCATTTATACTACAGCAATAATATTTTTGTTAAAAGAATGAGTTAATGTAAATAAACTAAACTTGAGGCTCTTTGACATTGGCTGGCAAGTTCGGTAAGCTCCGCCTCCATGTCAATTAAGTTAATAAACTAAATAAGAATGAACAATATTTGCTATATATATATATAAAATTAGGAAATAGAATTAAATAAATATATATATATATATATATATATATATATATATATATATATATATATATATGAATGGTCTGAAACCTGTGATGGAAAACCATTTCTTTTATCCACTTCGACCAACGAATTATTAATATTTTCAACGAAAGCAAATTTGATATGTCTGTCTGAATGCCAAACTATTTTTATGGACGGCACTTTTAAGTCATGTCCAAAATTGTACAAGCAGATTTACAGCATTCATGGATTGTATAATGGATGGGTAATACCACTTGTGTACGCTTTGTTGTGTGACAAATCTGGTCAAACGTACTATAAATTGTTTAGTAGAGTGCGTGATGCATTAGCAGAATTAAACCGCGCATTTAATCCTGCTAATATAATGACAGATTTCGAATCCGGAGTAATAGAAAAAATTCCTATTGTTTTTCCATCTGCCATTCATTTAGGGTGTCATTTTCATTTCGCTCAATCGATTTGGAGAAAAGTTCAGGAGTTCGGTCTGGTAACTGATTACTTGGGCAAACCAGCAATCCGCACGTTTGTGGAACAGTGCATTGCCCTTGCATTCATTCCGTCCCACGATGTTACATCGCAATAGTTACGTTTATTTATTTATCCATTATTTGCATATTTAACTCTATTATGTTAGTAGAATAAAGTAGAGCTGCAATAGTTACGTTTATTTATTTATCCATTATTTGCATATTTAACTTTATTATGTTAGTAGAATAAAGTAGAGCTGCTTTTTAATTTACGTTTACTTTTAAAGTTGAGGCTCTTTGACATTGGCTGGCAAGTTCTTTGAGCTCCGCCTCCACGCTAATTATGTAAATGAACCAAATAAGATTGAACGATTCTTTTTAGTCTCAGTTGGATTATTTAAATGACTCGTTATTTTTGAACGATTCTATTAGCTAAAAATGAAAATAAAATAGAAAATTTTTTGACGAGGTCGGCAACTCGGTACGATCTTAAAAAACATCGGTCGGCAATTCGATACGTCATTGCGGTCGGCAACTCGGAGGTCGGCAAATCAGGTAGACACCTTGTCAACAGAGGTGATTGTTTTTGAGGTAGGGCTTCTAGATTTACAACCTGCAAAGATATTTATAAAAACAATAATTAAACAATAATGCTGTGTATTGTTAATTGTTAACCAAAAAAAACCTTTTAACATTTGCAATTAAATACAAGTTAAATAAACCTGATTTTTCAAGCTCTTGATTCATCTCTTTTATGTAAGCCAATAATTTTTCTTTAATCAAATATTTTCTTTGCTCATCGGACAAAAAATTCAATTTGAATTGGGGAATTATCGCTGTTGCTAGCAGATACTCTTCATTTTCTAAAACAGGACCAAATCGTTTCTCTATACCCCGAGATAGTGCATGTATAAGAGGTTTGATGGTTTTTTCTGAACAGGAATGTAATTTTTTTTTTATTCCAATGATGGTCGGAATTATGTGGCCAATATATGACTTCTCGCTTTGGAAGATATCCATTGCAGTGACTTACCAAAAGTAAATTAAACATGTGTAGCATAAAAATAAAAGTTTAAATGATACACGATAAAATTATCTAAAAATACTTAAATGCATCAAACTTTCATAATAAAACGATAACTAATATAAACTCACTTTTACAATTTACATGTTTTTAAGAAAGTTGAATGAATTGGTAACATTTCCAGAAATTCTTTTATGACATGTATCGCATAATTTTTCATCGTCCTTAACAACTACTTCAGTAAAACATTCTTTAATTATTTTGCTATTCATTGTAATAGATCGCAACAAACTCGTCACCTAATCGAAAATCGAACCTAACCGAAAATAATAACAAACTTAAACAAACAACGAATCGGAAAATGAAAAAACAAAGCCAATAAGATAGTGATGTACAAGTACATAAATTAAAAAATACAGATATCGTAGTTTTAAAAAAATTAATAAAAAAAATTAAAGTAGTTAAAAAAATAGTTAACTACTGTAGTTAATAACTATCTCAAAAATAGTTAACTACTAGTTGATAACTAGTCTCACAAAAAGTAGTTATTAACTATTCCTTAACTACTTTAGAGTAGCTAATAACTAGTAGTTAACTATTTATAGTTAGTAACTACCCATCACTGAACATGGGTCACTAGCAGAGGCGTGGATTCAGCAAAATGTTGAGGGGGGCGAAGATTTTTTAACTTAAACCGTTAAACCTAGAGAATCTTCAAACAAAAATGACCATCCCAATATACATTTGTAGGTATGTTGTATTTTCATGTAAATCAGCCTATTAGTTTAAAAAAAACAGTTAAAAAAGTTAACTTTTATTTAATATTGAATGCAGACAAAAAGCGTTTAAATTATGAATGTAACAAAGGGTATCGACGTTCTTTCATTTTTACAAAATTGTCCACTGAATCATCAAGATAAAATAGACTAAGGGTACTAAAAGATTGAAAAATACTAGCAGAGATTTAAGTGACTGGATATTAATCAACAAGTATGATAAATACGGTTTTCATCAACTAATCTAAATTCTCAATTGTGTGTGAGCTAATAAAAATAATTTAAAATGAATTAGACAAATTTTGGTGAGAGAGCTCGAGCAACCGGGTAGGATAAAAATATTTTAATTGTTCCTCAAGCTAGGACAGATACAAGGTTCTAAATTTCATACGAGCTTGATCGGATGGACCGAAAGCAAGCAATCAATCAATCAATCTATTAAATTTCTATAGCGCTATCTCCTTGGTGTTCAATAGCGCTCGGACACAAACTTATTAAACAGATACGTTTTAAGCCCCGACGGAAAACAGTGAGAGAAATAGATTTAGTAATAGAAGTAGGAAGAGAGTTCCAGAGAAAAGGACCAGAGTAGGAAAAAGAGTGTTCAGCAAAAGAATGCTTAACAGAAAAAAAGAGTGGAGAAGAGCAATTTTCAATTTTAAACATTAGTAAGCAAATTTAAAAAATCACCCTATATTTAAGAGGAAGCAAGAGAAGAAGAAAAAGATATGGAGAGACAGTGGCGTCGCCAGCTTTTTAATCCAGGGGGAGCAGCAATGTAGCAAATTAAAAATAAGCAATCAATGTACCAGATTTCCGGAAAATTTTAGACAATACCCGTGTAATCGGTTACAAAATTATTTAGAATTTCTGTGATTAATTGATTTACACAGTGATACAGTAGAATATATGTTTTGAAGTGTTCACAGTGTTTTGAATTAATGAATATTGAATTTATTTCAGACAAATTTGAATTTCTATTTAATAATCAAATAATTACACAGCACATATTGATTCATTATTGATTGTTGATATTACTATGAATATGATGATTGGTGATATTGATATAACGTTACTAGCCTGCTACTAGTCTGTTGATTTTTGAACTGTTCACTGACACTGACACACTGTTGTACTAACTTGAACAATGTCAATGAAAACAAAACATTGAAAATTAAATCAAACGAATACGTCGATTTTCAGCGTGCGCGAATCTGTCAACGATATTGTCCAGTGATGCCTGTTTCAGAACATCCCGTTCTACACTGCACAATACTAAATACTGAAGACGATCTTGCGCCATGGTTGAACGCCGACCTTTAGGCCAACAGGCGAACGCTTTACCACATGACCACCAGCGCCTACTGCCAGGGTAATAGTTATAACGTCGATAACTTGCCGGCAAGTTTGTTTATATTTGCTTATTTACAGTGATCACGTGAGAGGGGTGACTGCCGCGCTGGACACGGTCCCAACTATAGAGTTATATAGGGACTTGCCAGTCTAGGTATATATATCCTAAGTCTATGGGCTGGCCAGTGTGAGTCAGCATTACGGAACGGTATAAATAAATTCAAGATATTTGGGAAATTTGCTGTCGCAATGTTTTCTGTAGTATTTACTTGAAAACAACGTAACTACGTAAGTACTATAAAAAGACGCTATCCTTTATATATTTACCGCGTTGTCCGCACTGCGGACTCCGCAGGACCGCAGAAGCAATTAATCAGCTTCGAAATTACGACAATTTAATTTTTCAGGGGGAGCACGTGCTCCAAGTGCTCCCATGTGGCGACGCCATTGTGGAGAGATATGAGAAAAGTAAAGAGGCGCGAGAAACTATAAGCACTAAAAGATAGAAAAATATTAGCTGTAAATTATAAGTAATATAATTCGAAAAGTATGATAAATACTGTGTTTATCAACTAATCTAAATACTCGTTCATGGGTTAGCTAGAAAAGATATTTTTTCTATTTGGTGGAAATATCTTGAGGGGGCCATGGCCCCCCTCAGCCCCTCCCAATCCACGCCTCTGGTCACTAGGCAGCGAGTGGAACTCACATCGTGAAGCTTTCATATTAAAAACTCTACCAACTCGCTTTTGTTGGTGTTATAGCTGGTATATTAAATAATGATTTCAAATAGAATAATGAAACTCGGCAGTTGCATGTACCACAGTATCCTATCAGGTGCGTGTAGCCAGACAGAGATGGGTACATGGAATATAAGTGAATCTGAACTCAAAGAGAGTCCATACAATTTTTTGCCCTTTCTCTAAAGCGGGGTTAAGATGGGTTTGAGTTCGACAAAGTCACACACAGAAGCAAGAGGTAGGACAGAGATACCCCTCCCCCAATTTTTATGTGTTTCTTTACTTGGCAAGCCGATATACAAGTATTAAAAGTCCACTAAAACTTGTTTATGTTGGTATTTTAGATCCGAAAAAAGCTTTGTAGTTAAATTCAGCCTGTACATGGTTTCATTCCTGAGAAACTCATCGCCGTCACTTAAACTTAATATTATTGCTTTAATTGGCTATGTCACCTGCAATATTTGAAGAGTCTGAAGTTGTAACAGTAGCGTCAAACGAGCATTGCAGTTCAAATCAGCCTGCCTATGGTTTCATTCCTGACAAACTCACCGTCACTTAAACTTAATATTATTGCTTTAAATGGCGTGTGTTCTATAACAATTACTACACGATGCTTTCCAATATGAAATACGTTAATCAGTCATTTTATTCATCATAAAAAAGCCAATAGGATGCAGTGGCGGATTAAGGTTATACCGCGTGTGGGGCGATAAAAATATTATAAGGTGCCTGAGGATCTGTTGTCTATAGTAATTGATTGGTTAGTTCAGGCATAACTTTACGGGAGACAACCCTTAGAGGATGGCATCACCGATTTCAATTCTTTCTGGAAATGGGTGATTTGATGTCTATGATGTAGCAGCTACACTGTAGCTATTCTTTGGGTTAGTCTCTGAAGCAAAAAATCGATGTTTATGAAATCTACGCAACTTTTTCTTTAGAGCAAGAGGTGTTTTGATGGGCATGACAAACTTCAATCGAGTTCAGCCTTTGCCATGTCGTGCTAGTGCGTAACTACCTTTTGCACAACCAAAGTAACCGAATGAAGGCTTTGTATCGTGTGACGATACTAGGCATATGTCGCTCAACATGTTGTAAAACAGTCGGCATGCATCTTCAACTTTCACTAACTGTAAAACATTGTTTTTAAACTGTATAGACATCCAGTCCATTATAGCCGCGCATGAGTCGCGATACGTCTCCGTCAAGAAAAGCCTATTCAAACTTACCACAAGAGAAAATAACATGTACACACACCTATGAGATGCTCTTTATAACATGTTCAACAAGATTTCCAGACCTTTTTGATTTTGTATATACTGAGTTGTAAGCTGAAAATATTTGCAGCAATTGGACCAGTTCACCGTGCATGCAAATACCCTTGTGCTGTTTTACATCTTACGTCGTTTACTTTCCCTGCAGGAACGTTATTTTCCAATAGTATTGTTGTCACGATAAATAATGTTGTCACACAAAAAAATCATCACCATAAATCATTAAAATAAAATATTTATAATGGCATAAATAACAAGCAAACAAAACTCGAAAGATGCAACAGTTCAATGAAAACTTCTTCTTAAAAGTTATTAAAACAGTTGAGAACGGTGTGTGGCCCATCCGGGTGGCAACAAGGGCCGGCCGGGGCAGGATCCACTCGGAACGAGGCTAAACGTTTTTCATTACATTATCACCACGTATGTGTATGGCTTCCTGGACTATTTATAGTTTTTCGACCTTTTAACGATAGTTATGCGCTTGATTCTTATAATAATTCACATTTTCTTGTTTGTTGTTGTATTCTAAACTACTGAGGCTGTTCTCTTTAACTAGACTCTTGTCTGGATACTGAAAATTAAAAAAAAATTTAATTTAACGATAATAAATTCGAACGAACAATTAGCAATGGATGTCGATGACTAACCCTGTACGGTTTGTTTTGATCATTTGGAATAGGAACGTTGTATCGAGAGTTGCCCTCGCAAAGTGACGAGGGAATCATCATTAGATTCCGACTGTCGAGATTTAAAAACGATCCACCCTGGAACGAATCAGACATGTATAAAAACTCAACTAAAAAAATTAGCACACAATTATTTCATAAAAAACACAAGATTATATATACATATATTAATAAATAAATAAATATATATATATATATATCTATATATATAAAAATGAATGTTTGTATATATGTATTTATGTATGTTAATGTCCTTTATGCATTGCTACACCATTCATCCGATCGTAATGAAATTTTCACACAACCTTGAGAGTCAATGAAAATCAAAAATAAAATAAAAATTTTTGAAATCCGTCACAAAATGAGCGGAGCGGAGCGGGTGAGCGAGCGGGAACTATATATATATATGTATGTGCGTATGTATGTGTGTATGTATGTATGTGTATGTGCATGTATGTGTGTCTGTGTGTGTGTTTACGTATGTACTAGCGGAGATACCCGGCGTTGCCCAGGTTTTTTGAGGTTTTTCTAATGTTTGTCCCGTTTCCTTTCCCACCTGCTTTCCCACTCCTGTTAGCTTTTCCGTTTTCGGTCGTTTTCCCACTGCCGGTCGCTTTCCCGCTCCCGGTCGCTTTCCCGCTCCCGGTCGCTTTCCCGCTCCCGGTCGTTTTCCCGTCCCGGTCGCTGCCCCGTTCCCGCTCACGTTTGCTCTCCCATTCCCGCTCACGCTTGCTTTTCTGTTCCCGCTCGCTGTCCGTTCCGGGTGCTTTCCCGTTTCTATAATAGACAAACTAACCCACAAACATTCATATATATATATATATATATATATATAGTCTTAGCAAATCTATTTTGCGTTTTATAGGCTAACAGAAGTTATGAAAGAATGTAAAAGAGAAAATGAGCGGGAACGGGAACGGGAACAGGAGAGCAACCGTGACCGGGAATGGGAGAGCAAGCATGACCGGGAACGGGAGAGCAAGCGTGAGCGGGAATGGGAGAGCAAGCATGACCGGGAACGGGAGAGCAAGCGTGAGCGGGAACGGGAAAGCGACCGGGAACGGGAAAGCGACCGGGAACGGGAAAGCGACCGGGAACGGGAAAGCGACCGGGAACGGGAAAGCGACCGAGAACGGGAAAGCGACCGGGAACGGGAAAGCGACCGGGAACGGGAAAGCGACCGGGAACGCGGAAAGCGACCGGGAACGCGGAAAGCGACCGGGAACGCGGAAAGCGACTGGAATCGGGAGAGCAAGCTTGGAAGGAAACGCGAGCAAGAGAGAAAATCGATAACAGAACTTCTGAGCGGGAAAGCGACCGGGAGCTGGAAAACGACCGAGAGCGGAAAAGCGACCGGGAACGCTACGAAAACGGGAAAGTGGAGAAGGGAACGGGAGCGAGAGAGACAAACATTAGAAAAACCTCTAAAAACCCCGGGCAACGCCGGGTAACCCCGCTAGTATATATATATATATACCACCATGGGAGTGACCGGGTGAACTGTGCCCAGGAAGCGGTCATGAGTTACGGGATTTATTCTGAAGAAAAAATTTTTTTATCAAATCACTTTTAAGCCCATAAATATAAAGAATGATCTCTTACAAACATCTGATGCATACAAAATAACAATAAACAAATCTAAATACGGCAACTCTTTAGTGGAGCTGATGGCCACCGGTTCACCAACAGCTGTGCTCAGCTTAAATATGAATTCTTTGTAAGGATTGAAAATATTTTCAAAGTGCTGCAAAACAGAATATTTAAAATTAATATATATAAATATATTAATTATTATATACATTATTTATTATATTATTATTCAAAAATATTTCCAACAAAGCATGAGAGTATTTTTATATTTATCTTTCAGGTCTTGATCGAGGAAAATGGACGGGTTACCGATTTGAAAGACAATTTTGTGCTTATCTCTAGTCCACATTGTAAAGATTGACTCGCTTATATAGACTACAACACCTGTTGAATAAAAAGAATTCAACTCAACAAATATCAGTGTCTCATTCAAAACATAAATAAACATCAAATAAAATTAAATACCATCAGTGTACGTAGCCTTGAAGTAACCATCTTTGACCATAAGGGTAAACCTAGCCGAAGGGGTGTTCCAGCTCAAGAGGGCAGTTTTCGACCGTAGCACATCAACAACTTTGTAGGCACTCCTGTATTTCTTCCACAACTTCTCGGGTAGTTGATCGTGACTGTAAACCTCCCAGTCCACGGAGCTGTCGTCAAATCGGACGACAGGTTCATCGATTTTTAGCTCCATCTTCCGATAATGTTTTCCGAATAATAAAAATTTGACCTGGAAATATAAAGTCAACAAGTTGCAAGTATTTATTTAAGAAATTGAACGAATGACATATATATCTATCAGAAGAGAGATTCTACAACAAAAATAAATCTACCATACCACACATATTTGAGACTATCAGTTGAACTTTCATGTTTTGAAATTTGATCCTTATCTACCATGTTCATAGGATAATGAATTTTCAATTTAATGATGTTTGGCTAAAAATCTCATAAAATTGAAATCAAACAGTAACAGATCAACGGGTTAAAAACTTCATTTTTCACAAATCATTCATATTTTTTAGCTCGGCATCTTCTAATTCTTTTCAAATTATTTTTTATGGTAATAAGTTTATAAAAAAAAGAAAAACATCAAACTAAAAAAAGTCTGACAATGTTTAACGTGTCATTAATCGTTATACTTCTAAACCACAAATCACTTTATCCAACTTTTACTCACTCGTGGGCCCATTTTTTGACAGAACAACCAGAGGCAGCCATTTATATTGCTACCGAGCCGGCGGTTTTGCCAAAACAATTGATTCTTCGATCAATTAATAAAGATGTACATATTTTCTAAAGGTTTAGGGGTAGGGATAGGGTTAAGGTTAGGGTTTAATTTTAATACGAGACTGCCGGCGCAGTAGCAATTGGTCGCTGCTATTGCCCCGGCGGTTCGACGTGATTACAATCGGTAAAATTGCTACTAACCCTAACCCTAGCTCTAACCCTAACCCTAAACCCTATCCTAGGTAGTAGCATAAAAATTTCAAAATATTTTTTTTTTAATTTCATTAGTACCGCCGTGGCAATAGCATTAACGTAGCAAATTTTACCGATTATTTCCACGGCAAACCGCCGGGGCAATAGCAGCGATAAAATATTAACACAACGCCAGTTATTTTTATTTTAAGGTTAGTGAAAGGAGTTAGGGCGTGTTTTTTTATTCACCGGGTTATCAACCACACTCACCAAAGCTTTTTTAAATTCATCAAATATCTCAGTTACGAGTTTTTTTATTCACTTAGATGAGCCACTCGTTTAAACCACATTCAACGTGGTTTAGTTCAGTGGCTCATCTAAGTGAATAAAAAAACTCGTAACTGAGATATTTGATGAATTTAAAAAAGCTTTGGTTAACCCCGCGAGACACTCAACCTGAGCAATGCGTGTAAACTCCTTGCTTAAGGGAGCTACGATTTCGAACCGCCGACCTACAAGGCGACAGGCGAACGCTTTACCGCTTAGCCACCACCACCACTATTTTTTTGCTGAGTTGCTTGTGAGTTAAATAGGGACTTGTCAGTCTAGGTATATATATTATTATATATATCCTAAGCCTATGAACCAAACAGACTAAATTAGGACAATTTAAGCTTATTTTAGCAAAATAATGAAATTATTTTAAAATTAATGAATTAGTTTAATAAAATTATTGATTCAGTGTAATTAATCTGTAACTTCAGTCTAGAGCTTTATAAAATTTATTTATTTGAATAATTATGTGTATTAATTTATTAATTTTTCATTATTTTTCTAAAATAAGTTTTAATTGTTCTATGTTAGTCTCTTTGATCTTTGTCTAGTTGTATATTCGAAGATTGTCTTTTCCGGCGTATGTCGATACTATTAGTATATTAGTATGGCCATTTCTGCGCTATTGGGTACGTTAACAATTAGATCGCTATTGTATCAATACTTAAGTCATATACCTTTTTTAAAATAATATCTTTATTGCAGCGATCTGGTGATTTCAAGATCATGAATCGAGATCGTAATACATAGTATATACGATCATCGTATATTTTACACTGATCTCTGACTTCTTTATTCACTTACTCATTCACTCTCACTCTGGAACGCTCGTTTTTTTATTATTTTACTATATTCACAATTTATTCATTTTTATTTATATTTTTATAGCTAAACATGGAAAATAGCGGCAGAAATTGTTTTCGGTGTTTTTAATTATTTTTCCCTTATAATAATTATATTTTTGTAATCACAATAATAACTTCAATTTAATGATCCAAGCAGTTTATAAATTTTTTATAATAAAATTCTCTGAAATGCGCAAGAGAACCACAGCAAAAACTATGAATAGCGCAGTCGACGGAAACGGTTTATAGCGTAGTCAAAAATAAAGTTATTTGAAAAAAACGTAACAATCACAAACTAAAATATTAATCACACAGTCAGATTAACATTATTTACAATTAAAGAAACAGTTTCAGCAAAGAATTTGCCACCTGGTTTGAAACTACGGAACTCAACTTCACTTAAATAAGTTATTTTTTTTTAAATATTTTATAAAAACTCGCACAAAGTATTTCACTTTCGGTCAGTTTTATGAGAATAATAGAGAAATAATTATAGTGGGGCGGCTAACTGATCAAAAACCCCTTCATCGTTCAAACGCTATTGACAAGCAAATAAATCACATATTTGTAATCAGAAAAATATGCTTGTAATTACCTGATATCACCACATTCTGTAAAATTTTGGACCCACTCCTGTATGAATAGCGTATTATCGCAGTCGATCAAACTGGCGAAAAATTCAAATATTTTGTTTTTTTTGCTGGTTTGCATATGCTTAATATAAAGAATAGAAAAACAAGAAAAAATAGATGAATAAATTTTGAGTGGGTAGACCTACAGAAAGAGACACGAACTTGAGGCACTCGTTTCCATAGGTCTACTCACTCGAAATTTAATTATTCATCTATTTTTCTTGTTTTATTTATTCTCTATATTAAACATATGCAAACCACAAAAAAACAAATATTTAAATTTTTCGCCAGTTTTATCGCCTGTGATAATACGATATTCATACAGGAGCGGGTCCAAAAAAGTTCATCTTTATTTTATATAATTTTTTTTCAAAGATTTTTTGGGATGCAATTATGTAATTTTTGTCAAAATTCATTTGGGACAACTGCCCTTCCCCAATAACTATTTTCTAAAACCTTGTCTTAAATTATTTTATATCAAATTTATATAAAAAAATCTTGCAACTGCTGCAACTGCCCCAAACTCCCCAATAACCAGAATCTAAAAGTGTATATTTGTTTTATTAAGTTTTTCGAAGAGGGCAACTGCTCTAACATCCCTCCCCCTATAATTGGTTTCATCCCAATATCCGTTATCAAGAAGTGTTCATCTTTATTTTATATAATTTTTTTCAAAAGTTTTTTGAGGTCAAGCTGCCCCAGCCCCTCCCCAATAACCGGTTTTTAAAACTTTGTCTTGATTTATTTTATATCAATTTTTTTTCAAAAAGCTTTGAGAGCCAACTCTGCCTGCACTAATAACCAAAAGGCAGATGTGAAGTCAGAGGTACATTTTCTAAAACTTTTAAAATGCCTCCAATATTATGTATCTAAAAGTTCATATCTATTTTATTATTTTTTCAAATAATTATTAGGGTGGCAACTGCCCTAATTCCCTCCCCCAATAATTGGTTTTTAAATTTATTTAATATCAATTTTTTTAAATTCTTTGGGGGCAATATCTCCATTCACCCTAAAAAATTTCTACGTCATATTGTATAATAAAAAATCCTTGAAAGGCAACCACCCCCCAATAACCTCAAGGGAGATGGATAGTCGAAGGTATATTTTAAAAGCCTCGATAATAACAAGTTCATTTTTAGTTTATGTAATTTTTGTTAAAATTCCTTTGTGACAATAACTATTATCTAAAACCTTGTCTTAAATTATTTTATATCAAATTTATATTTATAAAAAGATAATACGTAATCATTAAAATTACTTTTAGATGAAATAATGTTGCACTTAATGTAACTCTTAATAAGCTAAAGAAGTTATTTATATTAAAATTTTCCAGGAAACGATTGCAGTTTAAGCGAGAAAAACGGTTACTGTGAAGAATCGATCGGATTAGACGTAAGTTCACGAGTCCTGCCGAGAGTCACCTCTCACAAATCCGTAGTCGTAAATGCGATCATCACAGGAGGATACTCGTTTACTCCACAGAATGACATGAGAGCCTTTTCGTGAGTGGTGTGATTAATTGATTTTCAAGTGTTTATCTTGCACAGTATTTGTTTTGTTTGTTTTGTGGGCATTTATGCATATTTTGTGTGTGTGGGGTGTATTCATAGTTTGTGTATTTTTTATTTTTGGAGTGCGTCGAAATACCGGACCTCGCTTGACAGATACAATCATAGTTTTTTCACTTATTTTTTTATAAGTCACTAGCGGGGGCACCCGACGTTGCATATACATACATACACGCTCCCGGTCGTTATCGGTTCCTTGTCGCTTTCCCTCTCATTCTTTCGCTCTCAGTTTCCCCCCCCCCAGATCTACATACATACATACATACATACATACATTGAATAATCATTTAGTGCCGAAATATTGTAAAAAATACATACATACATGCACATGCATACACACATACATGCACATACACATTCATACACACACATACATACATACATTGCTAAAAGTTGTATGAAGCCTTCAAACGTTGTGAACGATTTCAATTTTTTTTCACAAAAACCTTCTACCATCGCCTCTCAAGCTTGTGTAAAAATTGTACTACGGTTGAATGAATGGTGTAGCAATGCATAAAGGACATACATACATATTCTAATATATATATATATATAAGCTCACCCGCTCCGCTCATTTTGTGACGGATTTCAAATTTTTTTCTCTATATTTGATTCCCCTTGACTCTCAATGTTGTGTGAAAATTTCATTATGATAGGATGAATGGTGTAGCAATGCATGAAGAACATACATACAAACATTCAGTTTTATATATATAGATACATTTAGTTATATTACTGGTGTAAAGGACTATAAGCTATTATAAAAAATTGTTTGATCTTTATGCATTTGTTATGTTTGTACATATCTATTTTGTTTTACATTTATCTATATTTATTCTGCAGATTTTTTATGTTGTAAGGTATGCATGTGGAATTTGATGATCAGGGTTGTTAACGCTACTTGTTCAAAGTAGCGCCGCTCTTCGCTACCGCTACCAGTCTTATTAGTAGCGGCGCTACCGCGACTGAAATTTATAAGTAGCGTCGCTACCGCTACTCTGCTGAGGACTCGTAAAGTAGCACCAACAATCCGTACATGATTTTTTTTGACATCAACAGTATTATACTTGCGAGAAATTTGCTTTCTGGTCATATTGCGCCCCAAATTTGTTATTCGCGCTTGTGCCCTGTGTCTGCCAGTCGGCCCTGTCTTGGTCACGTCTACTGCACCAGTGCACAAGCTAAGAGTAAAAACCTAACTTGAATAAATTGTGCAAATCATTTACAAACCTTCATGTGCTTCTTCAAATTAAATTTAGACTTGTTGCCAGACGAAATATTTTACACGATCGATTTCACCAGACTTTTTAGCATTATCCTCACTTGGTTTTTGACATCTTGTACGTTCTATGTGGTAAGATAAACGACTTTTTCCCCACAAACGATGAAAAAACAACTAGACAAGAAATAGATTTTAAGTTCGAGCAAGTATGCGATAACGAAGGAAAAGTTGAAACAGCACCAATATTGTACACATTCACCAGAGACTACAAACACGTCAAAGCATCACGCATGCTCGCTATATCAAATCTGGCATCGATCATTTAACACTAAAAAGCCACGCTTGAAAGACACACATGCCTCGAGCAATCAGCAAGTTTGTAGAGGACATGGTAGTAATATTACAACAATTTCATTCGTCACATGCAGTAAATAAAACAACTGGACAAAAAAAACATCAAGATCTTAAGATCAAACGAGCCTTTCAATGACAATTGAATTTTAATTTTTTGTTTATTGGGATGATGAGCAAAATACATCTCAAAACATCACTAACGCCCGCTATACCACTTCTGCACGCTTCAAAGAGATGCACAGGCTCGTCAGGAAAGGTTCCACATTTCAAAGAAATGCTTACGCTCGTCGATCAATTAACTAGATTCAGATTTCGACATTTGTTTGTTTTGCATTCATTCATTTGCTTGTTGCATTCATTCATTTGCTTGTTGCATTCATTCATTTGTTTGTTTGTTGCATTCATTCATTTATTTGTTGCATTCATTCATTTGTTTGTTGCATTCATTTATTTGTTTGTTGACACAAGACTCCAACAGCTGTTTTGTTCTATTAAGTTTTATATAGAACAGGGTTTAAAATGATTTTCAGATTTATTATTATTATTATCTATTATAATATTATCTAGTAATATTAAGTGTAAAACAGTTGGTTTTTTTGTTTATATTAGTTTTTTATTTCAAATTTTTTATGTTGTTCTCAACTGAGGAAGAAGACGTTTTTGTGGATGGATAAAAATTAATTATGTAAATTTTTATTTTTTTCGATAATTTCAGCCAACAGGTGTGAAACTCAGACGAACTGTATCTCCTGCCTTCAGAATCCCTCTTGCGGTTTTTGCAACGACGGAAGTAATACGGGGGAAGGCAGGTGCATGCCGGGGGGAGGGAGCGGCTCTTCCACGGAGTCGTTCAAATGCAATTCCTCGCTGTGGAGCTTTGCCGAATGTCCGTATAGGTTACCGTCATGGATGGTTTTGTTGCTATTATTATTATTATCTGAATGGTGCTCTTATTAGTTTTAACCCTCTACCCCATAGTGATGGCATTCGGCAACATTATTTTCATAATGCCTTATAATGAACATAACACTGCCAAATGACATCGCTATGCATTTCTCTGTGATTTTTCTAGCAGATATTTGTTGCCATAATTTGTCTCCTTTTCTTTTTTATTTTAAATTATTCTTATAATTATAATAATTTATTCAGGTCCACACTGCGAAAACTGTATAAAAGGTTACTGGAAAGATCCAGCGGCTGAGTGCTTGTTCAAGTAACATTTTAATCTCTTATTTATATTTATATCCAAAACATGGCACTATAAAATAAGAGGCTAATAATAATCATTATATAATGTTTTCATGATATTTTATACAGTACAGGAGTAGGAATTTTTTAACTTCTTTAAAAACTATTAAACTTAAGTGAAGTCATTATTGTCTGATGTACTTATTTTGTGTTATGATATAGAATTCAGAATATAACTAACTGATGGCTAGCATTTATGTCAATGTGCTCAATCAACCTATTTTATAACATATACCCTTTTATCCATATTTCTCCAGATTGAAGAACAGTCTCCACAATGGGGCATGTACTACGGCTGGTCAGAGAAGCCAGAGAGACGAGCACACTACAAAGTCTCTTTTCGGCGGTAACGGAGAACTGTAATGATCCCCCCGTGTTTTGAAGAAAAAAAACACTGACGATGATATAAAAAAAAAACTGTGTTTATTGAAGTACTGTAAACAGTCAAGTCATTTAAAAAAACTTCAATGTGAACTCAATAATCAGAAACTGTTGTGATTGTAAAGTATTGTACAACTGAAACAGTCAAGTGTAACTCAGAAACTGTTGAAATAGTCATTATTCTTGATCGATAGTGATTGTAAAAAAACTGTGTTTATTGAAGTACTGTAAACAGTCAAGTCATTTAAAAAAACTTCAATGTGAACTCAATAATCAGAAACTGTTGTGATTGTAAAGTATTGTACAACCGAAACAGTCAAGTGTAACTCAGAAACAGTTGAAATAGTTAATGATTGTATTTCATGTGAGTGGTTAATTCACAAGGCTTCACACATCCAAATGCACATACGCGGCACATCGTTCCAACGACAAGTCCATCGTGATTGACTCGAGCTGCCCTGTTGAAAGGTCCAACTTGGCGTTCTTTGATAGACCTTGGCAGATGAGTGAACACAAATGACACCGCTCTTTCTTCGTCGTCTTCCCCGTTTCTGTCTTGCCACCTTGCAAGAATGAGCCCCTGGTGTAACGTGAACGACACGTCTGAGCCGACAACTAAAAAATGATGGGACATTAAAAATTTACCTATATAAATTAAAATTATTAAATTAATATTACTGTTACATACCTGACTGGTTGTTTCTTATAGGCTCATCAGTATGGAGCCCAACTAATCCTTTGGCCGTTAGAACCTGAACCGAATTGATGGTGTAGTTGATTGGCGGGTTTCCCAATCGTCCCACCGACATGTACAGTTCTCCATTTTTTCTTTTCGAAACTCACGACGTAACGAGTGTCTGAGTAAAAAATGCATTCCCTAAGTTCTTTAAAATGATCATGAAAAGAAGCATTGATAAACTTACTTTGCATTTTAACAGTTGAAATAGTCACTATTCTTGAAAATTTGGAGTTTTAATGAGTTACCGGTAAAATATTGGAAATGTAAACAAATTAAAGATCGCGCTAAACAGGTGTTTTAGTTTATTTTATTAAACATCTATTTCATTTAGCTTTAAAACCCTAAAAATAAGCCTAAATCTAGAAAAAAATTTCCAATAAAATAAGATTGTTTTATTTAAAAAACAGAAATAAATTTGTTGACAAATTTTTTTTAACTATGATAAATAAAACGTTTAAAATAATACAAAATAAAGAATCGATTTAATAAAGGCATGCAATTAATCCTGTAGTCTAAACGATTTCTGGATCCACGATCGATCATCGACCCACAAATAAACAATTGGACCTATGTTCCGTCAAATCTTACAAGGATTTTTAGAAGTATACCGAGTAAACAAACTTTCAGCAAATCTTGTTCGTCATATCAGTTAGATGAAACAGTTGGGTAAAACCGTAGAATCCGGGGTATAAACAAATTCTAAAAAATGTTTCGGCGTAAGCTCCGCCCCGTAATTTCTATGCTCCGCCTCTAGGATGGGATGTGCCTGATCGACTTAAAAATATATAAAAATATATTTATTTTTTTTAAAATATTATCTAGTTTAATAATTATCAAAAATAATTTAAAATATTGCTTAAATATAAATTGTTTGGGATGTGCTTTGATGCGAGAAGCGAAGCGTATTTACCAGACCGCAAGACCATTAAGCTGATTAGAACAATTACCACTTGTCTTCGCGAATTATTCATGTTCACAAAACAAAGAAAGCATCTATAAAGGACTGAAAATTAAAACTTGATAATTGTTTTTTATCTGGGCGTGTTATTAAAAGGCTCTGAAGCCGATTAAAGCAGTATTAGATGATAAGTATGCTCTCTTAGATGGTTAAAAAATACATTTGACTTCTTTTTGTGACTGACTACAACTTATCCCATATTATTAAACAGTTGATAACGCAACATATGTCAAATTAGTACATTAAGTAATAATGACGAGATCGCAGTTGTGGATTTTAGGGTTTGTCTCATAATAAAAGGCTCAGTAGTAGATGAGAAGACTGCAAAGCTGTCGTTACACTTTAATGATTGAAATTAAAAAATATACAGTCACTTTATTTTTTTATCAACCATCACCATAAATTCATCTTAGCCAATCACATTACCGGCTTTAGTTGCCGGTCAGCTAATTTTCAGTCATTTATAGATGCTTTCTTTTCCAAGTGGCAATTTGTTCTAATCAACTTAATGGCCTGGTAACAGACTAGCGAATACGCGTTGCATCTCGCATCAACTGCTAATTTTCCGTCATTTATAGATTCTTCCTTTGTCTTGTGAACATGAAGAATTTGCTAAAACAAGTCGCAATTGTTCTTATCAATGGTCATGATAAAGAACAGATAATGCGCTACGCATCTCGCATAACAACAATTTACTACATTACTTTCAATTTTAATATTTATATTTTAATATTATTTGTTAAATAAAGTTATTGGTTATTTTGTCTGTTCTAAACATTAACACACTGGCTTTCCATTAAATCGTATAAAAAGCCGCAACACTAGCTGTCAATCATTCTATTTAGACCTGTCAATCAAAATAGCGGCCATACTTGTTTTTGTTTGTACCCCGGATTCTACGGTTTTACCAAACAGTTGATTTTGGAAAGATCTGTGAAAGAATAATATTCTTTATATTCTGAATAAGAAAATTTTTTTTGCTAGAACAAAATCATCAGAAATATTCTAACTCTGTCATTGTAATTTTTTGTCAGGACCAAATTTTAAAGATAAGTTTAATTCAGAATCATTAAATGATGTAAAATTGAACCAAAAAGTGGTGGCTCGTTTTTCTTTATGTTAGTTCTTTAGTTTTGTGATTTTAAGCTTTTTAATTAATATTTTTCAATACCTGATTTTTAGGCCAAACTTGTAAGCCCAGATTTGAGATTTAATTATATTAAAAAAGCTCTCGGTTTGTTATTTTATTAACTTTATTACTATTTTGAATATATATTTTGTATTTTTCAATTAATAAAAATTTCTTTAAAAAATATTATATAAGGATGAAAAATTATATTCCATCTAAAATGCACACATTTCCTGAAAAGTTAAATGTATTCAAGAAATTTGTCATTGTACTTCCTGAGTTTCTTGATACTCCTCCAATAATAAAAAGTAATAAATTGTTTCAAACGACAAGCTCTTTGGTGAGAAATGCTAGCAGAGCTAATATAAAAGACAGAGATTATTATGTGCCCATATATAGCTTCAAAGATAAAGTAATTGTTTTTCTCAATCTCATTATTCTATTTTCATTACTTTATTTTTGTACTGTTAGTTTAACTCATAAACAATAGTAATTTTTTGATTTTTAAACATAAATTTTTCCTGATTCAGAACTCAAAAGAACATTTATTTCTAATGGATAGTCCTGCAGTGTTAAAATCTTTCTCTGAGGGACAAAAAATTGGAATACATGGATTTTCAAAAGATGACTTGTCTTTGATAAGAAGAGATTTTCACTTAATGCTGGAAGCTCACTTAAATCACCTTTCAAATGGATCTTGTAGCGGAAAATATGTGATCGTTGTTCATGCTGAAGATCTGAGAGGTTTTTGTTTTACAGAAAATTTCAAGTTTTTCATCTTTTAATTATTTCAACTGTTTAATTTTTCAGGAATATTTTTAAGCCTTTTATGTCTTGAAAAATATGTTAATTATTGTATTTATATCTTTAAACAATAAAAATATCAAAAGTGTAAATCAATTTACTTTTGAATAGAGATTATCTGGGTGATACTGCCCAACGTTTTTAGTTTCTTGACCTTCTTAAGGTCACTTCTTGTTTTTCAGTTATAGTTTCAGTTTTGAGTTTAATTTAAGTTACAGTTACAGTTTGAGTTTGAAATAACTTAATCATATTTTTATATTTTTGAGTTAATCAGCAATTTTAATTACAGTTACTGTTAACTGCAACATAACTTATCTGCGGTTGTAGCTCATGCTGATCATTTGCCAGAAAAGCTAAGTCGACTGCAAAGTGGAGATTATTTAATCTCTAGCCGGATCCAAGAATTCCTGTTTCATCTGATTCAGTAAGAGCCATGACTACTTCAGGTATAACGTTGAATAACAGTGGCGAAAGTGTGCAGCCCTGTAGAACTCCTGCCAGTGTCTCAAACCTGATTGACATTTCACCTTTGTTAATAATTTTAGTTGTACTCATAGTTTATTTATATAAGTTTTCAAGTTTTCAGATGACTTTTTGGTCATAGCTCAAGTATTTCATTGCCTGCCAGAGCTTTTTTCTCCAAACTGTTAAATGCTTTTTTACATGTATGTCAACATTTTTATGTGTATAAAAATGACTGCTGTGTGTATTTATATTTTCAACAAATCTATTTATTTTACGTTTACCAAGTGTTATGCCCATCCTCAAAAAAAATTTCATTGGGTGGGGGAAAGAAAAAAAGAGAGAGGGTGAGGGAAAGGAAGCAGAGGGAGAAAAACTAAGAGAGATAGAAAAAGCGAGAGGGAAAAACAATGAGAGAAAAACTTCTAAAAATCCTGCTAGTTGTCTATTAATTTGCTATTTACAGCTGATAAATCACAGGGTCTTAGTCCTTTAGAAGAATGCCTGGAACAAGTATGTCAAGAAGCTGAATCAGATAAACAGCTTTATCAGGTCAAGTTTGAGGTAGTTCTTTAGTTTTAGGGTCAGGTAGGTGTCTCTTGAATTGGATAATGATTAATTACATTATGGCACTGAATTAAGTTTCAACTTTGTTAAACATGAGACAAGTGGGAAATGTTAGTGTCTGTTAGGAACAACTAGATGAATTGACTAACAATCGAACATACTTATTTTAAGTTTAGTAAGTAGTTGTATCATTTGAAAATAGATACAATTATGCATTTTAATGCATCATTCTACATAAGTCATGTTCCAGTCTTAGGCACACAAAAACTAGCATTACTTGTGCCATATCTCTATACTTTTAGAACATTGTTTGTTGAGCTCCTCCAAAAGCCAAGCACTTATATTTAGCTTTGTCTGTAGCTTTTCTAAAATCTTTCAAGAGATGAATCACAAACTTCTTCACAATGACCGGTGCTGATCCAGTTTATGTCAACCTTAGTTGACCTCTTTTGCATCACTAATATGCTGGAGTTGGTACAATCAACCTGAATCCACTGGTCGATTTAACCAAAGATCAATAGCAGCCCTTTGATTCTTTGATGGTAGTTAGGCTGTTCTCTTTTGTATACAATTTAGTTGTTTAATCAGAGAAGCTGGCTGGATAGATCTCTCAATGAAAAGTCCCGTGTGTTTTTGCTGCTGCATAATATAAATAATGCTGCTTAGATGGAATGTGTACTGTTTCATGAATTAAACATGCAAGCTCAAGATCTTGAATTAAGCACATTAACCACTTTGCAATTATATAAAGTTGACATTTGTAGTAAAATGATTGGATTTCAGAAAGAAATAGAATAAGAGAGTTTAAATGAGAAATGTTTCTTTTTATTCAAATAAGAACTTGTGAAATTGTACATATTTATAGTTTTAGGTAAGCTGCACACCAAATGGAGAATTGTTACAACCTGAAATTTGAAATAATAGTTTTATCTGCTAAACTAAATATAAAATTGGCTATATTTACATGTACGTTGTCCACCACAAACTTTGTTATCACATTCTTGCTCACTTGCCTGTATGTTTTCTATGTGAAATTTTGAATATTGCCATTATTTGAAACAATATCAAGTCCTAAAATAATTATAGAAAAAATTTAATTAAAAAAAATCTAAGAAGCAAAAACTTAATTAGTTTTGTAGTGGAAAAAGACTTTAAAGTAAAAAATAAAAAATATTTAAAAATATAAAAAAAAACATGCTTTTATAAAGCGCTCTAAAAAGTCCCAAATAAATTATAAACATAAAAGCATGGGACGCTTTCTTACCTACCTTGTATTTTTTTTTAAATAATTTATTTTGTATTTATTAGAGAATTTTATAAAAGCATGTTTATTTATTTATTTATTTTTTTCTAGAACCCAAAGGTCAGAAACCCATTTGCGTTGACACACTCACAAAGCTCCTTCTCTGGACAACTTTTGAAATGAAATGAAAAACGACAGTTTATATAGTGCCGTGAATAACGACTGATGATTCAATCTGATGCAATTTGTCATACCATTTATATATATATATATATATATATATATATATATATATATATATATATATATACAGGGTGCCCTAAAAGTTACGCCCGATTTTATATTATTAATGAATGTAGATTTTAGAACATTTTGAAACATTCCGTTAATATTTATCATTGTTTTTTTCGTATTGATCATTGTTGCATCTTTGGTTAATTCATAGATATCATTGTGCTTGTAGTTCAAACTCATCATGTAATAACATTAATTGAAAATCTACATTCGTTATTTTTATAAAATCAGGCGAAACTTTTAGGACACCCTGTATATGTGTGTGTGTGTTTGTTTGTGTATGTGTGTGTGCATGTGCTGTGAATTTTATTTTTTTGGTCATGCCTGTTTTTATCTGTGTTTTGCTTTATTTTGTTTATCAAATATTTTTAGCTGTATATTTTTTCTCTTAAAATGTTTATGTAATATACCAGTAATGCATTCTATACTTAGTCAGACTATATCATTGATATTCAAGTAAGCCATAAAATCAGGTTTTTTAACAAATTCCTTATATTTCTGGATTTTCCGGGTTCTCATTTATTGCAAAAATGTCTTTTAAAAATGACATTTTATGAATTTATATATGTTAACATTTATTTGAGTGTATACAATAATTATTTTGAATTAAAAAATTTTTTTTTCAAACTTGAATAGAATGCATTGTCATGAGGAGCGAGCCTGTATTTCAAGTTTCAGCTCGATTGGATGACGGAAAGTTAGTTAATTTTCACTTTCAAGGTTTGCAAACATTCATGCAAGCAAGACCGGCGGTGAAGTCAATATGAGGGACTAGTATGGTACCAGGTTTTTCCCGGGGTTTTTAGATGTTTTTTACAAACTTTTATTTAGATTACAAGATCTGGTTGTGTATGTGTGTGTCTTTCTCTGTACGCCAATCTGGCAAGTAAAATTTAACCAACTTTTTGACTAGCTAGGAAGCTGAAACTTTCAGCATAGATTTATTTATATTGAATGACAATATACATGATTCAAGTAAATAAAAAAAATTGTGTTGAAAACTCGTTTTTTCCTTTATTTGTTTATTGTTTTTCTCGCTCCCGTTTGCTTCCCTGCTTGCTCTCTCGGGAGGTCGCTTTCCCGTTCCCGCTCGCTCTCCAGTTCCCTGTCACTTCCGTTTCCGCATATCAACTTTGATGACTGTGCACAGCATTCCGCTACAGCCCACCTAAGCCACATTGGGAAGGCTCTGAAATTTAATGGAGGAGCGGAAAATGGATTCTGTCGTCAGACAAATTAAATTAAAAAAGGAATATTTGCTAAAAAACTCTGAAACCTAAAAGTTTGAACGTTTTGCAATTCAGTATTGAGACTATTTTTAAAAAATAACAAAATACGTTTTTTAATAATTTCTGACTGCATTATACCGACAGTTCAAAAAAGAACAAGTATAAGAAAAAACGAGTTTTTCAACACAAACTTTTGTTTCAAATACACTCGATTTAGAAATACGAAAGATGTTCAAATTAAGTTTTTTTAGTTTTTTAACTAAATCATGTATTGTCATCCAATATGAAGCTATATGCTGAAAGTTTCAGCTTCCTAGCTAGTCAAAAAGTTGGTTAAATTTTACTTGCAAGAGAAAGCCACACACACAATCAGAGATTGTAACCTAAATAAAAGTTTGTAAAAACAAATTAAATCTAGTACCAAAGTAGCTTGGCCACCGAATGAACAAATCGCAATTTCGGAAACTGCTTTTATGACAAAGTTTTGGGACTCTGTGTTTCATGGTTTTACTGCTACATCTGTACTGCAGAGGCAGAGGGTCTTCTTCGCCCGGGGACAAAACACAAAATCTGTGCCCCCTACATAACCTCTTTTGCTTCTTGCTTCCAAAAAACCTGATGACCGGGGGTTTAGTCGGAACCACTTTTCAAAAAACTTTTCGAAACCCTCTTTTCATTTTTCTTTCCAAAATAACCTGATGACCGGAGAGGTAGTCGGAGCCACAGAAATGGCTAGATACAATCAATCAATCAATTATTTATATAGCGCTATTTACGCAGTGTTCAATAGCGCTCGGTCGGGAACTTAGTAAACAGATATGTTTTAAGTCCACGACGGAAAACTGTGAGAGAAGTAGAGTTAGTAAGAGAAGAAGGAAGAGAGTTCCAGAGATAGGGACCAGAGTAAGAGAAAGAGCGTTTAGCAAAAGAATGCTTAATAGTGAAGATGCGAGAGTGATTACGAGAAGAAGAACGAAGACCAGACTTAGGAGGGATATGTATTAAATTAGTTAAGTAGAGAAGAGAAAGGCAATTTTTTATTTTTTACATTATTAAACAGATTTTAAAAATCACCCTATATCTGAGAGGAAGCCAATGGAGAAGAACAAGAGATGGAGAGATGTGAGAGGAGTAGGAGGTGCGAGAAACTAAGCGAGCAGCCGAGTTGAAGGCTTTAGAGAGAGGATAGAGGGTAGTGTCAGGAAGACCATAGTATAGAGAATTGCAGTAGTCAATTCGAGACAGGACAAGAGAAGAGACTAGAAGTTGCAGCGAAGGATCATCCAGAAGTGGACGAAGCTGCTTAATACAGCAAAACAGTAATTAAAAAAAATCTTTTTTGTTCACTGAAAACGCGCCCCCTCTAGCCCTGCGCCGGGGACAACGGTATTTCCTGACCCCTCGCTACGCCTCTGTGCAGAGGAGTAACATTGACCTTGTAACAGTTGTATTATCTACTGCAACATTTTCTGTATTGCAGAAGATTGACATTGAACTTGTAACAGGTGTTTTACTGCAACATCTTCTGTTTTACAGAATAGTGACATTTACCTGCTTCTCTTAAAAGCTGGGGACCCCTGACCGGGGGATTCGGGGTATGGTACCAGCCACGGCTCTGCTATATCATGATTAGTTACGCCAAATTGATGTCTGGGACGTTTTACACAGGAAGTTGACAAATTTGTTTTGAAACAATTTGTTGTTGTTTTTGCTTAGAATAAACAGTAGGTATTCCAATTAATTGAAGGTAGCCTAATGCATGCTTAATTCAGAGCGACTTTCCCAACTTTATAGTTGTTAGTTTATAGTTTTTAAAATATTTTATATCAATGATAAAAAATAATATCTATGAAATAATTGTATATAGTAACTAAGTAATAATATTCCTATGTCCTGATTGCGACAACCTGTAAAACAAAGTGTTATGATGATGCTCTGCTAATTACTGTTTTTGGTGTCTGGTTTCTATATGCTATAAACAACAAACATGTCGGATGGTCATGTAGGTTCTGTCAGCGATAAAAAGCGTGCACATCCTAGTTCCGATGAAATCGATTATTTGCTGGAAAACGATGTTATCGATATTGACACCCTCAAACAATTTACAATACCGAAGAAAAAGACCCATAAGCATGGTTAGTGTTTATGTTGATTGAGGTGTGATATGAGGTAATTGAAATGGAAAGGGTCATGGTCATGATCGATCCTTACTTCTAATCAAACCTCTAAAAATTGGTTATTTACTATTATAGCGTCCTGGGTCATTCTCGATAAGAATTAAAATTAAGTGGTGTTTTAATGTTAAGTGACAGCAAAAACTTAATAAAAGTCCAGATTGAACAGAAATAAATTTAAATCAGAATTTATAATAGCATTTTATCAATATAAATTTCTTGGTAATCCTCCAGTATAGCGTCCCGAACCGATTTCTATAAAAAACGGTTTAAAAAACTTTTTTTATAAAATAACCATAGAACATTATCAAAACATATTATAATACGAACAAGTAATTTACAGAAAAACTTACTAAAAACCAACTTTAAGCAAAAATATCCAAAGGCAGTGTTGACATGCGGAATAATACAATTTAAGGAATGAAAAGCAAGGAAGAGTTAATATTAAAATAAAATAACATAATAAAATAATAGATACATTTTAAAAAGTTACAAATAAATTTTTAATTATTTAAATTTTAAAAAATCAGAGCGTTGAGTGGAAATTTATCTATGACTAGCGGGGAATCCAGCGTTGCCCGGGTTTTCCCATCATTTTTCTCTCGCCCCCGTTTCCTTCCCCGCTTGCTTTCTCGCTCCCGATCGCCTTCTTGCTCCCAGCCGCATTCCCGATCCCGCTTGCTCTTCTCTTCCTGGTCGCTTTCTTGCTCGCTCTTTTGCTCTCCAAACAATTCTGCTAGCCACATGACCTCTAAAACTCAAAATTTCTGCTCCAAGAAATATGATCGAAACCGTATCAAAGACAGCCAAGTCGCCAAGTACTTTTACTTTGATATTATTTTATTTTTTCTTGGTGTTCTCTTGCTAATTTATTGTTTTCAAGGTTTTTTTATTTGTCTTAAGGCATATTGACAAAAACCGTTGCATTTAAAGAAACGGTTTTAGGCATGGAGCGGCTTACGCAACTCGTACTTCTAAAGCAAACTATTATTTTTCAATATTTTACTTCCATAATTTTTTTATTTCTTTTCCTAAATTTTTTATTTTAAATGTCTTTAATTTTTATTTTCTTTATTCCGATTGTTCACTTCTATCGCTATTGACAAATAGATCTTCATCGGGAACTACGTTAACTTCGGGAGTTATTTTTAAATGTTCTAAAGTGCTATAATTTTTGGTTTTTTAAGTTATTTATGTTGTAATTAGTCTTTATTTATGTTTTAAATATCATTTACGTTAAAAAGCCGGTCATTTTTCATCGAAATCGGTTCAGGACGCTATACTGGAAGATTACCAATTTCTTTTGCAGTTAAGTAGTTTCCGGTACAGATATATTATCTAGTTTATTCAAATGTTTGGAATTAAGTAACAAGGCGATATAAGAACAAGAAGTAAAAATGCGGTATAGCTAGATACTGCATCGGACCTATCACGTAATAAATCGAGCCCAAGGGTTGACTCTTATTACGTAATAACCCATTCACACTATTTCAACACATCGCATTTGTATTACAACGCATCAGACTTGTATTTCAACGATTTAGACATAATTTAAGGCATGTAAGACAGGACTTAATAACCAACACATTGAACCTTATAGCCAACACATCGGATCTATTACTCAACACATCGGGTCCGTTGTATGTTGATTAATAGTTCCTAGGTGTTAAATGATAATAGGTCTGATGCAAGGATTATTATGTAATGCGGGTCAGAGCAGGGGCTCGATGCATTGCGTAATAGGCCTGATTCGTTGCGTAATAGGTTCGATCCAGTATTTAGTTATACCAGAGCGAAGCTATACAAATAATTAATAACAATACATACATTTTTTATGAATTTAAAATGAAGAATAATAAAGAAATTTCAGTATTTGTTTCTAGTTGGTAGTTTCCAGATTTTTAAAGGTCGCAGAGCACCAAAATGTTTTCTAGTACATATTTAACACGGACATTAGTCATGTTACAAAACTTTGTCTCTGCCCAACTTTGTGGAATGCTGATACATAGGCAAATTAAATTACTGTACAGCCTTTGGTTGCAGAAGTAATTTTTAAGACTTGTTTTTGTCATACAAAAATTACTAATAGAACATATACAACTGTTTTCTAAAAGTTCATTTTAACCTTAAAACAATTTTATTAATTATTCTCGTTTTAATTCAGACACTCTTACACGAGTTGAGATGTCGAGTCCCGAGTCGAGAGAGCTGATAAGAATTGTTCATCAGAGTTTCAAAGATCGGGATTCAGTTGATTGCTTCGTGTACAGCCGACCGCGCATCGTAAACAATGTCAATTTGCTGGACAAAGTTTGTTTTTTACTTCGTTTTATATCTTGGTCAGCTAAGAATTGTGTATTTAATGTGCAAAAAATAAATTTTAATGTGCTAATTTTTTGTTGTTGTTGAAAGTTTATGGATAGAAAGAAAAACATGAAACATAGTGGATATTCTGATAAGGAGCTACACGAAGCATTTGCTTTTCTATTTTTTGATGATGACTTGAAGGTGAGAGAATACAAATTTTATAACTAAATTGTTATTTAAAATTGTTTTTTCAATATAATAATCAAATTTTGATATTTATATAGTTTTTATTGATATAAAATAGTTTTAACCATTAATGGAATTAATTTTTAAAATGCAGTTTAATCAATTATATGTTTCCAGGCTGTTAAAGTTTGTTCGGAGGGCGTCCAAATCAATAACTCCAATCTAACATGTCTTGGAGATCCCAAAATGGGTATGATCCGATTATATACTTCTCATTTAGGAGTTTGTTTGTGTATATATATATATATATATATATATATATATATATATATATATATATATATATATATATATATTTGTTTGTTTGTGATTATATTATGTATTTGCAGGAGTCTATCTATGTAAGCATGCTGACATCATCTCTCCGAAGCCGCTGAAGAATAAAACGTTCGGAACATTGCTCGTATTGAAATTGATCAAGGTTTTTGTTTTTTATTGATCTTTTTTTAATTAATTCATTTTTTTTTCTTATTCGATATTTGTTTAAAGGACAATTTTTTACATAACTTCTTGATTTCTTAGCTGTTGTATGATTTCATCGAGTTTTGATAGATTTTTAAACTCATTTTCTCTCTGCAATTACAAATTAATTATTATAAGTTTATTCCTTG
This sequence comes from Erpobdella octoculata, assembly GCA_963978895.1. NCBI lineage: Eukaryota > Metazoa > Annelida > Clitellata > Hirudinida > Erpobdellidae > Erpobdella > Erpobdella octoculata. The sequence goes on from OZ022239.1 coordinate 7,041,454, forward strand.
TTTAGGGGAGGGTAAAGCTGCTCTCGGAAAGTAGAAGTGGCGTTTCATTCGACCCGACTCCCAACTTCGATTGTCATATTTTCAAGTCGTCAAACATTGATTTGGCTTCAACTTCTCTCCAGCTCGTGTTTGAAAGTACTCAGGTTCATTTCACTTTATATCTTTGTAAAATTCTCTCGTGTTTTTTGTTGTATTTTGCTATACGATGTTATTTTTATATTTTAAGTTGTACGTGTACGAATATACGGAAGATTCGGATATTTCAAAGCAACCTGGTCAGATTGTGCCGTACGCTTTGTTGAATTTTCGTTACGAAAAAAGTTCAAAAAGTATGAATTTAATTGGATCGCCCAGTCTCAAGCAAAACAGGTTTGGTTTCAAGATTGCAGATTTGTTTTGAATGTAAAAGATAAAAAATAAATTGTTTTAATTTATGGTTTATACAATGGATAAATAATATTATCACTCATATACCTTGCTAGGCTTGAAAAAAAACAAGGCATTCACTCATCGCATTCTGATAAGAAAAGCCAGAAGCTGCAAACCAAAGAAAGCAACACGGTCGGAAGCTCTGCCAAAGAAGGCGAACCTCATGCGTACTCCAAGCAAGCGCTGGTCCCCTTCAATGAGTATCAGGTGTGGACAGGTAGTCTCCTCGTTTCGGAGCTGTCGCTGGGATGCATCGTCTTGAATTCTGCCTCTCTTCTTGTCGACTTGAGTATTTTGTAAGTGTTTTGTGTCGTTGACGTATTGTGTTGAAAAAAATTTAATTAAAATTCGGAATATCGCAGAGGCTCGGAAATTCGGATCAAAGAAAAAGTCCCTCTGGCGTATCTGAAGTCGTTTGTTTTGAAGAATTTTACCTCGTTAGAGAAGAGGAAGGAGAACGTTTCTGATGATCTCAGTGTGACTTGTGCCACTCTCTATCCAGCTTTCTCCAACTACAATTTCAATTTGTTTGTCGATCATTTGATAGAAACTGAGATGGTAATTTGCAGTTTTCACTTGCTTCGGGGTTTTTTTTGCACTCGTAATTTGTTCATACAAAAAACTGTGCTGTTTTTTTTTTTTTTTTGCAGGTTGGATACGTTGTACTTCTAGACTGCTCGGAAGTATTCATTTTACCATCAGCATCTCTGAAAGAATACGGTAACTCATTTTTACCAGCCGGGTTTTTTTTTGTTTAGGTTTTTTTTGTCGATAAAACGAGCTGATATTTTTTTAATCTCCCAAAATCTTCTCATAAAGACTGCCTACCTCCCTGGTAAATTTCAATCATATTGCTCCATCAGTTTGTATGTGATGCTCGAATGTGCACATGCACACATCAAAGTATTGCTTTTTCATCTGTTTTATTCCTATTTAATTATATTCTTTCAAATTTTTTTGAAACAGGTAATTTAATGAATGGTGACCACGAAAAAAATCTACTTTCATGTTTATTTGTATCAAAAGATGGCATGTCTGCCAGAATGCAAGGTTGGAATTCAATTTTACTCTTATGGTTTTATTTTTGTTAATTATATGCTTGTTTTTATAAATTATTACATGTTTGTTTTTATAAATTACATGTTTGTTTTTGTAAATTACATGTTTGTTTTTGTAAATTACATGTTTGTTTTGGTAAATTACATAGTTTTTTTTTATAAATTTGTTTGTTTCTATAAATTATATGCTTGTCTTTATCTTTTTATTCCTCGATTTTTTCAGGTTATGTGGAAAGAAAAATTTCGATTAATATGATTAGAAATGAAGCTGCATATAATGCGGATAAGGAAGCCAGAGACCAGTCTAACTTTGCAGAGGCTCCGGCTTCTCCCGAGCCCGAACAATCTTCTAGTTCGGTCAACATGCGTGATCCGAGACTCCGCTTCAAGAGCAAAGCATCCAAACAAGAATCTGATTCTGTTAGCAAGCACAGTTTCATTGTTGGCACAAGTCGTCTGCTCAGCTTGTTTGAGCATATGTCAGACATTCAGGACAAAACAAATGTCGAAATTGCTCGTCGATCAAATTTGAGCAGTAAGAACCAGACTGCTTTAATTCCCAATGTTCTGAGACAAGATTCACATTCTGAATTTCAAGGGAATCAGAGAGGACCTGGATTTAAACCTCCGGAAGCCATCGCAGAGGCGAGCTCAAAAGTTCCGCCATCTTTTGTCAAGCAGGTGGTGGCTACTGTTCCAGAAGCTGTCTCTGTCGTCCCTACGAATTCTCCCAGTTTAGACTTACCTGCACCTGCTTTATTATCAACATTCAAACTTCCAGAAATTGCTTCTGCAATTGCTGATCCAAAAGTGAGTCAGTTGCTGGAAGATTTGAAAAGCAAAAACATTATCGGTCTAGGCACCAGTCCGCACTCTGAAGGTGCTGCTGCAAATCGTGGAATTGATTTGTTTGGAAGTATAAAAACAGGCCAAAGCTCAGACTCTTTGGAGCAAAAACGTCTCGGTAGAGTTGACCCACGTCTTGCAAAGATGCAAAAAAATGGTGGTGATTCTGAAGTGGCATCATCATCAAGCAATAGGGTCCCACCTCTTATGTCTGATGTTTTAAATTTACATCCATCTGAAATTAACAAAAATGAGGCCTTGATTTATCCTGAAGTTTCATGCAGTGAAATTCCTGGTGCTCCTTTGTTGCTTCCGAACCCCAGGGGTTCGTACTCTCCTGTTGAAGTTCCTGGACCCAGATCTGGCTTAACCAACCCTAATCAGTTTTCGGATCCTCGCAGGAGGTACGGGTCATTTTTGCCCGACCCAAAATCGTTCCAAAAAAATTTCTTTGACGGTCATCAACAGCGACCGCCTAAGAGCTTTTCAAATAAATCAGACCCAAGGCTTGGTAGGTCTCGTTTCACGCAACCACACATGGACAATAGATAATTGATGATTAATTTGTTTTATAATAAGTGACTGTTTTCATGAATTTTTGCATCGTTTTGTTTTTAATAAAATGTTTAGAAAGGGTTTTTTTAATATATAAATCTTGCACTATGGAGCACTGCTGTTTAGGAAATTGAAACGTGTTGTTGGTGCAATGAGATGTAGTGTAGTAACGGTAGATAGATGAGCGGTCGGTAGATGCGAAGAACTTCATATCCGTGTTAGGTTTGCAGATTACAAATTTTAAGTCACGAGTTGGTAGGAGCTGTCTGTAAACATCGCCGGCACTTTCAATAACTACTGATCAGATGCTCTTAAATTTAACCTTGAGAACTGAACTTAGGTCCTGTGTGTGGGCTAATAATTGAAGCTCTCGAGAAAAAAGGCAATGATGAGATGGTCTGTTTGTTATATGAGCAGAAGGTAATAAAATGTGATTTACTTGGCTTTAGAGAAGAATAATCAATTAAAAATTCAAAAACCCAAATAGTATAGCGGAAATATTCAAGACTTTTTGGATATTCAGTTAGTTTTAAATATTAATTTTTATTTGATATTTATCAGTGTTTTTTTTTATCAATGGTCTTGCAGCTTCGATTTTGTGTCTGTTTACGTTTATATAATACTACTTGTATTGCGGTGTTTAATAGTTTAGCGAAATGGACAGTTTTGGTAGAGTCTACGTTCTTGTTCACAACGTACCTAAAAATATACGCTCAAAACACATGAGAAACTTTTTCAGCGAAGCTATAGAAAAAGGTTTGGTAAGATGCTTTCATTATCGCCACCGAAAATGTTCTACGCTCGAAAGTTTACGTATAGAACTAAACAAGGATACTTATGCATGTTTCGTAAAATTACGCAATTTTAAAGCTCTGAAACGCTTCCTGGCGCTCTATGACAACAAGGCTTGGGTGGACGGTAAGAATAGCTGCTGTCAGGTACATCAATTGATAGTAGATGAAAGTTCTCCAGGAAAGTGTTATAATGAAAATAAAGAATCAGCAGTCGAAAGAATCAACATTGACAATCTCAACTTGGTGCAAATGAAGCAAATTCTAGAAATGAGACCACCAAAGATATTGCCGAGGGGAAATGTCGGAACCCCCGTTCGTTACATATTGAAATCAATCAGGAAATGCGAAATGCCAGCTTCTGTTCTTGTAAAATTAGGAATAAGCCTGCAAGATATATGCTACAGAAGAAAATATGTTTCTATCTCCTGGGATTACAACAAAAGAAATGGATTTTTCAGCAACCACAAGCATCTAAAAAGACACGAAACTTCATGCGACAATTCACAACCTGTCGATGATGATGAACCGGAAGAATGGGACAGACACGAAGCTTCCTGTGAAGATCCATTCAAGGTCGTACCAAAAGAGAGACTTTATGAACAAAATATGGACGTTGTGTGGGAAAAAGGTGGACCCGGAATCGTCTGGTATACCGATGCAGTATTTTGGGATGCGACTGAAGAGAACGATGAAAAAGATACCGACGATTGGGATGTTGACCATGAAGAAATAGATAAAGAACTCAATCTTCAGCTGTTAAATCCCAATGTTCCACGGGGAAATTATAGTCTTCCTCCGAAATATGAGAAACAGTCGAAGGCTGATTCAAATGCTTTCAAGGAGCTCTCAGAGGTCGTCAGAGGTCAAATAGATAAAAAAGCTAATTTTCAACCAATCAAGTCCACTGTTCCACAAGAATATAGCCTTCCACAAAAGAAAAAGAAGTTGTCGAAAGCTGATCTAAACGGTTTCAAGGAGCTTACAGATGGTTTCGGAGGTAAAATAATGAAGAAATACGGCTGGAAAAAAGGCCATGGTTTAGGAGCAAGAAATCAGGGTCTGACGGAAGCAATCCCCAACGACGGTCAGTCATCTAACGACAAAACCGGGCTCGGATACAGAGGAAGCAAGCTCTTTAATTTTGGCTTGACCGACGAAAAAAACTAACTCATCCAGTCGATAAATTGTATTGGACTGTGGTATTGAAAATATCTAACATTCACTGAAGTGCACAAAACATACAATTATATAAACAAATGAAATAAGACTATCATCATCGCTTGAAAACATGTGAAAAAAATCAGATGTTCGTCAAGTATGTACTACAACATGGTGTTCATTAAGTATGTACTACAACACGGCAGTCACTCAGGTCTTTTCATCATGGCGCAGCAACATCCGCAGCCAGTCGGGCAGTCATCGTGTTTGTTGAACCAATCGAACATGTGCTCGAGGTGTCCTCCGTGTTCACACATGAAACACTGCACATACTGACCTGAAAGTATTAATAACTAAAAGATCATTTGATGTTTAGAGCAATTATTTTAATTATTTTTATTTTATTAATGAAAACTTTGCAGATAGAGACAATTTATATAAAAATGAATTGTTGAATTAATTATCTATCTGAAATTTGTCTTGATGGTTATGTTTGTTTGTTTTAATTGTATATTTTATCTTTTAAGTTTGTTCTAGTATCAACTTGTCATTTCGATTTGTAACTTTAAAACCACTGAATTTCAACCTCGTTGTCTCAAAAGGTTAATTAATTTAAACATAAATTACATTGCTCTGTTTCAATTGGCTACTCGAGAGTTAGTTGCACACTTTAATGAGTCCCTTATTGCTAATAATAGACGTGCAAATACAAGACATGTGACGTAGTTAAATTCTAAAATTAAAATTACATTCTACCTTACCTTTAACTGGCAAGTGACATATGGTGCACTTTACGAATTCTTTCGGGGTCTTTACTTCTGAAAATTATAAATCTCAAGATTATATAAAAATCCATTCCAAGATAAGAGGATAAATCTTTTAAATATTATACAGATGGCGTGGAACGGTTTGCAAATGTCTACATCTATAGAATTGGACACTATTTGCCTGAATTTAGTGCACCTAACAAATTATTTTAAGGCATAATTATAAAAAGTATTCAGTAATCATATAGAAGTGCAATGCTTTTTTTTGTGAATAGATAATAAAGGTGGGTTGAGATTGAATGCCAATGGAAGTTTATTTGAATATAGAGTTTCTATGCACGAGGATGGCAAACATTTTGGATGGAATGGAAATCAAACAAAGGAAATATGTTGCACGGGAACAAAATCGAGTTTACCCTTCTCTCGTATCTCCTCATCAGACAGATGCAAGGAATGAAGCAGCTCAGCACGTTTGTTTATGAAACCCCACTGGAACAAGATGTTCGCGTACGACTTGATGTAATCATTGTAATGGTTTTCTAACAGAAAGTCTACGAACCTGAAATGAATATGGTTATTTACAAAACAAATAAATAAATAAACTTGACTAATATTTAACTTTTCTATAAATTAATATTTAAAACAATGTAAAAACTACAAATGACAAACTTTTTCTCTTTTGGCGGCGAACGTTTTTTGTAGAACGAAATTTTCAGAGTACTAATATCAAATAAGGGAGGAATCTTGGACGAAGGTTGAGTATTGGAAGGTACCTCGGATAAACTATTTGAATGCTTTCTTTGACCTTTAGCTGGATGAGCAGAGAAGAAAAAGACAATAAATTTAAAGCTTAACAAAATTCAATAAACAATCTCTGTACATACTTATAGCCTTTTGAGATGCGACATTCAATGCGGGAGATGTTTTGTTGAGCGATAGCTGAAAAGTGAATAACAAACCCAGTTAAGTTAATTAGAATGGACTAAGAAGCAGTAATGCTTTAAACATCTATATATATATATATATCGACACTGTCAAGCCAATTGTCTAATTCAACTTTGAAATTTTCCATTATATATCGCTTTGAATTGATATATAATGGAAACCTAAGCCGTTTATAATTACATGATTAGTAAAAAAAAAAACATCCTAACAGGTGGTTGAACCTCCTTGGTTGACGGGCCGGACTTTTCCCTGAGGTGGGAAAATACGCAGCACATCATGGCCAGAGTTTGTACATCTTTCAACAAGCTGTAGTGATCGAACCTGCCGAATAAATAATGAAAAACCTATGTAATTAAAAATAAATTATCTATCTATATTCATAATAATATTAATTAATTAATTAATGCACAATATAACCATGATGAATAATTTAATTCATAATGTAGATTCATATTAATAAATAATAATTAATTAATTAATGTACTAAATAACCATATTCAAATAATTCATCTATGTAGAAATGTATATTCATATTAATAATAATTAATTAATTAATGCACAATATAACCACCATTTCTTGATTAAAAGTTCTCCGAACGGAGTCAGAATCAGTCGAGGTTTACTTTCGAAGGAGCTTTGCGTCGAGAACGATCCAGCAGCAATGTCTTTAAGCAGCATCCACAGCTTGGCGTTTAAAAAATTAAACCGATTTAAAAAAAAAGAAATTTAAATATTTTTTAAATGAATCGAAAAATAATATAAAAAGTGAAGCAAAAACAAAGTTTTTAAAAAAATCACTTTTTTAGCATAGACAATAAATAGTTTGACAAAAATATCACAAATACTTATTTGATTAAATTTTTTCCAATCGATCCGAAATTTGATAGAATGCATTTTTAATCAGTTTGGAGGTATGTTTAAATTTTGAAATCTCTAGCTCATCGGGAAGTTTGTTTAAAATCGATTGCAAAATTTGACGACAGACAGATAGACAGAGAAGTCAAGTTAAGTAAAAGTGTGTAAAAAAATAAAAAAACCAACCAAATGAAAATGTTGATAAAGTAAATATAAAAGAAAACATTTTATCAACCAAGCAGACTGCACCATATAACCTTGTTTTTCTTATGACCTTACCCACAGAAACCAAATAACCATTTATTTAACGGGAATCGATCCAGATGCTAGTTACCAATTCCGATGGTGGTTACCAACCTGACGTTGGTAACCGATCAGATACTGGTTACCGATCCGACGCTGGTTGCACCAAAGTCTCGAATCAAATCGCTAATTAAACCCCAGAGTTGGGCATCAAGGCCATTTTTTGACTCAAATTACTGGATTTCAAAACACGTTTATTGACAATTAAAAAAACACCATGATTTCGTCACATTGTCTCGTATGCTACTTTTCACTTTATGAGTGTTTAATATCTCCAGATCGAGGCAAAAATCGCAATCTTTATGAAAGCTGTAATATTTGAAAAAATTAACTTGGTGAAGATCTTTCCTTCCAGAACCTTGTGCAAATTCGGCATTTGTAATGCACATGTCATAGGGATCATCATAAAATCTGAATGAAAATATAAAAAATAGATAATTAGTTGAAACTAAAAAATAATTTTATCTAATTGACAAATAATTCTATCTAGTTAACAAATGATTTTATCTAGTTAAAAAATAATTTTAGTTAGTAAACAAACAATTTTATCCAGTTAACAAATAATTTTATCCAGTTAACAAATAATTTTATCTAGCTAACAAATAAATCAATCTAGTTATAACAAACAATTCTATCTAGTTAACAAATAATTTTATCAAGTTAATAACAAAACTCCAGAAGCTATATATATATATATTTAAAACAAAAATCACATGGAATACAAATGAGAAATACTCACACGTAATTTTCACCAAGATGTTTTTGAATAGGAAGCAGGCATGACAGGTCGTAAATGATCACAGGTCCAAGAGTTTTCATGGCGGTCATTTTACTTAAACGTCTCGATTTGCTGTTGGCTTGAGGTTCCTGTCATGAAATCGTTTACTTAAAAATAAGTTTTATTACTCATTAAATTTATATATGTATATATTTATTTTTATTCAACAAATTTATCCAGCTTGAAAACATTTTTAAGTTATTTATTTAAAAAATACATAATAGCATAAAAAAAATATGCCAATCAATTGCTACGTCAATAAAAAATTTAAACCGTCGAGCTTACTTTCATGGCGAAAAATAGAGAGATGGAAGGAATATGAGCATCGGTAGGAAGACGTTTTGCCAGATTAACATAATTGGGCGGCCTTTTCGGTTCAACATGAATATCGGCTAAGGCAGACATTGCTCTGTCATTTAAAAAAAATTGATTTGAAAATGGACTTCTAATTCAAATCATTATTAAACCTATTATATACAGAAGTACAAAATAGTATAGTACATTTACAGAAAATATACTTTACAAATAACAATTTTGATTAATTTCTGAAAACAACAAACAGAGCAAAGAACTAATAAAGTATTATTTCATAATCTTTAAGAATATCACAACATCAAGAACTAACTAATCGTTTGCCTTCAAATAACAGCTAAGTTATTATTTGATTTTTCAATATAATTCTTCACAAATTTATGAGAAAAAATAATCTAAAAATGAAATTAATTCATGAAAGGAAAAAATTATTATTAAATCTGATAAAAATATGACCTTGGTGTGAGACCAACAGCTTTTTTCTCCCCACTCTGTTCATCGTCGTCTGCGTTAGGAGAAGTATAATCATCAACCTCCATCCACATTCTCCGGGTGAAACAGACCAAAAAACCTAAAAGTTAGTTGTTTATTATTCATTAAATTAAAACTAAATTCTGTTATATATTGATATTTGTGAACATTTAAAAAAAAGTTATTTACTGAAAAGGCAAAACAAAATTTAAAACAAAATTTATTTTATTTAATTTTTTAATAAATTATTTTTATATTAATAAAAAAATAAATACAGAAAAAAACAAATGTTTATTCACAAGGTTAAGAAACGTCTGGCATATCACAACAGTCAAGAAATTGAATATTATACATTCATAATTTTCATCATTCTCAAATAAAGAACTCACAAACAGTTAACACACTAAAGAACATGCAGCAATCTTCATAGAATGCTTCACAGACTGAAATTAAATTTAAAAAAACACCAAGTCAACCTGGACCACAGAATCTGGCACCAGATGTTCTTGGGAAAGGCACATTTTCAGCTCTTAACCTCTCCTTTGAAAATGCATGAACATCACAGCTGATTTCATGCTCATCCCTCTGAAATTAAAACAATGAATAATAATAATAATAATAATAATAATAATAATAATAATAATAATAATAATAATAATAATCACTTATGTGGTATTTAAATACAGTATTTTACATTTAAATAAGGTCTGGCTTTCTAATCGAACTATTTATTTTTATATTGAATAAATAAATAAATAAATAATGTTTGACAATATTTAGAGTGGCGTAAATCCTAAAGGACTTCAAGGCCACTGAATGGTTCTTTGCAGAGGCAGCCATTTATAGGCGCCTACCCCTTTAGCAAATGCGAGTGAACTCCTTCCTTAAGGGAGTTACGCTGGTGACGCCGGTGAGGCTTGAACTGCCGACCTAATGATCGACAGGCGAGCGCTCTACCGCTCTGCCACCAGCGCCTCTATTGAAACAATACATTAAACTATTTTATCAAGTAATGACAAAAAAAACTTTTAAATATCACTACAAACAAGACAAATTCATGAATATAATCCCTCTTGCAAAGCTTGATAAAAATATAAACTTGCTCGATGCTCGAAACTACATTCTTTAAACAATTTGTACGATAAAATTTAATAACTCATCAGATGTAAAAAATCATTACTTACATAGGCATGTAACTAAGTTTTATTGGCATTAAAGAAGTGCAAACTACGACAATAAATAATGGTTTAAGAAAGTGAGGACTAATTCCAGAATTAGTCTACATCTGATACCAATGATGCAAATGCCAACAACAGCCAAAATTATGGAGTTAAACAACATTAAAGTAAATTTATTTCAAGTTTTTTCGGGTTTGAAGCCGAAACTGATGATAATGATATTGAAGATGAATCATTACAAAAAAACTGAATTTTGATCAACTCAAACACATTTTAGCAACGGTTTATTGTAATATGTTGAGTCTTATGTATTCTTATACATAAATGTAAATAAACCACAACTTACGGTCAGCTGCTCAAGAAACGAGACAAGCAGTTTCAAACAAGCCTCAAGACAGCATTTCTCCTGCATTAGATATGATGCCGCCAAATTTTCTAACTCCTACAAGAAAATTAAAGATATAAAATATATTATAAAGATTTAAATATAAAGATATAAATATCGTTGTAACTCCAACAAGAAATTAAAATTATTGTTGTAATATTGTAACCTCTACAAAAAATATAAAATATTAGTAATATATTGTAACTCCTACAAGAAATGTACACTTAAACAAATAAATATGAATTTATGTTCTGGAATGAAAATGTCAACCAGAAAATATCTCTCGATATTTAAATATTTACAAATATCTCGATCACCAAACAAATAAATTAAATTTTACACCTCCTTGAGTTTAAACTGATTGTTCCTGTTGAGAGTTGTGTCAAGGAGGAAGTCAAAGGAAGGAGGTTTTGACGTAGGGTAGCCTTCAGGAAAGGTGATGTCCATCCTAACTGAATCCTTCCTTACATCAGCAACAATCCTCATGTATCGTTCATGGATGCTTTTCTATATAAATATAATTTACTTCATTATTAAAAAAATAATGCATCTAATAGTTTAGACAGCATTTTATGAAAAGCACATAGCAGTTAAGTATATAAGCTGGAAAATAAATAAATAAAATTGAGCATAATACTCGTGTGAAATAATTAATTTATGTAAAAACAGACCCGTTCCACTCGTATATAAGGTACGGCGCCATCTATCATATTCAATTCTTGTTCCAGCGTTTTGGGCCGCTGAGAATCAAGTTTGTCATCGACTTTGTCTAAGACCGGAGGTGGTAGAGACATAGCTCTTTCACACAACTAAACAAACAAAATAAATATTGTAAATCTCAAATCAAAAAGAAAAACCAGATTCAACAATTGAAGAAAAAATACCGAATATGGTCTAGAACTTATCTTCCAGAACTTCAGAACATGATCATCAGTCCAAGAAAGTAATTGTAAACCTTAAAAAAACATCCAGCTTTAAAACATCAGTCCAAGCAAGTAATTGTAAACCTTAAAAAAAACATCCAGCTTTAAAACATCTTTATGCCATTGACTTCTTTTCGAAACAGAATTTCTTAAATCTGTATCTGGTCTATAATAGTTTGTCCCAAAGAACGGACAGACAGGAGAAGCAGACACATTTGCTCTTCCCCGAGGTGTCTGCTCTTTAGGACTTTTACTGTATATATATATATAAGCTAATTGTTCAAAAAATCAAATAAATTCTAACAAGTAAAATTCACACAGTATGTATAAAAAATTTTCTGAAAATAGTTGTTATAACAAATTAATGTTGAATATATTCCCACAAGGAACATCTCTATTAAACAACAAACTAGTTTAGTTGTTGTATATATTGCCAGAAGGAAGGTTTCTATTACAAACAACAACAAATTAATGTAGTATAGGCAATGTATATATATATTCCCGTTCTATTACAAACAACAACAAATTACGGTAGTATAGGCAATGTATATATATTCCCATTCTATTACATACAACAACCTACTTCCAATATCGTTGCTTCTAAAGCAATAATTTCCTATTCGTGTTGAATCGGGAAAGTATTGTATGTCATGTTTCGGAGCGAAGCAGTCCTTAATCTTCCACAAGAACAACTCTGGACCATCTCTTTGTGGCTGGCACTGAATAACCAGACACTCCCCTGTCGGCTATAAAAAAACACAAACATATTCATGCATCGAGTTAGCCGTTTGGTGTCAACAAACAAACCACGAACTGTGAACTTGATGCGTGTCACGACTCTGTTCGGATTCAGAGAGTTGTTATCATGATCTTGCGTCTGCTTCTGGACATTCCAAATCTGATAAGTATAAAAGGATGAAAAAAAGTGAGCAAACATTCAACAAATAAAAAAAAACCCAGATAAACAACGTGCATCAGAATTATATCAAAATATTTTAATAGAACAGTTTAATTCTAATAATATAAAGTAAAAACTTGAAATAATATATTATCAAAATATAAATAGAAAAATTAAATCATAATCAATAATAATAATGTCAATGATAACAATAATAGTGACGATAATAATTTGTGATTTAAACAACTAACTACCTTAACACAACTATCCATACCGCACGAGATCAACATGTCTTTTGACTGTGGAGACCAATCGATGTCATTTATGATCCTCGTGTGAGCATTTATCAAGTTAAATGGCAAGGCTTCCTTCATGTTCTGCAATCAAAATAAATAAAATACAAACATTTAACTAACCAGCATTTAAGTATTCAGATATGATTTTCTTTAACATAACCAAGTTTCAATGAAACACCAGACCAATGAGCTCAAATGAACTTTTTCATAAACTTGTTTTTTAGCTCCACGTTCATGTTAACTAATTGACAATGAATTATTGAAAATATAAATTAACCCTGATGTCCCAGATTTCGATTCCACATTCGTGAGATGTTGCCAGCAGTAAATGGTTCACTTTGTTCCACTTTACTCTCGTTGGTGGCACTAATATAACAAATTTAACAAAATAAAAATAAAAAATCTATAAATTTCATACCCAAAATAAAAGAAATCATTGAAGTATTCTGAAAATAATTAAGGCTGCTTTAACAATATCATTATTATTCAAATTTCATACCCGAAATAATAGAAAACATTGAAGTATTTTAATAATAATTAAGGTTGCTTTACCAATATTAATCTTAAAATTTCATACACTGAATAATGGCAAACTCTTAAGTTATCTAATAATTAAGGTTGCTTAAACAATATTAATATATATATTGCTCGATATTATCATATGAATGAATGAATTATCATTAATGAATGAAAAAAGAAAAAACTTGAAATGCTAACATAATGTCTGTTTGGTAATGCATGGATTCCTAAAGTCTCTGTAAAAAAAAACAAAACACAATACAAATTTAATTAAACTGCCCACCGAGAAATGATGTTTAATAATATCTTACCTCGTATCCAAAACATATGTGAAACCATCGGAAGAGCAAGAAGCAACATAGTTTGTGCAGACAGGTGACCAGTCTAAACCACTGAAAATTTATTCGACATGTATAAATATAAAAATATTACTATTCGTTTATTTATTATTAAATAAAATTAATTACTCAACCATTAAATTAATGAAAGTAGCATTGAATAACTCATTGTTTCATTAACACATATGCTAAAAACTAGCCTAATCGAGTTCTGATGTCCCTGAAATGTGCAGGTGGCTTCAAATTTATCAGATTGACTTTCCCACAAATCAATCACATTTTTGCTCTATAAAAATCAAATTACCAATTAAAATTTTTAACCCATATCATTAAAAAACATAGTAGAACAAATTAATCAATAAACTAACTGAAGTTACGAAGGCATCGGATGAATGCGTGCTCCAGATAGCATTCTCAACTGACTTTTGCTTGCTTTTCAAAGGCACTGTATTCTTCTCGTTGTAACGCTCATCCAAATTCAAAAGATACAACAGTTTCTGGCTAAAAATAGAAACAATAATATTCAACTAAATGATATCAACATTTTTTTAAACTGCTTCATTAGGGCCCTCGTGTTTTTATTAAAATGACCCATGTTTTTAATAAGTTACACTTTATATGTTTTAAAATTACAGAAGAACATTTACAAAAAATCCAAGACAGTTCCTTTATGATGATGATGATGACTAATATATACAAAAAGAAGAGACTTAAAAATAAAATTTCTATAAATTAACCCTCCAAATAGAACATATTTTCCAGTGATGTCTACTGCAAGAACACGGCCCTGAAAATTAAAAAAAAAAAACAAATTTAAAAATTAAAAATATATTTAAAAGTTGACAGTATTTTTCTAAAACTAAAATAACTATAAAAATTCACTTTCATATTATAGAAAAGACTATGAAAAGGAAAAACTTGATTTTTTAGAAGAAATTGTTCTAAGACAACTTTTAATAAATTTAATGAAATAAATAAAAATAAAATTACTTCGACATTGTTATACGAGTAAACAGAAAACTCATCATTCTTGGCAGATATTGGCATTTTAGTGGAGTCTGTCAACAGAACAAGGATATAAATCTAAATGAAACCGTTAATCAAATACAAACTTCAAATAGTAAACAAAACTTTCATAACAAGAAACACTCATTCTTGAGTTAACTAAAAAATGTGGACCTGCAACAAGCTTCATTTACTGAGGACATTAAGAAATTTTTTCAAAAATTCAATTAACATTATAAACACTATAACAAATAAATCTTTATTCTGAATACAAATATAAACAGCAGAATAACAATAATAACATTCATCACTGTAAACTAAAGTGAATGAAGTTAGCAACGAAGCGGGAAACGATGTCTATTTTCACTCCAAATCGCCACAAATTAATTGAATAAAAAATAAACTAAAATTGTCCGCCCGTTCAAACAACTGTTTTCTTGTAGAGAAATATCAGCTTGATTGAACAGTGCAAAAATTATTTTAAAATATTCATTGACACTTTGTGAAAAATGCCTTCCACGACTTGACCTTACAAATATGTTACCGACACAGCCAATCAGAAACAATTTAATCACAAAAAAATAAAATTATCCGCCCCTTCAAACAAATGTATTCTTTAAGCAAATTTAACGTAGAATTCAAATATCTAATTACATTTTACACTTTCCTAGTGACAAATAATAATTGCCGAAAATCGTTGCCCGAAGCGTTGCTAACTTCCTGGAGCCTGTAAACTACTGTGTTGTAAGTCAATGTAAGTTAGTTAGAGAATATAATATAGAATAGAGTTATCTATAACGAAACATTCACAATTAAAATAAATGTTTATAAATATTTTAAGCCTTACAATTAACAAATTCTGACAATTGAGCAGTTTTTAAAATTTTTGCAATAAAATAGCAGTTATGTCGTGCATGAACTGAACATGCACAGCTGCATGCATGCACAGGTGACGAGACCACTTCGTAATTAGTATTTATTGTTGTGCATTGTGCAGCTATTTGCAATTGTGTTTCTATTAATTATTGTAATGAGTACATTCAAAATTTAAAAAACATTTAAAAAAAATTAAATACCTTGGAGCAATAAATAATGGCAATATTTCTCAAGTTACGGCGACGCAGTCGCCCGACACCGTCCAAGTCAGAGAATGCCGCAGCGGAGCTAATTAAATGAAGCTATTTAAATGAAAAGTGCAAAGCTAGCATTCTAACATGCTAAACTAGCAACTAGCATAGATGCACTTTTTACAAACATAAAAAAGAAAAAGTTAAAATCAAAAAAAGGTTAAAAGTGAAAAGCTTGAATTATAGTTGTTTAGACAAAATTATTTTTTAGTTATTTAAATTATTAAATTTGGATGTTCAAAAATTAAATTGTTTTACCCGGTCATATGTTTATTGAACTTATGAAATTCACCTAGCTTGTCCTAAAAAGTATTGTACAGGTAAGTTTAACTGATTAAGGCAATCACAGAACACCGTGACCATAGATATTGACCGTGAAATTTTAATAAGCACTACAAGTTGTTTTTTGGTAAGACCATGAATTCGTGTATCCTATTATCAGTATATTATATCAATATCAATTGCCATTATCCTTATCCATTAGGTTACTATGTAGTTTTTTCCATGACCAATTTAAAGATCTCATGCAGTTCCACTGACCATCGACTTGTTTTTGTTTTATTTAATCAAAGACTTAACAATAGAGCTTTCTGCTCATCAACGTCAAAAATAATATCGTTATAGATTTGTAGGTCTTTTTCGTTTAAAAATAATAAAAAGAACTGTGTCTAAAAAGTAAAGCCACCCCCATAAACTAAACATCAAGTTTTTTGCATTGTTTTAATTAATTAATTAATGCACTATATAACAATTAAATTCAAGTATTTAAATTTTAGTCTGTGATTGTCAATAATGTTAATGCAACTTTTAAACGTTGTTCTGCCATTATGCACGTGCACTTTTAATAATTCGAGAAATCTGTAAAAAAAAGATATTCGGGAAGTTAGGCCCAGAAAAAAGTTTTAATAAATTGTGGCCTGAGGTCGCAGGCTGTTTTATGTTATATTATTTTAAAGTGTCAATTATTTTTTTGTGAAAAAATATTTTTTATAGCATCAGTCAACTCAATGCTATTTAGTATTTAGTTACTATTTTGTTCAAGAACTGTAATTATTTAGTTAGTTTAAAATGTAAATTAAGTTTTAAAAAGTCCTAAAAAGCCATTAAGATTAGGACTAGAAGACTATGTGCTAATCATTAGGATTAGTGAGAGTAAGATTAACTAAGTTATAGCTCACAACTTGACTGGAAACATGTTTTTAAGCCAAGCAGACTTATGTTGTCCTAGCTACTAGTTGATCAATGCGAAATTTTAGTTAGTTAATCATGAACATTTATATAGTGCTCTCTATTAAAGCTCACTTGCTTATTTATTGATAGGGAGGAAAAGGTGTCATGAGAAGCAATTTATGTTTGTTTATTGTACGTAATACAAAGTCGAGATATTACCGTTTCTTCTCCACTCAAATTGCTGGTGATCAAAATTTAAAATCACCCTGCAAGTTACCTGAAAAATATTTCATCACAACTCCAATTTATTATGTAAATTCTTGTAAGTTTCTTAAGCACAATTTATGTAACTTATATGCAGTTCACCGATGAAATTTAATATTTGATGATTTTAGCTCCGCACATAGGACATTTGTATTCAAATGTTCTGGCTGATGTTGTTGCCAGATGGCATCGTCATGTTCTTTGTGTGCCAACCAAGTTTTCTACTGGAACTGATGAACATGGCCTTAAAGTAATTTTATCAGGACCAGACTGGCTTTTGGTTTACCTGGCGTAGAGAAATTTTGGCCCACAGAAACAAGGCGGGAGTGAAACCGAGTCTTGACATTTCCTCTTATAAAAGTCAGTGACCCGGGGGTGAATTCTTCTTAAAATAGTCAATGACTAGTGGGAGGGCATGATGCATGAATCCTAAATTTTTGCCTATTTGGCAATCGCCAGTTAGCCAGGTGACTCAGTCTGGGCCTGAATTTGATCTGCAATCAAGTTATCAATTGATTTGGTGCAAATTAGATATTATTTTTAGGTTTTGAATGCAGCACTTAAATGTAACAATGAACCTGTCCAAACCTACTGTGATAGGTTATCTGAGCAATTTAAGGTGATAAATTTGGTTTTATAGTATCTCTATCTTTATATTGATATGTTATTTTTAATCCTATTGTTTTGCAGTCTCTATTTCATTTAGGGGACATCGACTACACAGATTTTATCCGTACAACAGATAAAACTCATCAACAAACTGTCCATGATGTTTGGGTTTGTAAAAACCTTTTATTGATATAGAATTGTTTACATTTGAAAAGTTCTTGTGACCATTGTCTGAACATGAATACTGGTGTACACTAGAGTTTTCCATGGCTCCACTTGTAGACTCAGTTCACCACAATAGGTGGACATGAATGTGTACATCTAAATCTCTGATAGATTGAATAAATCTACATAGAAAAATTGCATTTAAATTTCGATGATTAAACTTTAAAGATACTCAACTCAATTATTTTAAATTATTTATATATTTTAATAATCAAAAGAGCTTATTTACTTAACAGAAAAAACAACTAATATATTTAAGCTATTTTTACTTTATGAAATTTATTAAAAGGTTCAAAAATCTTGGCCCAACCCCCCCTGACTTCGGTGTACTCACATATATGTGTTAGCGAAAATGTGCTAGTGTCTTAACTTGACCTTGAATAGAAACTAAACATTTTTACCACTTTAAGATTTTTTGTGCAGACCAAACTACAACAGAATGGTTATATAAAAGAAGGTTCCTATGAAGGATGGTATTCAGTGCCCGATGAGACATTTGTTAGTGAAGATCAAGTTCAAGATGTTGTTGACAATAATGGATTGAAGAAAAAAGTAACCCTCATTGTTTTTAAATTTGATTATTTCATTTGTATGCATTATAATTCAATGTTTGAATAATTCATAACAAAAAGAGCCAGGCAAAATTTAAAACTAATTTTTGACATTTTGTGTTTTAGCAAAATAGATTTTATTGCTTCTTTCAGCTTAATTTCCATGATAATTTCACTTAATATCGTTTAGCATTCAACTTTTAGAACTTAAAATGTTCAAGGTTTTCATTGATAGTGGACATGTAGTGGAGTGGGTGAAAGAGAAGAACTATGTTTACAAGCTTTCAGAATTTTCTGATCCTTTACTGAAATGGTTGGACTCTAAAGGTACTTTTGTTGTTTCATCGGAAGATTCTTTATAAAACCATTGCTCAAAGAGATGGCAACGCAATGTCGATTATAACATAATTTAAGAAATGTACATCATCGTTTTCAGTAATTTATCCTGAGAAGTACAGTCATCATCTGAAGCAATGGATACAAGAAGGCCTTCCCGATCTTTCAATTTCCCGACAGCGGGAAAAGAACACTTGGGGTATACCGGTACCCACCGATGAAACGCAAACGGTATGCTCTACTTTACAATGATAACTGTTTGAATGCAACAGCTCCATCAAGTGACTTAATAGTAACTATAAATATAACTGGAAGTATCAACCTGAACTATCTATAACTATTATCTGAAATATTTAGATAACTATACAAGAAGAAATATTCTTCATGACCAAATCGACTGAAAATAAAACTAAAAAATATGTGGGAAAACTATTTATAGACTGCTGACTGCTAACAGATGCTATAAAATGGCTAAATCTTTCAGTATGAGTGCATGATTGAAAGTTAATTTTAAAGTAAATTAACAGACACGCTCAACTATGACACGCTAATTTCATTAAAAAGACATGAAAATATGATAAGCATTTTGATTTCAACAGTTTATTGTCAGTGTACTGAATTTTAAACTTTGAAAGTATTCTGTATTGACAACAAATCTGGTTTACTTTAAGAACAATTTCATTAGCTTCCGTAAACTAATAACATAAGTATATATTAACTAAGCTATTGAATTTTAAATAAACTTGATAATATAACTAATATATCACTAGTTGCATCTGAGTTGAACAATATTTCTTTCAGATATACGTTTGGCTAGATGCTCTAGTAAATTACTTAACTGCTTCTAATTACACATCTGGAGACTGTTGGTGGCCAGCCGACTGTCATGTTATAGGAAAAGACATCATTAAGTGAGTTTGTTTCACTTGCTTGCTACAAGTATAACACGAAATGAAAACTTGTGGATCAAAAGTAAACTATCTTTGATTTGCTGATCTGTCATTTCTTGTTCTTGATATAGGATTTTTTTTTAAATTATCATTGCTTATGATATGGCTATGCAACATGACGCCTTTTACAATAGTTTTATTTTATTTTCTTATGCTGACATTTAACTTGTTTTGCTTTAAGCAACTAATCAATATAAAAAAATAAAACTTGCTCCCTTAACATAGGTTTCATGCAATATACTGGCCAGCATTTCTTATGGGGCTTGGCTTGGAGCCCCCCAGAAAAATTGTTTGCCATCCACATTGGCAAGTAAACAAGGAAAAGGTAAGTAGTTTTATACATTTAGATTGCTTGATGATGTAATCAAAGTAATTTCTTTATTGAATTTTTATGAATGCTTTTATTAACTTCTAATTTGTTTTTCTGTTTCTATTTCATTAAATCAATTTTTGAGTCACTTCTTGATGATAGATTTTCTTCAAATTTTGTATACATGTTCTTGCTCTTGCATGATGACAATGCAATATTCAATAACGAGTTTTACAATAAGTCAGTTAATTTAGTTTTGCTTATTGTGATTCAATTTAAAAAAAATAAAAATGTAAAAAAACTGATTTTAAAATTTGAGTTGTAATAACATAAAAGCATTTGGTTTAACAACTTTGTTTTTATATCGGCTTGTTATTGGTAAGTTTCTCACATAATTTCAACTATTTTGCATACATTTTTAAACCAGATGTCCAAAAGCAAAGGCAACTCTGTAGATCCATTTGATAGGATACAGAGATACAGCACTGACGGAATAAGATACTACCTGATGAAAGACGGCAGTCTTATTTCCGATTCAAGTAGGTCTTACATTACATTATAAATAATCCAGACACGTTCATTAACATGCTGTGAAATCTCATCTTCCAGATTACAGTGACACGAGAGCTATGGAGTGCATAAATGCCGATCTTGTAAACACTTTGGGGAATCTTCTCAGTAGGGCTACTGGAAAAACAATCAACCCTCATCAAATCTTTCCGCTCTTCGACAAAGAAATTTATAACTCATTTCTATCTCCCCAAGACAAAAAACATTTGGACAATTTATATGAAATCGCCCGTAGGTTTTCAATTCTTTATGTGTATATAATACTCAACTAATATAATCTTCTGAGAAGTTAAAATTTTTATATTTCAGACAAAGTGGATCACCACATTAGGGATTTTGCTATTAATAAAGCATTAGAGGTTATAATGACCCAACTTTATGCAGCAAACGAGATATTCCAAAGGTATAAACCCTGGACACTGCCAGAGAAGGAAGCCCAAGTCATAGTATGCTTATCATTGGAAACGGTTCGTGTTGCATGCATCGCCCTCCAACCCGTTGTTCCAACCCTGGCTTCCAAGGCACTGGACAGGCTGGGAATACAAAGACAAGAAAGAACTTGGAAATTTTTAGCAAATCCTATTTATAACAAGCAAAAAAGTTCCAAGTTAGGCGAAGACGTTGGTCCCCTTTTGCAGAGGCTCAAGTGAGGCGTTACATATCGAACAGGTCCTAAAATTTAGCGTTCTATGTTAGCATAAATTAATAAACTGCCGAGACAATGATGAAAAAATATATAAAACATTTAAGCCAAATAAAACATCTTCAAAGCCTCAACTCAGTTGTCATGCACTATTAATGGTAGAAATAAACGGAGAAGGAATGCTACACTGATACACGTAGAGCAAAAACCGCTGACTACAACTTGAGTTCTCCATTGTTATTTATACGAATTTTTTTACGCGTATCATACGAAAAAGTTCCCAGGTCCTCCACTCAAGGTATCATCTGACCAGTTCACCTTCAGAGGTTTGAACAGTCCGAAACACCGAAACTCGAAGAAATCTACGAAATTCTGAACGTAACCTCGGCTGAAAATAAAATTTGTTTACCGATTCAAAGCGTGTATAATTTTTGCTTTAGAATTTAAAAAAAGGAAAAACTCACTGAAACGGACTTCTGAAGGAACCAGGCTTGGTTGACTTGAAGTGATCGTACCTTGCAAAGTTGAGACGCTCATTGGTCGTTGTCGCTAGCACTATTATCTGAAAATGTTTAAAAAAAAGAAACATAATTTAAATATTATTTTCATTTTATCTCAAATAAACTTAAATCAAATTATAGCCTTTTAAAAATAAGAATATGGTATTGGACCAATATAATATGATTGTTCAAATTATATAATAGATTTAAGACTATTATTATTGTTTAAATTATATAATTAATTTAAAATTACTATTATTGCCTAAGTTATAAAATTAAATTAACACTATTATTATTTTTTAAATTAATGATTAGCAAGTAAAGACTGTCATCAGTTATACAGCAGCTAACCTGATACAGCTGACACATCAATAGAACGCCAACCCAAAGAAAGTGCAACATTGCATTGAAAGAAATCCATGCTACCCACGGAGAGCACGTCAAAGCAGTCGCAGTGCTCGAGAAGTAGCCATTGACCGGAATATTTATGGAGCATGCATTGGAGAAATCTGAAATTTTAATAAGGTTTAAAGTTTAAAATACGAGAAGATTTAAAGCAGTGTCCGTGTACTTAAAAAAATTGACAAATATCATATTGTTAAAATGTTTGGCAGACAGTATTTGCTACGGCAAGGTTTGTTTAATTTTGAGTTTGCTTATTTGGAAATTGTAAGCCTTTGTCAAATTGAAAAAAAAATGAAAAACATTAAAAAATTATAATTGAACATTACACTGGAAACTTCCATAGAGACACCAGACTACCATAAGGAACTGGAAGATGAGATAGTCAACAAAATATCTATGGTTCGATGCACCTAGAAAATGAAAACTATTTAAATACTAATGAAAGAAAAAATATCAACTCGAACAATTCAAAGTTATTTTTTACCAATGCAATTTGCTACCCAAGGACAGTGGTGATCAAATTTGGCGACGCATTTATTGCAGACGGAGCAGTGCTTCGATCTCAGTGGCTTTCTTATGATGCAGGTGTGACAAAATTTGTCAAAGGTCAGAGTTTGTCTTTCGGAGAGATCAATTATGGCCTTGAAATAACAATTTTTTTATACATCATTGTCCAACTATTCACACGTGTCAGTTAAAGAGATTCAACTGATAACTACTGTTGTCTCATTACCTGGAATTTTTCCTCTGTCGTTCTTTTGATTATACCTGGATCTGTTTTAAAAACCTTCCAGAAGTAATATGAATGTAAAAGGCTGCTTGGTAAAAATAATGCTTGAATGAACCAAGAGTTCACATCTAATGAGATAGGATTTAAGAAAATAAACCGACCAAGTTATCATTTTTTAAATCCATCTCAAGCAACCTGCTGCTAGCTTCGATCAAATCATTTGCGCTTGAAAATTGTCCAATAAAATCAACATGAAACATAAATAATGAGTTTTATGCATGTCAATAAAAATGACAAAATTCAATAAATGAAGTAAAATCTTGATTTTTTTTATCATCTTTTTATGCGATTAGAAAGGATACAAGGCAAATAGAAAAGAAACCAAGTCATGTACATCCAAAATTTTGTTGCTAGGTACAAAGTCAAAGGAAGTTTATCATTGAACACAGGATGGGAGAAATTTCTGGTATTAATTTATTGTAATAATCAATAAAATGCAAATAATATATATATAAAATATGAAATGGACTTACTTCCTAACAAACTTCCAAACAAAAATTAGAAATATAAGAAACAAAAGTTTGATCCACCAACTCATCTCCATATTCGCAATAAAACCAATAAAGAATAGTCCCCAAAAAGGAAACACATATGATAATGCAGTCAAGACTTTCTAGAATGAAATAAGAAACAAAAAATATTAATAAAAATCAATATATACAAGAAGATCAATACTCTCACCTTGTTGTAACGGATATGATCCCATACGGGTATCGACTTATCGATTCCTCGTTCTGCTGCATTTATCTTCAGCTTTTCAGAAAGTTTTACATTATTTAACCTTTGTGCTATAGCAGCAGGCTTTTCACCCTGATAATTTTCAAAAAAATTTACAAGTGTACGGTGCTAACGAAAGTATATAAAGTTAATTTTTATGAAGTAGTGTCGATCGAGTTATTTCACCTTGTTGTTTTCTATGTTTATATCAGCTCCTGCCTCGAGGAGAAACTTAAGCGCGATGTGATTGCCAGATAAACAAGCCCAATGTAATGATGTATTGCCATTAAGTTTGTCTTTCAGATTGACATTAGCTCCAAACGTCAGCAGCAAGCGAGTAGGGTCGATGCTAAATTTTATGAATTAATTAAAAATAATATCTCTTTATTTAAATGAAAATTAAATTTTATGAAATATTATATCTTTATTTAAATGAAAATTAATGCAATACTTGTGGAAAATCCTCTTGAACAAAAATGTATACAAACTTCACAACTCTATAACTGGACCACATGATAGGCGTCAAACCATTTCTATCTCTCACATCGACATCTTGGCCTTTGGCGATCAGATAAGCTACGATAGCTGTGTGACCGAACTGGGCTGCAAGATGAATTCCACTACATCCTGTAATCATATATAATCACTTAAAAATTCTATAATCAAATATAATCACTTAATAATTCTATAATAAAATATAATCACTTCAAAATTCTATCATCAAATATAATCACTTAAAATCATATAATCAAATATAATAACTTATAATCCTATAATCAAATATAATCACTTACAAATTCAATAATCATATACAATCACTTAAAGATTCTATAATAATTTTTAATCACTTTAAATTCTTTAACCACTTTTAATCACTTTATGTTCTAGTTGATTAGAATTAAACTAAAAGACGTGTGTCTGTTTGTCCGTCTGTATCTCACCTTCTCCATCTATCAAAGAAGGATCAGCTCCAAGCGACATAAGAAGAACTACCATCGGTAAATGACCCTGCCTGGTAGAATGTATGTTTAAGAAATAAATAATTTCTTAATCATTATTGGATGAATTCGATCGGCGTCTGGGTGTGAAATTTCATTAAAAACGAAAATAATAACAAATCTACCTGATAGACCATTGAAGTGGAGTAGAATTAAGATCTCCTCCAAATTTATCCACAACTGCACCTTTTGATATCAGATATCTGCAGTACACAGATGAATGGTTTTTTTTTAAATTGACTGCTTTGAAAATTAGTAGAAATCTCTTATAAAAGATAAACTTTACTTTGATCTTGTGCATAAATTTAAATGAAATAATAAACTTTTAAAATAAAAATTATTAAAAATATTTATAAATTATTAATTTAAAAAAAAACACTTAGAAAACTCTATTGATTAATTAAGCTATTCTAATATAAAATGGAACCTCATTAAAAAATCTATCATTACTTGACAATTTCTATCCTATTGTTGATTGCCGCCCAGTGCAAGACAGACACATTTTCTACATCGGGTTGGTTGACATTAAAACCATTCTCAACCAGAGAAACAACACGCTCATATATTCCATACTGGGCAGCTTTAACTATGTCAAAACTATTTATATCACTTTTATTGCTCTCATTATGAAATTTACTCGCAGGTGCCGGCTTTTCGACCGCATCTAAAAGCTCGTCGGTGTTTTTCTGAAAGTGAAAACGACAAAAGATTTGAATATTCTATCAAGAAATTTTTTACAAAAAACTAAATATAACAAACTTGTATGAAATAGTCATCTACTGGACTACAGGTTACTTCCTCCATCTAAAATATTAAAAAAGTAATGTATCATATTACATAATTATATAGAAACACAGTCGTAAGGTGTTCCTCATTAAGCCTGAAAGTCGGTAGTTTGAATCCCTACTCCGCATCACCATTAACAATGAGGGTGGGGGTTAGTTGTTTCTGTAAAATGGCCTCACAAGTGAAAGATTAATAGTTCTGCAATTGCCCTTTTCAAGAATACAGTACGACTATAATCTCATGTCAGTACATCAAAGACATAAAATCTTAATATATTGGAAATTAAAACAAGATTCCTATTGATATGTCAAGGACTGAGCAGCCACGTAAATTTACCTCGATTAATGTTTAATACTGCAAACAATAATATTAAAAAGCATTGGAGCAAAACATCTTTTGTTCACACTAAATGACCAGTAAGAGAAGATGCTAAGTAGCATACAACCTTTGTACCAATTATTTTAATATCCCAATATGATAGCGAAATTAGAATTATTATTATTAATCGAGTGCACAAGTGTAAAAAAAATTTTTATTGAGTTGTGCCATAAATTCTTGGAAAAGTTTTTAAAGTATGGTTGAGTATAGGATCCTAAATTAATCGATATAAAAAATAACATTGTTATTTTATTATTATTTGACATCTTATACAGTGCAGGGACACACACGATACTGGAAGATTACCAAAACATTACATACAGTACCATGCAAAAATTGTGATGAGCAGCCGCAAGTTCTGAGTTCCGGCGGCGTTGTGC
This sequence comes from Erpobdella octoculata, assembly GCA_963978895.1. NCBI lineage: Eukaryota > Metazoa > Annelida > Clitellata > Hirudinida > Erpobdellidae > Erpobdella > Erpobdella octoculata. The sequence continues at coordinate 7,067,976 of OZ022239.1, forward strand.
AATTTCTTATAATAGATTTTAGGTAAGGCTATATCGCTATGTTATTTCATATGAAAGGTATTTAAAATAACTCTTTAACGGTGAAATAACTTTTAAAATAAAAAAATCATGAAATCGTGCTATGAATTGAAATAACTGAAATGTTATTTAGAAATCCCACACAACGTCAAAAAATAATTTTCAAGGCTATTTTTTGTAGATTTGTGCACTTTGCATTAATGTTGATTGATTTATGCTCACATGTTTTCAATAAACAATTTTGCACAAAGTTGAAAACATCATTTTCCCATTATTGGATTACTTACTGTGTCACCAAACAAAGAAAAACTTAATAACTTAATAATTAAGTATGCACACTAACGGTGACACCCGACGGAAGAAGTAGGTTGATCGTTAATTAATGAGCTTCAAATTGAAGTAAACAAAAATAAATCTTGAAGCTAGACTATCATTGACCTAACTGACTAAATAAAGCCTTGGACCGAGTATTAGAAGTCATGGAGACCCGCTACACCTTGCTGCGATCATAAAATCATAACCCCACCACATAAACAGCAGAAAGGGGGCTGTAAACAATGAAGGAAGAGATGTGCTAGAAAAGTTGAATCAATCAATCTAAACATTTCTAAATGCTTTCAAAAATGTTTTACTAGTGTAATTTTCACTGGCGGATTCAAGAATAAAAGGCCCGAGAGGCCACACACAAAACAACAAAACGGAGACCTAAAATGTCTAATGTTTTTCAGGGGCGTCATTTGGGGGGAGGCAGAGAAAATGTACCTCGGACTTGGTCATCAGCTATTTTAGAAGACTAACCCTTACGGTCATAGCTATTTTTGAAACAAAAATGAAGCATTTAGTAGGAGAAATTGTTAAGAAAAAGAAGTTGTCAAAGAATTGCTTAAACGACGGTCCTGATGTTTTGTATTCAGGATATAAATTGAATTTTCTTTATTGGAAGCGTAAACTTCCGATTTTTCAAAGTTTTTATTGCAGTCGTTATGCGAACCATTACAAGATCAGTGGTGCATCCAGGATTTTTCGAGGGTAGGAGTGATATGAGGTTTGAAAAAAATTTGACGGCTTGAAAAATTTTCAGCTCGATTATTTAGACCATATAAAACAACAAAAATTATTATTATAGTTACATAAAATTTTATTTAAAGAGCAGAATAATTTTATTTTAAATTCAAACAAATATGAATTTGTTAAAATGTCAAGAAATATTGTGCATTAATTAGACAAATAGGCTATTTTAGTCAGGGGATTGTATCCCTATTACAGGCTGGCGCAGCTTCGCCCGGCAAAAAATAGGGAGGGAAGAAGAAAAAAGAGGGTAAAAAAATAAAAAAAACCGATTTAGATTAAAGTTGAAAAAGAACACAACGATGTATCGCTTCTCAACATTAACCTGAGATACTTTAATAAACATTTAATGACCATCTTATCTCACATTATACGGCTATACGGGATGGCTTATTCAATACGTTTCACAACGTGACATCTCCCATTTTAAGATTGAACTAACTTTGTACGCTGATGGTACAAAAGTAAACATGATTTGACTTGCTTATTGATTTTGTTTTGTTTACGATTTATTTAGCTTGTTTAATAAAACTCCATATTGCGATAAAAAAAACAATGCAAAATGGCGTTGTTCTATCAAATAAGTTGAGCAGAACCAGCAATTCATGATAATAACAATAAAAACATGTACAGTTTTTGGCCACGAAAACCCCAAGCTGTACCGATGATATGCACTTGTTTCTGTTTATAAAAATACATTTTGGGAGTAATTCTGGCATGGGCGCTTGCACGAATTTTGCAGGGGGACAAGCTTTTAATTTTTTTCTCTCTTTGCCTCTTCTCTCATAATCTCTCTGCGGTTTCTTCTTTTTTCACGCATCATACTGTTTAGAGAAACGTGAGTGGAGGAAAAAGTAGAGCATTGGGTGAATGCATCCCCAAAGATAGTGACGATGATAATATCTATACATGGGCGCCTGCAGGAATATTTGCAGGGGGGGACAAGCTTCTATTTTTTTCTCTCTTTGCCTCTTCTCTCATATTTTCTTTCCGGTTTCTTCTTTTTGCCCAAAATTGTGTCCAAGAAAATTTTTGAAATTTTTTGTTTAAAATTAGGTATATAGAGTACAATTTTCAGTTGACTTTATTTTATTTTACATCCAAATAAATATTCCAAAATGTTTTTAAAACACGCTGAAATTACAAAAATGCTTTAGTTGGAAAAGTTTATATCTCCTAAACAGCCAAACTGTTATCGTTGGATAGAAACTTGTGTACCTTTAAGGCTTTGCAGAAAAAGTTGGAATTTTTTTAAGAAAATGAGAGGAGACAATCAAACAATAGGCAATCATCAAAAAAAAGACCATAGAGTTATGGTTTTTGGAGGCCCATTTACACTACAGCCCTAGCACTGCCAACAACTATACATGAGCTTATTAACTAACACAAGCAGATATACATATTAAACTTAGTATAAACCATTTAAGCAGTGGTGGATCAATAATTCTGAATAATTATCACGCATTATAGTATTTAGAGAAACGTGAGTGGAGGAAAAAGTAGAGCATCAGGGGGGTGCATCCCCAAAGATAATGATGATAATAATATCTATATGACAATAGAAGGTGTCACAGTTTTTACAATTAATTTTAAATGCTTCAATTATAAATTTTTTTGTCTATTTTTGTCTAAAAAAATTTGAACAAGAAGTCCAGGGGGCAAGCGACCACCCTTGCCCCCTTGCGGGCGCTCATGTAGATCATATAAATATATGACATTAGAAGGCGTCACAGTTTTTACAATTATAAATGTTTTAATTATAAATATTTTGTCTAAAAAATTGAAACATGAAATCAGGGAGGGCAAGTGCCCCCTTGCCCCTTGCGGGTGCCCATGAATTCTGGTGAACAAATAGGAATCATCAACAGATTTTCTATTCTTTCGACAACGCTAGAAAAACCTTGGGGTACACGATGTTGAAATGACCCACGTTACAAAATATTATCCTAATAATACATAACTTTTTTACTGAATTAGTTAAAAACTGTGCGGGAGTAGTCGTAAGGGTGTTTTCCAAAAAAGTTTCCATCAACTTTTATTCCCTAAAATAGCTTTTGACGAAAGAAAGGTCCGCTTCAAATCAGGGTAGTCCACTTCATAGCGAGCAGGAAGCCATTTCCATCTGAGCAAAGACACACTGCAAAATCAAGAGGTCAGTACCCCCTACCCCTGTTTCCCTAATTGACGTTCCTGCTAGAAGTGTATACCACAACTATTTAAATAAGAGTAATGCTGTTTGTTCAGCTTTTATGCTAAAGTTAGATAAAAACATTAACGCTATTTAAAGAAAAAAGAATAAAACATCGATTATCAGGTTTTTGGGGAGAAAATATGAAATGAAAAGAAGGTTTTTTAAACATTAGATTTGTAATATTTTTCGGGCAGACCAGACACTTGCTCCCCCACCGCATAAAGTTTGCCAAACCTATGGGATTATCTATAAAATACAAGAGTTGAACCACTTAATCTGTAAACAATAAAATAATGATGGAAGATTAAAAACTCTCGCATTTATTACTTGGTCCGATTTTCGCCAATGAAAACCATGTACTCAAACCCCCTGGGAAAAGCAGGGCAGCCCCCCACAAGTTATTAGAAATTGGTATTTGCCATTGATATATACCATATCAATCCATGGTATTTGCTTTACATAATCAAACTTCAAACTGCTTTGCAAGAGTGCAAGACAGAAAAACCACTCAAGCGTATTATTCTCATCTTAACAGTCATTGTAATTTGAATAACTCGATCATCGTTCAAACATTTCGATTATAAACAAGTATTAAAAGAGTCAAATGTTGAAGTCATTTTGTAGATGTAACTTTAAAACCGTAGTGTTTTTCACCTGGATTTTAACGGTACTCAGTTTGATTTATACAACTTCTTACATCTTCCAATCACGTCTGATTGAACTTAAATATCCACGCCCGTCCCAGTTTTGCCAGTCAAATAAAAACGAAATCAGTCAAAAATTTGATGACCACGGACTCACAAATGGTCACTCAAAAAGTCTGCTATTGAAAGAAAGATTCTGCTTGACGTTCAGCATCGATGGATACGTTTTCAACGAGCGTGGAGTTGACAGGAAACTGGAAAGCAAGGCGTCGTCGTGTCTGGTTCATTCGTTTTCGCCGCAGCTCGAATTCGAAGCTTCTCGGCGATTCCTCGACCCGGCCAGAGAAAACGTTTTCTACGCAAACAGTCCGGCAGTGTTGTGGCACGACGATCAACTCATTCTTGTTTCGAGAATCTGGTTGGACCGAGAAAAATATGAAGACAAAAAAGACTGGCCGGCGAACCAGTTTTCTGACAATTGGTTTTTCACTCAGCGCTTCGATGCGACGATGCGCCCAATCACCAACGGCTCGATAATGGGAATTCCAGCACCCAAGCAGTGGTGGGTTGGAGACGGACCAATTGAGCCAAGATTATTCAAATGTAAAAATCGAGTCCTGATTTCTTTCAACGCAGCCATGGCGTTTGGAAAAGACAGATTCATGGACTACACGGTTATGTGGGACATGGAACGTAATCTACCGATAATTCCCACGATTTCCGGTGGTACTCCCATGGTAAATGCCACGGAAGAGGGTGATATGCCACGAGATAAACACTGGTCAGCATTTAATTTAAAAGACCAGCTTCACTTTGTACACAGCTTAGATCCGTTGAGAATCTTAAATTGTTCATTAAGTGGTCAATGTAACTTTGTTCATCGAGAGATTGGCATTCGCGGATTTATTTTCAGTGACGCTCACTCCCACCTGAGAGGAGGAACTCCGTTTGAATTGTATCAGTTTCCATATTATATCAGCATCGCACACACGACTTTGTACAAGAAGAAGAATAACCATCGATACTATACCGCCCATCTGGTTGTCATGAGAGTTGATCCTTTCAGAATCGTTTACGTTAGCGATCGAATTCAAATCAATAAAAAATTATTCAAAATGGCGCCGATGGTTCGAAGAAAGTACATCGACGACGGATTCTTCTTTCCAGTCGGACTTATAATCCAGAACAGGGATTACGTCGAAATAGGAAGCCACATAAATGACTTCAACAGCATTTTAATAAGGCTCAAGGGCTTGCGCAGTTTGATGGAACGTATCATCTCGATTGATTCAATCCGAAATTCCCTACGTGGGCCTCCGCCAGGATTTCTAAACCAGCACATCCACGATATTCTTGTGAACAACACGAAAGTAGATATGGTCCACCAGCAGGTATGAATCGTTTAAAAAGCTTCTGTAATCGAGAAAACTTGAAAAGCGCGAAAAGAACATCTTTAAGCATTCAACTATTTCCCGCGTGGCGTTTATTAAATCCAATATAATTTTTTTTTAGTTATCTGTTCACTAAATTTCTTTCTCGTCGTTCAGATTGAAAAAGCTCAATAAATTAAATTAAATTTAAATTAACTAGGTTTAGAGTGGTTCAGAAGACTTGAAATCTGTGTGAGAACCACTACAACAATTAGAGGCAGTTATTGGTCATGGTGCTTGCCTCCCATAAACCTCCTACGGACGCTGGTTAGATTGGAACCGCCGTCCTTTAGTTTGGCAGGCGAACGCTTTACAGCAACACCACTGCACTATTAAAAATTAAGATTAATCTGAGGAATTATTCAACAATTGACGGATAAATTTTTAATTCTAATGAGACGACTATCTGGTGACATTTTAATTAATAAGATACGTTTATATAGATGCGTCAAGAACATAATAGATTTAGATGGTAGGCCGGTTTACAGACTGGTGTTGAAGAAAATAGGTGACGTATTTGAAATGCCACACATTAGAGACATGGACGTCATTTCAGCAAAACCGTGGAGGGTAAGGCAAAAGTCTGATGTCCTGTAGGTACATTTGTAAAAAATCTTCCATAATTTTTTCTCTAAAAATAGTTTATGACTTCAAAGTCAGAGAAACCCACTTCAACGCAAGCATGGGGCCACATTTAAATCAGGGAGGAAAATGGTTCACTTTAAATGACGTCCCTGATTAGATCTGATTGTTTGAGACTGAAGTTAGGACTAAAATCTGTTTGATCCATATTCTTTGAAAAGACTTTTGGACCTCTTTCTACTCTCAGTAAGGGGACTTCTCCACATTGTGTAATAAAGTAATAACCAATGTAATAAAAACGAAAGTTTTTATAGCGCTGTAACTAAAAATTATTAAGGGGAGGGTGGGGTTAATACCATGTAAGGCTATTCACCTTATTTGCAAGCACTGATAGGCCGGCAGGATTTGATTCACTCACACAAGGTTCTACAGACAAAAACCTCACCACCACGCCAACATAGTTGTTTACAAACAGCTCTGAAAGTAACCAAAGCATTAAATTTAAATGTTGTAATGCTATGAACACCTTCCAAACATTCTCTTAAACAACCATTAAACCAAACAACACTTTCCAGACATTTTTTTCAAACTGAAATTTTAATGAAACAGCAACCTCTCTTCTACGCAAACATTTCAAGCACATCAACGGCAGTATATCTAAAAACAAGATTTGGTCAAGAAGGCAAGTCGAAGAAGAACTGAACACCGATGCAGGAATAACCGTAATCCGCCCTGACATGCAGTTCAGACTTCAGTTTTTCGGCGTAAATTCAGCACCTTTGGTTTAATGTACACACATATATGCATTACTCGTAAAGCACCGTAAAAACCAAGATTAGTCGTGTGAGGCGTTCAAGTGAGTTTACGTCCGAAGCGACCGTAAGACGTCAGACAGAGAGAGAAAGACATTACTGTAGATATTTGTAAATAAGCTTTTTGTTCAAATAAACATATTATTGAAAAATAATGTATTCAACAAACAAACGATTCTTTCTTGGTCTTCGTCACATGAATGTACAACCGATGGTATCGATAGGATAGGAAAACAACTTTTGCAAATGTTACTAAACTGAATTTTGGAATACTTGTTTTGATTTGTACACAAGGTGTGAAATGATTAGGCTAAATAAACCACACAAGAAAACAAAACTACCCAACAACGGTTACCCAGGGGAAAACAATGATACTAACATAAGAAAACATAAGAAGCACTGAAGCTTGGTTGTCATCACACGAAAAAGATAATTAGTACAAAAATACCAGGGAGCACCAAGTTCTGATGACTAGCAAAAATAGATTTATAGACCACACACACAAACACACACGCATTTTTAAATTCAAATTGTTAATCACACGCTCACTCGCACACACACACAAAACGAATCAAGCAGTCGGCATAATAATTCTGAAACAAACACGAATACCACACAATAAAAAGAAAAAAAAAGATCACTGGGTTGCAGCATGTCACAATGCAATGAAGATCACTACTACTCCCTCCCCATTCTTTCGTCATGCACGGCGAATTTCAACGTCCACAGGCGGGCGATTTCTTCGAACAGTTTTCTGTTTTCCTGATACAACTTGCCGATCTCGGGCTCCATGCAGACGTACGAATACGGGTCGGTCAGCAACGATTGTATACTGATCAGTACCTTGGCTATAGTGAGAGCCAGACTCCAGTTGTGGTCGATGGAGTCGAGGCCGATGTCGCCGTGGCGGCTTATGTTCGGGTGGAAAATCTTTGTGATGAAATGAACGGCAGGAGGCTTCATGGGATAACTGCATGTTTAAATTGTTAATCACAAAAAAATTTGCTATGATGGACACTACAGTCAGGATAAGTGAGTATTTTTTTAATATTTAAATGATAAAGTGCTAATTAAACCAAAAAAAAACAAACATACAAATTCAATTTTGTATGGCAAAACAACCTGGGAGGGACTTGAAGACTGAGAAAAAAAAGACCCCCGTCGTACGGGCTCCCTCGCGGACCAGATATACAAGCGTGCCAGTTGAAGTAGCACGGATCCAGCGGGAGGGCCTGGATGCCATCCAACGGATCGGCGCAAAAGTTTCTGACCTCGTTGTGCAGTCGTGTGTACCTCCATGAGTTTTCAGCAAAGAATGCTATATTCTAGAAAAAAGAAAATAAAGCTAGAAACAGGATAAGTTTGTATTTTTTAATATTTAAATTATAAAGCGTTAATAATGGACTGGATAATATTTAAGAGCAGTCTCACTTTTGAAATTAAAAAAAAACAAACTCACTTCATTCTCAAAGCAGTACAGACATGAGATGCTATCAAACCTGGTAAGAAGCAAAAAATTAAATATGTAAAGTATTAAAATGCCTGTAAAATGTAAGTCAGAATTACTTACAATTTGGAATAAAGAGCTTTCCAACTGGAAACATTATGCGTCGGTTTAAACAGCGGCCATCTTTGATTGGTGAAATCTTTCCATTTCTCGTCCGAAAGTTCAGAGTCTAATATCTGGCGCCACCTCAGGCACACATTCCTTGCATTGCACAGAGCAATATCATTCAAATAACTGAAGACACATACCAACACTGCAAACGAATTTCTCAGTTTAATTTTTTTTAAGTTAAAAATTCAAATGCACATTCGGCTTAAATCTGATTGTAATCAGCTACAGGTGTACTTAAGGCTTGAATTAATCAGCTACAGGTGTACTTAAGGCTTGAATTACTCAGCTACAGGTGTACTTAAGGCTTGACTTAATCAGCCACAGGTGTACTTGAGGCTTGACTTATTCAGCTACAGGTGCACTTAAGGCTCGACTTAATCAGCTACAGGTGTACTTAAGGCTTCACTTATTCAGCTACAGGTGTACTTAAAGCTTGACTCACCTTCGGTTGGTAAAGAATCAACCAGACCACGAGGTAAAACTTTCGAGTTTAAATCTCTCGGAACGGAAAGCTCTTTGATTCTTTCTTCCAGCTTGTCGTTGCTGATGATTTTAATAGATTGTGAAATGGGCTTTTGGTCTGTTTTTTCTAAGAAGGCATCCAACTCTGCGATTGGTTCGTCGTTCCCCGAATCACAAGAGTCGGCTTTCTGAAGTGCAGAAAAGGGAAGTCCAGACAACAAAATATAACTAAAAATCTAGTACAGAATACACAAATGCACTCATTATTCATATATTTAATAAAGTTCTATCACTAAAGTGATAACGTATGCATGCATTATAATTATTAATAATATACCTCTATCACAGTTTCATCGTATTCATCACAAATTGACGGAAACAAAAACATATGGCAAGTACTGCATACGGGCTGGTCGAAATTCAAAGAATAAAATCCATTGCACATCACACAAGCCTTGATCTGAATATATAATAAAAAAGCTTTAAAATAGATTAATTATGTCAATTTCCCAGGAAAATATTAAAATTGAAGTGGTTTTAAAATTTTACGGAACTAATATAGTCAGATCTTTACTAATAGCACTTTTTACAAAATCTCAATAGCAGTCTGGTATGAAACAACAAACTAGATACATCTTTAGATCTAATAACCAAATGGCTGGCTAGACAAAAGGTTGGAAAAGAAGATAATCTCCATAAAATACACATTGACAGGCTTTAATAGAACTAACCAATTATTACAATAATTATTTTCTCTAAACAAAATAGAAACACCACACAAATACCGTTGTTTTACTCCGAATAATATTATAACTTTCAGAAACGTACGTGAGTCCCGAAATAGTCACAAAATTCTTTTTCAATACCATCACAGAGACCTAAATCCATGCCCACGATTTGTTTTCAAACATCATGATTCCACTCTGTAATTAAAATATAGGCCTGTCGAGTATTATATGAATTTAGACTCTGATAATTAGGGCACATTTACAATACTGAATAGAATATATACCTTACATATATACAAAATCAATATTTCATTTATCATTAAATTAACGATATTTCATCCTAATTAATTAATTAATTAAACAATCATTGGAAATTTTCATTTTCTTTTTCATGGAAAGCATTCGTGACAAGTACTTTCAAAAAAGTAGCTTTTTCCCACTGAATAATTTTTTTTTAATTTACAAAAACGTTTCAAAATATAATTAATTTATTACAACGTTTACGTTTACAGACCCAGTCTCAATCTGTTTTTTTTTCGTTTCTTTCAAGAGTGTCCAAGACAGTGATGTCTACAAATCTGGCAGCTTTCCAAGGAGCGTCAGGCACGTCAAAAATAAATAAATTGATATGTTTTGAAAGATTTAAATATTAAATCGGTTAAGTCTTTGGCTTAATTATCGAACGAACACGATCACAGGACATTTGCGAAAAGGCTGTAAACAAAACAAGACATGGTGTACCTATATATTTCATATATATATCTATATAGTTCCTAAGTGGGACCAAAGGGGAACCAAAGCCCTCTCACTCTCAGTGTTTTACTGGTCCCTTAAGCTAACCCACTCACTTTTATTATGGTCGAAAAAATACTTTTTGTAATAAATAAGAAATAGATTATATTAATTTTTATCTCTTTTCCAGCACGGTTGTAGCCTATATCTAACAACGGGGATCCAGGGCGGTCAGGTAGCCCGGGTCCCCTTAAGCGGTTAAAAAAAAAATTAACTTCAATTTTTTACTTAGCTTGCAACTTTATTTTGTTCAACTGAAGCCTGAGGCTTTATCTTTAATATATTCACCCCTCGACCATCAATATTTCTTATATTTAGCAGATATTTAGAAATTTTAGGCTTGTTTAAAATCAATTCACTGCAAAATATATTTCAAATAATATTTCAAAAAACATTTAGACCTCCACCGGCAGATCCAGCAAAAGAAGTTAAAAATGATTTTTACTTTTTCAAAATATAAGTTTAACAAGTAAATTAAAAACGAATTTTTAAAACCAATGCTCTTATATGTAATTAAAACACAAATTTTGCAATCAATTTTTTCTTATATTACTCTTTTATTTTATGTTAAAGTCGAAATATCTTAATTATATCGAAATATCGAAATTAATTAAAATTATCTAAATTAATTGACTTATTGTAAAACTAATAATTGAATATTGCATTGTCTTCTATTTTAAGCATGTCTGCAAAATTTGAAAAAATCTATCATCAGGAAGTGACTCAAAAATTGATTGCAAGATTTGAAACAGACAGAGAAACAAACAGACAGACAGAGAAACAGAGACGACGAGTTAATAAAAACATTGGTAATAATAATAAAAATATCATCAAAAAGCATAAAATTTAAATATCTCAACTATTTTCATGAAAATTTCGTACACGCTTGAGAATCGCGGTCAGTGAGTGTGGTTCGTGTTAACTTGGTAAAATAGTCTGCCAGTCGGTTAGCGTTTTGTGGTCAAGAAAACCCTCAAGAAAACCCTCAAGAAAACCCTCAAGAAAACCCTCAAGAAAACCCTCAAGAAACCCCTCGATAAAATCCTCAAGAAAATTAACTAAATTAATTGACTTATTGTAAAACTAATAATTGAATATTGCATTGTCTTCTATCTTGAGCATGTATGCAAAATTTGAAAAAAATCTACCATCAGGAAGTGACTCAAAAATTGATTGCAAGATTTGAAACAGACAGAGAAACAGACAGAGAAACAGACAGAGAAACAGACAGAGAAACAGACAGAGAAACAGACAGAGAAACAGAGCCGACGAGTTAATAAAAGCATTGGTAAAAAGACGACTTAACAGCAAGGTTTTACAGCAGCAATTATCACTTAAAAATGAGAACTGCAACAAAAATAAAAATTTTGCTAGATTTCTTCATGACGCTGATTCAACAAATACACCAACTGTTGACTGGCTTTTATGGACTGTGGGTCTAACCAGGGGCGCCCGTCTCTCTTTCCTGGCTGCTCGAAGCAGCCTCCCCTTCCCTCTTTTCTCCCGTCTTCTCTCCGTCCTGTCCTAGTCGTATTAAACAGCCACAGCACTGGACTCAGCTTACTGAATGTAAGTTGAAACTAAAAGGAGATATTAAGCTGCAGCCATGGCCAGGGACGTCATTTCAGCAAAACCTTAGGGGGGGCAAGATGCTTTAGGGGCCCACTCAGGGTCCTCTGCGCTTGGGCACAAAACACAAAATCTGCGCCCCCCCTGCATAACATCTTTTGCTTCTTTCTCCCAAGAAAACCTGATGACCGGGGAGGGGGGCAGTTGGAGCCACTTCTTAAAAAAAAATTTGAAACCCTTGTTTTATTTTTCCTTCCAAAAACCTGATGACAGGGGGAGGTCACATACCATAACATCTGAGTGATCATAAGAGCATTTCCAACTGTCTCTACGAACAAGGCTATAGCTATCAAAATCTGCTGTGAACGGTAATTAATATTGATGAACGAAAAAAGCTATAGTCATTTACTTCTGAAAAAGTTAGTATAATATGATTACACTGAACCCTCTTTCTGTCACCCCATGATGTCGCCCAGGGCAGCTTGCTTACCCCCTTAGCCACGCCTCTGGGCCCAATAATGCAAGTATCTACTGAATTTTTATGAAATGAATCTAGGCTAATAGTTCATATCTTTTTTTTGTTGACCTAAACAAACTGGGCATTTTAAATTAAGGTAATTCTAATATCGTTATTTGATAATAGTTTATCGTTCTTTATACTACGTGTTTTAAGACTCAAATATTAGTATATGTAATATATATCGAATTATCCTGTCGTGGATCATAATTTGATATTTTTTATCCGGGTTGGGACTGGCCGCAAAAGTGTTCTTATTTGGTCAGCAGAGTGCAGAGAGGAAATCATTAGATTGCGGATTGAAGGAATTCAGGCATGCAAGAATATCACTATTTCTGTAAATCGTGCGTTCAACTTAGACAAAATGCAATCGATGCATTCATACAAAATCTGTGACCTATCTCGTTCCATTTTGAACTGTTCATAACTTTTTTAACACCTCTCTATCTCGACGTGGACGATCAAGCTTCCTAGTTTCTTTAACATCTCTTCTCTCTTTTAATTTTTATGGACAACCTACCTGGCCAGGCTATGAATAACTCTAACCATCTTTATAACCGGGACGGCATTTTTCTACATATGGCCGCATCCTATAATTACAAAAGCTTCTGTTTTTCTCTTCTCAAATCTCACTAAAAACACCAAAAAACCTTACAGGGGCCCATATATAATAACTATTGGTTCACATAAAAGTCCGAAGCCCAGTCCCCCTAAATGATGTCCATGAGTTTTGAAAGTAACGGTCTGAAAGGTGCCCATATAATAACCATGGCCCATTTAAAAATCAGGAGCCTACATAAAAGTCAGGGAGGGCTACTTAACAGTCAGAGAAGGGCCAGTCGAAAATAAGGAAAAAGCCAGTTAAAAGTTAAGAGGGACCCCTTGAGTGCCGGGGCCCACTTAAGTACGGGGGACCAGTTTAGTGTGGTGGCTCACGTGAAAACGGGGGTAGGAACCACTTAAGTGTGGTGAACCACTCAAGGGCGGGGAGCCCACTTAAGTGCGGGGAACCACTTTAATGCCGGGAAACCCACTTAAAATTCAGGGAAGGGCCACTTAAGTAAGTAGGGGCCCACTTAGGTACCGAGAACCCACTTAAGTGCAGAGGCTCACGTAAGACCGAAGCCCACTTAAGTGCGTGGAGCCCACGCCAGTGTCGGGGGCCCATTGAGTGCGTATGGCTCACTTCAGTGCTGGGCCCTTTTAAGTGCGTGGGACCCACTTTAGTGCCGAGTGCCCCCTTAAGTACGTGGGGCCAACTTTAGTGCCGGGGGCCTACTGAAAAGGCCAGGAAGGGCTATTTAAAAATTAGGAGGCGCCCACTAACTTATGTGCTGGGGGCCCACTTAAGCGCGGGAGACCATTCAAGCGCGGGAGACCACTTAAGGGTGGGGGCCCACTTAAGTGCGTTGAGCCCACTTTAGTGATGGGGCCCACTTTACTGCATGGGGCCCACCTTTAGTACCAGGGCCCCTTAAGTATGTGGGGCCCACTTTAGTGCCGGGGGCCCACTGAAAATTCCGGGAAGGGCTACTTAAAAATCCGTAGGACCCACTAACTTATGTGCGTGGGGCCCACTTTAGTGATGGGGCCCAATTAACTGCGTGGGGCCCACTTAACTGAGTGGGGCCCACTTAACTGCGTGGGGCCTACTTAACTGCGTGGGGCCCACTTAACTGCGTGGGGCCCACTTAACTGCGTGGGGCCCACTTAACTGCGTGGGGCCCACTTTAGTGCGGGGGGCCCACTGAAAACTCAGGGGGGGCGATCGCCCCCCCCCCTGCCACCCCAATTGACGTCCCTGGCCATGGCATACTGTTAAAATTACCTGCAAATTGACAATATGGCCACATCCAAATACCAATAAAATAATAAGTTTTTTTAAATATTTATTTAAAAAATTACATTTCTCCAACTAGACGGCAACCACAGAATATGGACCAATGACTTCATATACCAGTCTTAGGATCTCCATACTAATAATAACTAATAATAATGTCTTTCAGTCTCTTGGGCAGACCGTTTGCAGCTGTAACTGTTTCACTATCGCTATAATTTAATTTGGCCAATTCACGTAGGGTCAAAAGTATGGCTGAATACCTAAGGGTATTCCCCCCCCATAGCTCTTTGAGGAAGCATTTGTTTCCCCCCCCCATACTATGAGCGCCCATGGGTTTAACTATAGATTATTGTTGATAATTGATGTATTACAGCGCAACAGCTATAATGGGCAGGTTCAATGGGTGTAGAGCAATCATTAGGTACTAACTGTCTTATTCAATAATCTTTTTCAACAACCACTTAAACTTGGCTGGCTCCAAAAGCTGTGATGATGCAACAATCATCATATATTGTTGGATATATTCTTTGTAATTGTATTCTTTCCTCTCCAAAGCGTGTAAAGAAGATTTAACAGTTCACTGACGCAGCCACGAGGCAGTTTAACGGGTTCCTATGTCTCTGCAAATAGCCGAAACAGTATTTCCCAGCAGGTTTCTGTAAAGTTTTACGCAAAACATCGAAAAGGCCATAGCGCAGGTCATGGATATACGGAAGGTTTTCGAAGGCAAAAGAGGAATTGCAGATGAACAATTGTATTGAGTCTTCAAGGGGCTCGCCGCATGCGAATTTTTTTTTGAGTATCTCTAGTCTGCAGTTTTTTTTTTATCTTTAAGAATTTATTAATGAAAGAAAAGAAAGACAGCAAACTGAAGATAGTCAAACTCAGTCTCAAACCAGTTAAAGCAAATGTTAAAAATAAGCTTATGAATAAATGTAGCACCCCCCCACCCAAAGAAAAACTCATCGAATTTGTAAAAATTGCAGGGCCCTCCGATTTTGACCTGGTGGTCCCCCTAGTTGCGCCCCTGTGCTCCTTAAAGAGTTTTCGGTGACAAAAAGCTTTTAAAAACATGTAAAACAAGCAGTGAAATATAATAAAACTAGAAATGTAAAATGAGGTAAATATTTATTAAAGGACATTCAGCACCAGCAGCGAATCTAGGGGGCCTGGGGGTCAGAGCTCCCTTAAAAGTTTTAACAAATCATTTAAACTTTAGTTTCTATTTACCTTTCAACTCCAATAGTCATGTAACCTTTAACTTATCAGTAAATGACTTTACTAATGTTTTGGAAGGGCATCCACACCGGCCACCGGCATAGCCCCGGCACCCATGCACTGCGTTGAATTGAATGGTTTTTCCAATAGATTTTCTACTCATGATTTTATTGTTTGTTCAATGTTGTTTTTATTAGACATTTTAATAATACCAAATTCAATTAAATCTAACCAATAAAATTGCTTTAAGGCTCATCTCGCATTATAGCAGAAATTTTCAAATATGGTTACCCGCCGTGCGCATGATTTCAGCAACTCATTAGTTACAAAATTAAAATATTTGTTATAAAAACTTTCACAAACCATAAAATCAGTACATTAACAGTTTTATTGAAATTTATTTATTATATTCGGAAGACTCAGTTATATAATAGATGGCATGTTTATTTATTTTTTATATATCTCTGCGAAACTCTCATGAAAAAACGAAATAATGCTTAAATTTAAGTTTACCAAAAGAAGCCTGCGAGTTGAATAAAGTATACGTTTTTGAGCAACTTTTTAAAATTATAATTTTAATATAAAGTTATAAACTAATTATTAAGATATTTGCTTTTTCGTTTCCTTCTTTTCAGTTTAAGTTTAAATTAAATCAGTGTGTTTAAATTTTAAATGTTAATGTTAAGGCAGCCAGTAGAGCGAGTGGGAATGATTACAAAATTAAAAGAACTATGATAAGCAGGGATAAGAATTTAATTTTGAAATTATATGTCATCACCTGGAATATTGTATAACATTCATTCATTCATTGTATACAAGTATGGTCGTACGGAGTCATTATCTTCAGCAGAATGTCAATATAATAATTATAATAGAAAAGGCACAAAGGAGAGCCACACAATTAATGATAAAAAATGCACTATTTAGTTTATGATGACCATCTATTTATTAAGGTGTATTTTGACAACACTTCAGAGACAGAGAGCAAAAAGTGATTTAATACTAATAACTAATAGAACATACTAAACAAACAAGTTAATCTTGATTCAAAAAAGTTCTTTACTAAAGTTTCATCTAACACAGGAGGTGACCACAAAAAGTTTTTCAATAAATAATGTTGTTTTTTTTTAAATGACTTACTGAACATACTGTTTGTAGAACATGTGGAATCAAGCATTATCTCCAATTCAGAGACCAGGTAGTGTTTCCAGCACCCAGAGCTCTGTTAATGTCTCTTCAAAGGGTTTTCCACACAGTAAAAATGTGTTTTGTGTTGGTGAAGAACTGAAGATAGCTGTGAATATTGCTCTGGAAAGATTTAGACTTTCTGAAGATCAACAAGGTTTGCTTGATGAGAACTTTAATGAGATTTATTCTTGTAATTTTTGGTTATCAATTTTGCAATCTGTTATGCTTTTGCTTTCATTGAGACTTCTTTTAAATTCTTAATGAATTCTGAAGGCTTTTGTTTTCTACATTTTTCACAAGTTATTTAATTAGGGGCACAGGCATGGATAGCCCCCAAACTCCCAACTTAGCATTCCAGTGTGGCCTTTTCAAAAAATCCCAATGTCACCTTTGAAGAATTAAGATATAGTTAATAAATTCCAGAGTTGATATAAAATAAGATTTAACCTGAACATATTTGATGACATTTTTATATTGACTGTAATAGTTATGTATTTTATATTTTATTTTTGTAATTAATTTATTGTATATTTAATTATTTTTTGCTATATTTCATATTTGTTATCTTTCCTTTATATATTTCTTTATTCTAAAATGTACCCAATAGAATTGGATTTTCCGTCTTCTTTGACGTCCAATGAGCGAGCTTACATTCACAAGTTGTGTGCTAATTATGGTTTCAAGTCGAGGAGCAAAGGGTCAGTATAATAATAATTAGAGAAATAAATTTGTTTATATTTAAGCTCAGTCAAATTCGTTAGTTCTATAATTCCTCTTTTATTAAACTCCTGCATGGATTAAATCACTTGATCGCTATATAAATAATTACTACTTTGTTAGACCCTAGTTAGGCGTTGTTTTGACTGCTCGTTTAAAATGCCAGGAAAGGATCAAGTCGTTATCTGACCGTTTTGAAGAAAGATTCGAGCCTGCAATTGTGCGCGATGAGTAACATCCACCTGGTGAGAAATTCGAGACATCAGATTCAGAATCTCCTTCAAAAGAATCCCATCACTCTCAAGGAAAGGCAGGAATTGCAGCAGAGAGTCGAAAGGAATCAGATGAGTGACAGTGAGTTTGTTCTCGTTTGTACGTTGTTAGTCTTTAAAGCACAATTAATATAGCAATTTAAATAAAATGTTCGGATATTATTTATAATGTTTATGATACTAATTAATTTTTTGCCAACAGGGAATAGTTATTACTTATTAAGGATTTATTTTTGCGTGAGGTTTGGACTAGTGAGAAGTTTTTTGATTGCAATTTTTACAAACTTGTATTTAGGTTACAATCTCTGTTTGTGTGTGTGTGTGTGTGGCTTTCTCTGTACACAAATCTTACAAGTGAATTTAACCAGCTTTTTGACTAGCTAGGAAGCTGAAACTTTCAGCATAGCTTTATATTGGATGACAATACATGATTCAATTTAAAAAAAAACTCAATTTGAACATCTTTCGTATTTCTAAATCGAGTGTATTTAAAATCAAAGTTTGTGTTGAAAAACTCGTTTTTTCCTTTACTTGTTATTTGTCAAATTCTCCAGTTTTATTTGTCTGTGATTTTAGATTTGAATGTAGAATTAAATTGCAATGTACCTGATTAAGGTATCATGAAGGAAATAGCAAAAACAACAACCGGAAGATTGAATAACGGCGTTGCACAGATACCACCGCCCTGTTCAACATCTTACGAGTTTGCGTCGGTCCAAGAAAGTCTTCCAGTTAATACGATGAAAGAAGTCATCGTGAAGTCAATAAATGATAATAAAGTCATTCTCATCGTCGGAGAAACCGGATCTGGAAAAACCACGCAGGTTTTCATTCTTCCCATTTTTGTTTTTAAATTTTTGTTTTATAATAAAATTGATTGAATGAAAATCTAATTTTATCTTAACTGATAAAAAAGAAAATGTGACTTTATAGATTCCGCAAATGATATTGAACGATTGTCAGGCTAACAATAAGCCGTGCAGGATTTTCTGCACGCAGCCTAGAAGGCTTTCGGCTTTGACCATCGCTGAGAGAGTTGCAGCTGAGAGAGGAGAGAAGATCGGTCAGTCCGTCGGGTATCAAATCCGACTGGAAAGCAGGTTTCTACGAGTTTTATTAGGTTTGGAAATAATCAAATATTGTTTTGTAATTTTGATCATTTCAGGGTCTCTCCGAAAACGATTTTAACGTTTTGCACGAACGGCGTACTATTGAGAACGTTGATGGCAGGAGATCAGACAATTTCTTATGTCACCCACATTATTGTCGTTAGTTATTTAACGTTTTTTCATTCTGAATAAATTATATTTTATTATTTTGGTTCTTACTGATTAGAGTAGTAGTAGTAGTAGTAGAGAATTAGTTAGGCGCACTCTAGTGTTGTGGAACTTTAGAGACGCCGGGAACGGCTCGTACATATGGGATCGCACAGTTTCCTGCCACCCGCACGTGTATCCGAAATCGGGAAGTGCCAAACTCTAACTAGAGAGTGGAATGTTTTAAAATGGGGAGGTAAATTTACGCTAACCTTGGATGGATACAAATTGGAATGATCTTTGAGGTTTCGCTAGGAATCGGGAAGCCCCTTTAAATGACTTAATATCGTTTTTTTCCACAATGGAGAAAATTGTTGTAAAATTACTGCGAAGTTGATTGGATGGAAAGGAATTTTATGGAGTTGACACAAAGGTGGACATGGGTCCATTTTCGTTGACCCAACCCTACACTTATTCAACCCAACCCTACACTTATTCAACCCAACCTTAAACTTATTCAACCCAACCCACCTGAAAAAATAAATTTCTAACCCAACGCAACACACTGCCATCGCGAGCAACAGTTTTAATTATCGGGCAAATGCATTTACAAATAATGGCCAAAAAGCAGAACTCGACAGGAAAACAGTAAAATAATTTTTTTTAAATCCTTTATAATTTTGTAAATCGGCGACTAAAAATGTTTTGCAAAGTATTTTTTGATGATAGTAAGTCTATAAAATATGAAAATATTGACCCCAGTCTTCTAAATACTTAATATGTGAAGTATGTGAGGATTGAAAATGTAAGAAACTTTCAAATCAATATGGAATTAACGAAATTTTTTATTAAAAATTTGAAATATGAAAATTAAATGTCGCTTTCTTCAAATGAACTAAAAATTCAAAGTTTATTTCTCTACTTAAAATTTCTAATTTAAAATTTTTTTAAAAGTTTTAATTGATTTTATTCTATAATTTACTCAAATGTTGTCCAATCAATCTGAAAATTTAATATAATCTGAAGTCTGCAGCGACAAATAAACCCACCAAATTTCAACTCGATTGTGAGGATTGAAAATATAAGATATTTTTGAATCAGTATGGAATAAAAAAAATTTTTTTTAATTTTTAAAATCAGAAATTAATTATCACTTTCATTAAAGAAACCAAAAATTGATGGTTTGTTTTTCTACATAAAAGTTTTAATTTAAAAGAAAAATTTATAGCTTTTATTGATTATATTTTATAATTTACTCAAAGTTTATCCAATCAATCTTAAAAATTAATAGAATGTAAAGTTTGCAGCGACAAATAAACTCACCAAATTTCAACTCAATTGGATAACGGGAAGTTGGTTTTCTATTGGTATAAGGGGTCCCAAGGTATGGCTCAAACAAGCAAGCAAACACGGTGAAGTTAATATAAAGGAATTAAAAATAGCCTAGCTCAACGCAGTTCTGCATTGAGCTAAGAAGCCCTTTATTCTCAGCAGATCTGAACGAGTTGTAACCATTAAAGCAATCCAGCCCATGGGTCGACCCAACCCATGTTTACCTCTGAGTTGACCTGTTATTTTTTTAACTTGTGCATTATTTATTGGTATGAATGCAGTTTAATCTTTAGTTATAAAATTATCGGCAAAGGAATGTGATGCGGGGGGAGTCACTGTGGGTGGGACGAAGTTCCTGGGAACAGGATGGGTCATCATTAATTTAAAACTTTTTGTGTGGGTATGAAATGTTTATTGAAAACAAGACCAATATTGGGATAGCCCTACAATAATGGAATGAGCCTATCGACTGTCAATCTCTATTACAAAGCAAACGTTCAGCTTTTCTGTTAAAATAATTTTTTTTTCATATTAAGGATGAAGTACACGAGAGAGATAGATTCTGCGATTTTCTTCTCATCGTCTTGAAAGAGTTGCTTCCGAAAATAAAGCACTTGAGGCTGATTTTGATGAGTGCCAACATTAATACTCATCTCTTCATGTCCTACTTCAGTGGATGCTCTGTCCTTCATGGCATGCTAATTTTTACTTGTTTCTTTTGTTTCCTACATTTACATTTTTGTTAATATTTTGTTGAGTATTTGCATCTTATTTTTCGATATTTGGTATTATTATTCATTTTTGCTATTATTGATTTTTTCCTTAGTTCCTGGGAGACTGTTTGATGTTCAGGATTACTTTCTTGAGGACATTCTTAAATGGTCATTTTCAGATTTTATTTTAATTATTTTTGTAACGTAAGATTTTTACATTTCTGACCACTCACATTCAGGACCAACTACACCAATAAGGAAATGGAAAAAAGAAAGAATTTGACAGTAAAAGGTGTTTTGTCATCTTCTGTTTAAAAAGTAAAGATATGTTAATGTGTCTATAAATTATTACTAATTATTCATCAGCTGATAAAGTAAGGTCAAGCTTGGACGAGTGGTGTAACAAGTCTTTGTTGATCTCCAAAATGGAGTCCATGACGATGCCGATCACTGAACCTTTCGTTGAACCGACGGAGAGTGCTCATGGATCTTCCGATCCTGTTTTTTTTAAGGCGGATGTAAGTTTTTTGTGTTTTTGTATGCTGCACATACTATCTTTGTTATTATTTATTTATGTGTGTTTAATTTTTTTTTTTTTTTTTTTTTTTTTGAACATTTATTGAGCACGAAAGAAAACAACAGTGAAGTTATAAATAAGGAAAAAAAATCAAGTGCTCAAAAGGTTCATCCAAAGGGAATTACTTCCCGCTAACTGGACGACCTATAAACGAAAATTTAGATACGAACCGAGACAGAGAAATAAAAGTTAACATAAGTGTATAGGAGTAAACATAAGTATATATAAGTTAACATATCTGTATCGAAGTTAACATAAGTATATAGATATTGAAATTATGAATCTAGCTGTAATATGTAAGATTTCAACGATTTTTTAAATAGCGAAATGCTTTTCAATGAGGATATTGTTATTGGAATACTTGAATACAACCGCGGACCATAACACTTTATGGAGAATGTTTTGAGAGTTGTTCGAGCAAAATCGGACCGAAAGCAATGCAAAGAACGCACATCATGAGAATGTACATGAGACGATTTTGTGAAAAGGTTATCAAATGACGACGGTAACATATGGTTGTCATATTTGTACATGAAAATACTAACAAGAAAAAAATTAATTTGATATACATTCAGTAGGTTGTTCTCGATCATTTTCATTTTACAAGATGATGTAAAGGGCAAGTTAAATAATATTCGGATGATTCTTTTCTGTAAGATGTGGAGAGACTTTAGACGTGTAGGATAATTTGAAGCCCAAACAATATTACAATAGGACAAGTAAGGGTAAACGAGAGCGTAATACAACATCATAGAAATATTTTTATCCACAAATCGACTCACGCGAGATAGAATTCCACAATTTTTTGCAACTTTAGAGGTGACGTAACTAATATGGTCAATCAGTGAGAGGTGCTCATCAAGCAACATTCCAAGAAATTTACACGAGGAAACTCGCGCAATAGGTTTATCGTCAATAAGAAGTTGATAATCAGAACAAATTAATTTATTTCTATGGTGGAATAGAATATAGTTGGTTTTACTTATATTTAAAGAAAGTTTATTCGCACAAAACCATTTATAAACGGAAAGTAGTTCATGATTAGTAACATCATATAAATCTTTTAGGTTTTCACCAGAAGCAAAAAGGTTGGTATCATCGGCGAACAAGACAAATTCGAGACGATGCGAAACAGTGCACAAATCATTAATGTAGACAAGAAATAAGAGAGGGCCTAGCACCGACCCCTGAGGCACGCCACAAGTTACCCGCCGCGTTGATGAAGTAACTTCGTTGTAGTGTACCTGTTGAGTTCTACCGCTCAAATAATCTTCAAACCACATTAATGGAATCCCTCGGACCCCATAGTGTTCAAGTTTTTTTAGCAAGACTTTGTGATTCACTGTATCAAAAGCCTTGGCCAGATCCAGAAACACGCCGATGATGTAGTCTCCTCGATCCATAGCCTCCGCAACCCTCGAGTGCAACAGAACGAGCGGCATGTAGGTAGAGTGATTTTTTCTAAAGCCGAACTGACTCCTGGTAATGATGGAAAATCTGGCAAGAAATCCATAGAGCCTGGAGTGCATAGCTTTTTCAAAAAACTTTGAGAAGAAACATAAAATAGATATTGGCCGATAATTGGAAATGGTATCTTTTTTGCCAGATTTGTGAAGGGGAATTACTTTTGCCGACTTTAACTGATCAGGAAACACCCCTGAAGAAAAAGAGCAGTTTATTATGCAGGAAAGAATATGGGCTATCCGTGGAACAGAGCATCTTGCAATACACGGGTCAATTCCGTCGATTCCACTGCTGTGTGAGATTTTTAATCGTGTCGATATTTCAATGATCTCGTCCGGTGTTGTAGGTACAGCATCGAAAGAATGGACCACGGGATTACCAAGATATTCATCAAATGTTTCATTAGGAATTAATATATTTTTTGCGAGATCTGTGCCAATGCTGGAGAAATGATTATTAAACGAGTCAACAATTTCTGTAGGAGAGGTCAAATAACTCCCGTCACCCGCATCAAAAGTCCTGCACTGCTCCACAGAAGATCGCTTGCCCATTAGGCTCCCAATGATTTTCCATGTTTCTTTAGCATTGTTTTGACATAAATTGAATTTTTTTGAATAGAATTCTTTGATTGTCGCAATTTTCATTGATTTGAAGCGATTACGGTACACAGTGAATTTTTCTTTATTGGCCACTGTCGGGCTCTTGAGGTATTTTTTATATAAGGCATTTTTCTTTTTGCAGCACTTCATGAGATTTGACGTCATCCAATCCTTATCAAATCTAGCAGGACCACGAGTGTATTTAACCAGTGGAAAACACTTGTTATATATTTCGAGATACTTATTAATGAATAATGAGTAAGCAGAGGACGCATCACCACCATCGGCCATCCCAATCACCCCAGACCAGTCCATCTCACCCAACATCTGTTCAAACATCTCTTTCTGTCTCAGGCTGGTCAGCCTTCTAAATGAAATCTGATCTCTTTCAGTATTGGTGCGAGGTGCGAGATCAGTTGACAAAAAAATCGGAAGATGATCAGAGATATCATCAATCACAATCCTAGCAATAGAATGTTGTAAGGGGTAGTTTGTAAACATGTTATCAATTGCAGAAGCAGTTTTAGAAGTTATCCTGGTAGGCGCCGTAAATGCCGGAAGAAGGCTGTAAGAAGCCAGTAAATTGAAAAAATCAGCCATAGACGAGCTCTGTTCTCTACTGAGAAAATCAATATTGAAGTCGCCCATTAAAAGAATATTCATATTTCTTTTGACGAGACAATTTAACAAATTGCTGAATTCTATGTTGAAACTGTGTAAATTTGTGTCCGGGGGACGATAAATAACACCCACTAAGAAATTTCCAGTTTTTTGACAATCCATTGAGATTAGAAGAAGCTCGAATGAAGTAACACTGCTGTTCCAGAGTGAAGCATCAACTGTTGAATACTTGATCCGCTCATCAATAAAAAATCCAACTCCACCACCTCTTTTCATGTCTCGATTTTGGAACACGAAGTGGAAACCCGGTATTTCTATGCCTTTAGACGAATTTTCATCCAACCAAGTTTCTGTGACCGCCAAAATTCGAGCTCGACTTTGGCGAAGTAGTATCGTTAAATCGTCTAATTTGTTTTTCATACTCCTGCAATTAACGTGAAGGAAAGAGAAAAATTCACGAGGCAGTTGATTGGTCAGGTCATTTAAATCTTTTGGAGAAACATAAATGCTGGTGTCTTCATACATTGAACGAAATAAATTGTCATCCGGATCAATACCAGAATCAAATAAAGAAGAATTATCTTCAGACCTCTCAAAACCAAAACAAATTTCTTCTTTAACAACAGAATCCATTGGATGAAATCAAAAGTTTTCAACCTCCTCCAGACTTAGAACTCGGGTGGGCCTGTCAGACTCAGCCCGCCTGACAAAGACCGCACCATTCCAGGTCCAGATGGAAGCAATTCTCTTTTCTTTAAGAAGTTTTCTACCCTTTGAAAAGATGTCGGCATTTTTTTTTGTTAGGTGTTCGTTTATATAAACTTTTTGCGCAGTGTCTTGTTTTCGTAGTAATCTCCTTAATTCATAGATCCTATCTCTGACAAGCCTGGAGGCGAATGTAACAACAATTGGCCGAGGCGCGTTCTTTGGACCCGGTACGCGAAATCCAGCAGTGATGTCACGCTCTGAAATTTCGAGGTCCAACTTTTTCTGACAACATTCTATCACAGCCTTCACCGTATCTTGCCGTGAAGATGGCCTTTGACCTCCCCCATCCTTACTGGCAACAGAGGCTGCTTCTGCGTAAGATGACTCGGGTACACCGTGGAACACAAGATTGCCGCTCCTCATCTGGGTCTCCAATTGATCGACTTTGAGTTGTAGGGTACGATTCTCCTCTGTTAGGAATTTGAGCCTGTCAACAATAGGTTTGATCTCATTCTGAAGGGTCTTTGTTACCAGCTCCATCATTGATTCCTTCAACATCTCTCTGATGCTCGACTCCAGATCAGGTAGTATCTTACCTTTAATTTTATCTGCCAATGACTCGATGGTTTTATTTTCTGTTAACAAATCCATGATTTCCTCATGCTTTGGTGGCTTGCGAGACATTATCTGAGCTAATTCGACTCGAAAGAGTGACTCACAACAACAATACTGAATTCGTGTTCTTCACTAATATCGCCAATTCGACTCGAAGGAGTGGCTCACAACAACAAAATTGAATTTGTATTTTTTACTAATAACGCTACAAATATTTACTAAAACAGACAAAAAACTATACCGTCAGATAGAGATTTTTATAACAAGTTCAGTCGTATAATTTTCTTAACTATTATGTCCCTAAAAATCGTTTATTTAGTTATTTATAAAGCATAACGTAACGCTCCGTTCACCGCTCTTATATTATATATAGATACACTATCTTGGTATTTGTGTATATGTGTGTAATTTGTATTGGTATGTTGTCTCAGTATATTTGTGTTATTTGTATTTATATACACTAAAAGTCCTAAAGGGCATACACCCTCATAGAAGAGCAAAAGTGTCAGCTTCTCGTGTCTGTCAGTTCTTTGGGGACAAGCTGCTGTAGACCAGATACAGATTTAAGAAATTCCATTCCGAACAAAAGTGTCTGTTGCTCTTAGGAGCCGCTCTCGAGGGGTCTGCTCTAGAGCACTCTTACCGTTGTAGCAAAGTTACCCAGCATTGCCTGGATTTTTTAAAGTGTTTTATGTGTTTTGAGGATTAATTGTAAAATAATGACCTGATTTTTTTTTCAAATTGCTTAAAATATTTTCCTCGATGAAGAAATCTTTCATGCAAAAATTCGGTCAAATTGCTCCAGTGGATGTGATAAGCGAACACACATACCCACATTGTATATATATATTGTATATATAGATCATGGTATTTGTATGTGTGTGTTATTTAACTAATGTGTATGCATAATTGCATTTGGATATCTTTTTTTACAAGCTTTATTTAATTTCGTCTGTTTGTCGCATGTTTAATGGTTCGTATTTTCAAATTGTATTTAAGATCACAAGCCTTTATCCAGTTGAGCTGAAACTTTGAATAGAAATGTATTATCTGTGACGACGCAATATTTTACAAAATTGGAGTCACAAAAATGTTTAATAATTAAGAATAAAATCTTTAATATGGGTGATATAATCCAACGTCATTTTGGGACGCCATTGTTGCGATCGTATGAGTGCAAAGGAAAGCGACCCATGTTTTTATGTTTAAAATTTATTTTATCCTTTAATTTCATTTAAATAAAAGCGTGTTTTATAAATATTTTTTTAAATGGTATTATTATTTTTTTGTGAGTAATTTCTGTTGTTAAATTGATATTCAATGAAATGATATTCCACAGGTTGGACCCGAAAAAGAAGAACTGGAACCATGGTTGGTTAAGGAGTTGGATAATTTGCTATCTGAAATTTGGCTGAATGGAAAAGAAGAAAACTTTTCACAAGTTTTCAACTTAATCCTCAATGAAAATGTTTCAGGTGGTTATTTTAATTTTATGTTAATTTTATGCTAATTTAAAAAAAGTTGATCAACATACATAATTTTCAATGTTCGTATGTATGTATGTATGTATGTATGTATGTATGTATGTATATATGTATGTATGTATGTATGTATGTATGTTTTTATGTATGTATGTATGTATGTATGTATGTATGTATGTATGTTTTTATGTATGTATGTATGTATGTATGTATGTACGTATGTACGTATGTATGTATGTATGTATGTATGTTAAAACTTCCCGTAACTCAGGTGACGCTGAAATCGCAAAACAACGATAAAATAATATAGGCTGTTTTTTTAAATTCGTCATTTTTGACGGGCTATTTCTAATATAATACATATTTATAAAGGTATTGTATGTATATTTTAAAACTTGACAGTTGACTACAAGCATTCAGAGATGAGTGTGACTCCGCTGATGGTTTCATCTGGAAGAGGGTTTGTAGGAGTTGTCGAAAAGTTATTGAACATGGGTGCCAACATCTACGTCAGGTCCAGTAACGACTGGAAGGCCATTGACTGGGCACAGAAGTTCGACCAAACGGAAGTTGTCGAGCTTTTGGAAGCTCACATGTACTGAATTCATTTTCATTTAACAAGTTTACATATTTAAAAAAAAAATTTTTATTCACTGAAGTCAGTAGAATGTTGTGTAAATCATTTTTCATATTGACAGTTTTTACTTTGGTGTTGAGTATTTTGAATTATCATATTAATTCGATGTTTTCAAGTTTTCTAATAATCTTTGTATATCTCTCAATCACATCATTTTCATAAATCTTTTATCATTATAATAAATTTCACATATTATCGTTTATCACATCTCTTCATATATCTTATATCTCACATCTTATTATCATATATCTTGAATCTCATTATCTTATATCTCACATCTCATTATCTTATATCTGACATCTCATCTTATATCTCACATCTCATTATCATATATCTTGAATCTCATTATCTTATATCTTATATCTGACATCTCATTATCTTATATCTCACATCTCATTATCATATATCTTGAATTTCATTATCATATATCTTGAATCTCATTATCTTATATCTCACATCTCATTATCATATATCTGACATCTCATTATCATATATCTTGAATTTCATTATCATATATCTTGAATCTCATTATCATATATCTCACATCTAATTATCATATATCTGGCATATCATTATATTATATATCTCTCACAGGGCTGCTATGGAAAATTGTGAAGACGATGAATCAAACTTGTTAAATGATTCTGAAATGTTGAGTCAGGAAGATAAAGAATTGTTGAATCTTTATCACAGCACGTTTGACGATGACAAGGTGGATATTAATCTCATTGTATCATTACTCCATAAAATCCACTCTCTTCCTCAGCCTGGTGACTGTTTCATTACTTACTCGTTTATTGATACATTGTTTAATCAATGTTACATCGCTTATTGATTGTTACTTTTTTTAATTAAAGAAAATAAAATAATGTTATGATTTGTAGGTGCCATACTGGTCTTCTTACCAGGTTATGATGAAATAATGACTTTGAGAGAAAAGATTCATGAACATAAGAACTTTAGTGAAAATAGCAGGTTAATAGATAATATTTACTAATTATTAATTATAAATTATTATAAATTATTATTATTATTATTATTTGTAGTAATTAGACGCGATGCTATAAAAGTAGAGTCTTTGACTTTTACGCTCGATGTCTCTGGTTCAAATTCCCTGGCTGGAAAATCCCAAATAATTTAACTTCCTAAAGCAAGGAATTCACCTTTATTGCTCAAGTTGACTCAGCTTATTATCCACCTAAAATAGTCAAATGAGTTACAGTGATTCCACTGGAGGCAAAGCAAAGAGGGGAGCTGAGTACGGAGGATGGCCTATATTAATTAGGGTTGTCTTGAAGTTGATTGGTCGATTATAACACCGCTAAAATTTCATCTAATTTCCATTTTTTCAAGGCTTCTGAATGGTTTATTGAAACTAATTAGAATCATTGCTTAAACACTTTAGATTTATTCTTTACATTCTGCATTCTCAAATGCAATCAACTGAACAGAAAAACATTTTCAAGATTCCTGAACCTGGAACAAGAAAAATTGTAAGTTATAAATGTATTTCTGTTATTAATCACTTGTACATTATAAATGTATTTGTACTATTAATCACTTGTACATTATAAATGTATTTGTACTATTAATTACTTGTACGTTATAAATGTATTTCTGTTATTAATCACTTGTACGTTATAAATGTATTTCTGTTATTAATCACTTGTAAGTTATAAATGTGTTTCTGTTATTAATCACTTGAAAATACTCATTTGAATAATTTTTCGCATACAAATTGGTAATTGACGTATTAATTTTTTGATATTCAAAGATTTTGTCAACAAACATTGCTGAAACGAGTATAACGGTGAACGACGTCGTGTTTGTGATTGACTCCGGTAAAGTCAAAGTCGTTAGTATCGTCAGATCATCCAGTTTTTCATTATTTCTTCATATTAAATTAATGATCAATCAGTAGAAAAACCAACTTCTGATTATTTAAAAATAAAAATGTGCTCAAAATGAATTATTGCAATAGTTTTTCTAATAAATTAGAAAATAATATTGAAAAGAACTTTAAATTGTGTCATTCCCGATCCTTGAAATAATGATAATAATAGTTAAGTTTAATGAATTGAAATGTCTTTTATTGACTTTTAGAAATCTTATGATGCTTTAACATCTGTTTCGATGCTCAAAACTCAGTGGATATCCAAGTCGAGTGTTTCTCAAAGAAGTGGAAGGCAATGCATTTTTTTAAAATTATTTTTAAACAAATTCGCCAAAAAAGAAAGGTAAAGAATATACGTCATTCCATTACAGAGCTGGAAGATGTCGCCCGGGTATTGCGTATCATTTGTTCAGCAGTGTCAGATATCAGAACATGCTGGAGCATCAAGTTCCGGAAATACTCTGTTATCCTCTGCAGGTTGTTTCTAGTTTGCTTTGAATGAGTTATTTATAAATGATCGTTGTTGTGTCGGTTTGAGGTAAGTTTTAGTCTGATATTTTGAATATTTATCACTTCTTTCACGGTCTTATGTCCGTTTTTCTGTGCTTGGGATTTGGCGCCTCGTTCCGAATATGTGTATAAATTTTTCGTGTTTTTCAACCACTTTATAGGTTTAGAAAATTTAAGAATGCTTACAATGTAAAAATTATAATTTTTAGGAATTGTGTCTTCACACAAAACTCTTGGCACCTCCAAACTGCAAAATTGGAGATTTTCTTGCCAGGGCACCCGAACCTCCGGCCTCACTTGTTGTCAAAAACGCCGTTCATCTTTTAAAGGTTTAATTTATTTTTAAATAATATGTAATAATTTTGTTTATTTTTAAGTAAACAATTTTTTTGTTTATTTGTTTAGTTAACCTCTTACTAGATGAATTTGGACAAGTATATATATTATTATATATATATATATATATATATAACAAAAGCGCTTAACAACCACTGTTTTTTGGCGGTGGAAATGGCGCAGATGGTAAGGTAGTTGGCATGATGCGAGGCGGTGTTGCCAATCCGACAGTCGTGGGTTCGAGTCTGAAGTTGAAACATATATATATATATAATTAAACAAAGTTACATTATTCTAAATATATCTTAATCCTGATTAATTTCTTATGAAATGATTTTTATCTTTTGGCGAAGCTTTTTTTCAGTAAGATAAATTTTCCAGCAAATTGATGCCCTCGATCCATTCGAAGACCTGACTGAACTCGGACACCACCTCGCTGACCTGCCAGTCGAGCCGCGGTATGGAAAGATGATTCTCTACTCAGTCGTTCTCAAGTGTCTTGATCCGATACTCACAATCGCTTGCTCTCTCGCCTATAAGGATCCGTGTTAGTTTTTCGATTTGATTAGTATCATGAAGCACGAGGTAAAAAAAAAGCTAACTTGTTCTCATACTTCAGTTGACTTTGTTACAATGAATTTATTCAACTATTTATAGTTTTGTTGCCTAACCAGCCGTATCAGAAGAGAGCAGCTGCCATGTCAAGAAGGAGGTTTGCAGCTGGAACTTTTAGTGATCACATGGCATTATTGAGAGCTTTTCAGGTGTTTTGACTGTTTAGAGTTTAACATCTGGTTTTGTAAAACATTCTTTTATAATAATATTTATTTCAGTTATTTATTAGCCTATTAATGGTGCACATCACCTAGGCACATACATTCTATCACATCACAGATATTATATTACATTATTAAAAAGATAATTTCGTAAATGTTTTTTAAAAGAGTTTAATGAAAATGTTCTATGGTAGTCTCGAAGAGAGGCCGGTAGATCATTTTATTTGGTTGGAAAATTGAGTAGCAGTTCAATAGCCGGAGATAATTTAACTTGGTCCAAGTTCTAGTTTCATACAAAACCTGTGAGTGCCAAGTAAAAACTGTGTGATCTCATGTGCACGGGCTGTTTCTGTCTGAGATGTTATAATGAGAATCCTTAATGTTGAAACCTCAATTTCTGCTTCAGTAAACAATTTTATTGTCAACATCAGGGATGGCAGAAAGCAAGAATTGAAGGTTGGGAGAAATCGTTTTGTGAGAAGAACTTCCTGTCGTCATCAACAATGGAAATGATCGTCTCCATGAGGTTACGTTTTTATTAAAAAAAAATATATTTGTTGTCTTCAATACACATTGTGTGTACTGTCCTGCCAAACTATTTGTGTTTCTAATCAGAACTTTAAACATTTGAATGTTGATTGCACTAGATTGAAAGTATTTATGATAATTACAGGACTCAGCTGTTGGGCCAGTTAAGAGCTGCGGGATTTGTAAGAGCGAGAGGAGGCGGAGACATTCGAGATTTGAATTCCAATTCGGAAAACTGGTCTGTCGTCAAGGCGGCACTCTGCGCCGGAATGTATCCGAATCTAATAAAAGTCGATCGCGAGAGGGCTTGTCTCATGACAAGGTTTGTCTCTATGGGATTCCTTTTTTTTATACAAAAAAATAAACGTTATTTTAGATATTATTTTAAACAAAAATATTTTAATAAAATTATGTACTTTTAAAATA
This sequence comes from Erpobdella octoculata, assembly GCA_963978895.1. Lineage (NCBI taxonomy): Eukaryota > Metazoa > Annelida > Clitellata > Hirudinida > Erpobdellidae > Erpobdella > Erpobdella octoculata. The sequence continues at coordinate 7,100,115 of OZ022239.1, forward strand.
AGTGGTTTTGTTAGTGAGTTTTTTAAAGCCATTGTAATAATTTTTTGAAGAATTTAACAGCAAAACATTTCATTTTGACTAATTATTTCATACTCAAGCAAGGAGAGTAAGATCCACTTCCACAGTTCATCAGTGCTCGTTCTCTCACCGAATGAGTTGGGCTTCAACATGCACAACACGGCAGTGAGTCATCTGCCCACCGATTGGTTGGCATTCGAAGAAATGACGCGAATGCACAGGACAGTGCAGGTGAGGTCATGTACTGCCGTCACTCCGATCACTGTCGCCCTGTTTGCTGGTCCCGCTAGGCTTCCATCCGAAGTCATTCAAGAAGCCGAAAGCATATCGGGAAGTAAGATTTTTTTTTTAAATATTTTAATTGAAATATAATAAATCTTGAATTTCACGTAAGTGGTGCTTTAATCTTATTATCTATGTGGTTTTTCTTTTGTTGTTTCCTGAAGGTGTAAAGATTGACAGCATGTCAGAAGCATGGATCAGCGACAGCGAAGAAGACGAAGTACAAGACGACGCCCAGCCGAAGCGTTTCCTCAAGCTGGACGACTGGATCAGATTCTCGTTCGAGCCCGGAGTGTCGGCAGCCGTCGTGCAGCTGAGGCTGAAGTGGCATTCTCTGTTCATGAGGAGGATGAGGGCTCCGACGAAACTGTGGTCCCAGTACGACGAGTGTACGGTGCGTACGATCGTGGGAGTTCTGACCAACGAGGAACAATCGCTGGGTCTGCAGCAGCCGGCCGGCATCGGTCAACGACCTCGTCCGATGTGCAACGAAACTTCGGTTATGAGTGGCGGATACAAGGACAAAGATACTGCATCGTATCCTTTCGATTCGAATTCTTGTCACGAATTGAGGAGAGAAGATGTCGGCACCAAGATGAAAGAATGTTTGTTATTTTTATTATCCGATTCTTCTTCTTTCTTTGTTTTTATTATTGTTATTATTATTTACTAGAGATATCCCGTCAAAAATGACGGATTTTTTAAAAATTTCATTATTCATTATTTTTCGATTGCAGCGCCATCTTTTTTCATCTTGATGGCTGACAGTGTACAATTGCGAAATAACTTTTAATATTAAATAAATTATTAAAAAATATTTATTTAATGTCATATATAAATTAATTTACCATAGATAGCAGATCGTCACACAAAAACGTCTTACACAGACATGGGTTATTATATATATATATATATATTAATTCTTGCTATGTTTCAGATGGAAATGAACTTCTGGAAGAGAGGATTTCATCTCTCAAACTGAATAATTCTCACAACGTCGAAAAACAATCTGCCGTTCCGCAGTCTTCATCGACCAATCAGCTCCAGTTTCACGGCTTCAGTACGGAAGTTAAATCTTCGTATTATTTCCTCGCGAAGGCTCCCAGTGCCAGAATACTAACCTTTTCCGAGATGAGAAAGTTCTGGCCGGCGACCGGAAATTACGATTCGATTTCTAAATTGATCAAGGTGAATTTCAAGTCAACCGATGAGTAGATGGGGGAGGGGATGGAATGGTGGTCGATGGGGTTTTACTTGACCCTATCAAATTTTTGTTTGTCGCCTCGCTAACATAAATTTTTTTTACACAAGTTATCTATTAAAATTTATAAAAAACTCAAGTAATTGAAAAATGTTATTTTTATTATAATTATACCTGCAGATTTTTTATGAAGGTTTGACAAACATTGGTATTTTAATTATTAGTGAAATTGTTAATTTTTCAAGGAGGGGAAATCGGTTTACTTTATTTTCTCCATACACGGAAGCGGTCACTTTTATGGATATGCCAGGGTTGTCGAATTTGTTGTCAATCAGTGCAACAGAGAATTGCCTGGTTGCTATTACAGCATCGAATGGATTAAAAAGTTAGTTCAATCATATGTTAGTTGTTATTACAACTAGTAATCCTTTCTTTTAAATTTACTGTCATATGTTAGTTATTATTACAAATAGTCGATTTTTGTAAATTTATTGTCTTATGTTAGTTGTTATTACAACTATTAATCGTTTCTTGTTAATTTACTGTCTTATGCTGTCTGAAATTTTTTACTTTTTTTTGTATCGATTACTGTCTATAGATACAATATACCATTCTACCAATGTCAATCAATCATGGCATCTATCTTTGATAAAAAGGTCTTGACTTCTTCTGATTTTCAGGTAATTGCTTTAATTTTTTGTTTTTAATAGATTATTATAGTATGAAAAGTTTTTAGATTGTTTGATTTTAATTGTATTCTTTAATTTACATTTTTAGGAGCTGGATTCAAATATAGGTGAACAACTCGTGAGACTGTGGGACAAATGCCCGAGTAATGTCCAGGGTTTTCAGAATTCTTTGTTACTTGATCTTTCAAATCAAGACTCGGTTTGGAGTTCAACTCCCAAGCAAGGCGGAAATGCCCAGGGATTTCCAGGTCATCCACATCCCTTCTATGGTGCTTTTACTCAATGTGAAGCACCTCATACGAGTTCCCAAGCCTATGCTCAACAGTTTTATCAATCCAATTTTTCTCAATCGCATTTATCATATCCTGACAAAAATGAAAAATGACGGGAATAATTTGAAGACCATCAGTTATCGATTATTGCATGTTTAGAGTTAATTACCCGGTGTTATTTCAGTCTTCTCTTTGTTTTAATCTTTTGGAAATTCTTGATCCTGTTGTTTTTTTATTTGTAAGTTTTGGATGTCACCAAGTCTAATTGTTGACGTGTAATGGGATGAATCTTATGTAATTAGGACAGCAATTTAAGTAAATCAATAATCTGGTATGACGAAACATATTTGGTCTAGCGCCCCGCAAAGCCTTGATCCGGTCCTGCCTGTTATCACTGATAAATTCCAACAAAAATACACTGCGTATAAATAGATAAGTGCTTATATAAAGTGGAAGGAATGGGAAACTCTCGTATTAAATGGATGTTCCGGTTATGCAAAGTCTGGATGTGAAGCTGTGCTGGCGTGCAGGATTCGGCGATGTAAGGGTTTGTTAATAATGTGGCGTCCCTAAGCCCGTGCTCGGATTATAGATTATTACAGACTAATCGAATTTACTTAGGAGACTGAGCTATGTGCTCCTGTGTTCATCTCATCATCCCTAACAGAGACAGGAGAAAGGCAGAGGTACCTATGCCAGGCGATATGCCGTAGCGTCAATGCAATGCCAGAAGTTATAAGTAGGATGTGAAAATAGCTTGAAGTAGTGGTGTCATTTTAATGCAGGCTCGAACGTTGATTGGTGCGATGAAATGATCATGAAATCATGATAACCAAATTAAGAGAAGCATTAACTTGGCGATGAGAAAATAATTTTACTAAGCCGAATTGAAATCAGCTATTTCCGATTAGGAGCACATCTTTTTTTAGTTGAAGCAATGTGATGATGACGATGAAAATGGTGACCACGATGAGATGATGATGATGACGATGGTGATGATAATGATTTTGGTGATGTGGTGATGCTTTAGTAATAATCAGAAACAGTGAACTGACAAACAAAAAGAACTTTGCTCGTATCTGTTGAACAATAAAAAGTTTAAGATAAGTTTATTTAGTTCGATGCTATTGATTATATTAAACGTCGCAATCCTAGTTTTAACTCTGAATTAAGGTGTCAAAAGTTTGGTTGGGTCATAATCACACACACACACACACACACACACACACACACACACACACACACACACACACACACATACACACACACACACACACACACACACACACACACACACACACACACACACACACACACACACACACACACACACACACACACACACACACACACACACACACACACACACACACACACACACACACACACACACACACACACACACACACACACACACACACACACACACACACACACACACACACACACACACACACACACACACACACACACACACACATATGTATTAATTTATATATGTATGTGCGAGTGTTTGTGTGTGTGCGCGTGAGTGTGCGTGTGTGCGTGCGTGTGTGTGTGTGTGAAAACACTGTTGTCTACATTTTCAATGACAATCGTTCTTAAACTTTTTCGTAAAATTTAATGTTTTTCAAAACTCAATTTTTAGCAGAAATTTGATATTTATCTGGTTAGTTCCTCCATTTTTAGTGTATAAAACCAATGCTGATGTAATTAGCATTATTAACCTTAGTTTTATAATATTTTTATGTAAAATAAAAAAAAATTGTTACCTATAGGGATAGAAATTGATGAATTATCGAACAATGCTGCAAAGATGAACACTAAAATCAAACATTTATTTGGATTTTAAAACAGCAGATTAGAAGATTGAACGATTTGTTAGATAGAAAGACGGCAAGAATAGTGGTGCAATATGTGGTGCAATATTTGTTAGTTACATATTATATTAGTTAATACCTATATGTGCGGTTACAAAGAGTTATAGAAGAGTAATCTAATAAATTAAAGTATACTGACTTCTTCTACATCGAATTATATAATAAATAATTAAATTATAAAGACTTTTCAAATCAGCTCAACAAAACGTTGACATTAGCTGGGCTCAACCGGGTCGAATCAGTTAGTTTTCTGGTGAATTGCCTATACCCACATACACATAGGTACACATACACATACACATACACCTACACCTACACACCAACGTTTAGCGGTATACACTCTATTGACTTTCTTTTTAAAAAACCGGTCTGCAACTGACTGCAACATTAGACGCATTGGTTTATATCAAATTCTGGCAGACTTTGGTCTGTTGATTCATTCCGTTAGAGCCGAAGATATTTTCTTGGACCTCAGTTTTAGCATATTTGTTATATACAATAATTGTTTCTTAAGTTACTCGTAACTTGAAGTGCTGAGAAGGTACAAAGTTGTGTTACGCAGCGAAATTATAAGTAGGTACTTTCCTGTACCTAACCCCATCAAATCACTTTCACTTTACTGAATGAACTGCTAGCATAACAACTCGGAAATTGAACCAGATTAGATTTAGATTATTATCGTCGAAACACTGTGACCTCAATCCTTCCTCTTTATTTTAGATGATCTTCGTAGGTGAAATAGAAAAATAATACCTAATAGATAAGGTATATGGAACAGATTGGAGTTTTAGACTCCATCCAATCCGATTCCATTCCAGAGCAGAAATTTAAGACGAGTTTATATGATGCACTTGAAACTTTCTGTCGATGTTGTTTCGGTGGGAAAACTTCTATGACACGCACTCATTGATGAAAAATGTGTAGATCCAGAATCTTCACTCACTCACGCGCAAGCAGACCCACGCGCAAGCAAACAAGCGCGCGCTCGTTTGCACAAAAACACACATACACATTCTTGTATTCGCGCACCTACCACCTCTCTCTCTGAATTGACTCGTGTGCTCTCGGCGAGGACGAGGCTGTTATGTGTATTTATGTGTTGGAATAGAGAATGTCGGAGAGTTCGTCTTGGTGGTGTACCGAGTACAATAAGCAAATAGAATTGACCTCCACTGAAGTATTCTCGACCTCGACAAGCTGTAAGCCTGTTTATATTATAAGCTATTATAGAGGAGCTAGCCCTACTAGCCCTAGCCAGCCGCACAGCTGCCCGCTACCCCACTGAGGCACTGAACCGTCAAATTGAAAATAATGTTTCGAGGACTATTATTCGAAAGGCGAATTTTAATGGGAGTCATTCTCATTATTGCGACATCTTCGAATGACGGAAAAACCCGATAGCATGAGGACATACCCATTCTATTTTTGGTTCTTGGAAATAAATTTTTTAAGTTGCCTGGTGGTTCAAGCAAGTGTATATTTAAATCAGTGGGCTGTAGAAATCCACGAAGGTTCTGTGATTGCTGATCAAATTGCAGAGAAGAATGGATTTAAAAACTTGGGACAAGTGAGAACATGTTTATGTCACTTCTAGATTTTATTTTCTAAAACATGTACAAAGATTTATTAAATTTTTTGCAAAAGCAAATATTAGAAACTTTCACTGTTACTCGTTTTAATTCAACTTTGGAGATCTTAAGCGTGGCATAAGTCCTCAAACTTTTATGTAATATTAATCATCAATTGCTGGTTATTATATTTAACAATTTTAAAAGCCTATCCAACTAAAAAAAATTATTATTTTTTTATCATGTATTCTTAGAGAATTGATTCGATTTTTAAAGTTTGATTTGAAATAATGGATTTTTCCAGATTGGAAGTCTGGAAAATTATTACCTGTTTGAGCATAAAAAAGTGAGAAAACGTTCAGTTGGAAAAGCAAAAGATAAATTCTTCATTCTAAAAGATGAGCCTGAGGTTTTTATTTCTAGAAACTAATCTTGTGTAAATAATTTTTTCAGATATCATGCTAGACATTTTAGTTGTAGTATATGCAAGATTACCTACATAGTTATCATTTTAACCAAGATTTAGATTTAAATGCAATCATTTAAGTGTCACAAGTAATATCTTGATTCTTATTTACCACGTAGATTCTTTGGTGCCAGCAGCAAAAGGCAAAGCGTAGAGTGAAGCGTGACTTGTTGAAAAAAATTAGTTTTTCTGATCCATTGTGGACCAAGATGTGGTATTTGGTGAGATGTTTTTATCTGTTTCAAAATTATGCTCTAGATTGGATAGTTTTTTTTAATAACATATTTTTTTCTCCTAAATTTGAGCTCATCATTAAATGTCATTTGAAAATTGATTTATTTGCATGTGAGCTCTCAAAACATTATTGATTTTTTATACACGCTGTTAGCAAAATAAGTTCGTATATAATCAATTTCCTCCTTGTAATTTAATTATTTCTTGTTTTCAATGTTGTGAGAAAGGTTTGTTTTATGCATTCTACTAGTCTAGTAGTCTGACTATAACTCAGTATTTTTTTTTCCAGTTTGGTGGGAATGAGAGGGGGAGATCCCACTGGCTAAATATCAACCGGTGACCTTATTTTTTGGGTTCTAGGACCTAACCTTCAGATTATAACTGGCTTTAGAATAAACATTTTTTAAATTGTTCTCGGCAGTAGTAAAATTTATTAGATAATTGGTAGACAAAGACTGATATCTTGCACATGATTACATTAAAAATAATATTTCAAGCAATTTGCTATGTTATTAACAGGAATGAAGGCTGAAGTGATGATAATATGAATTTAAAAATTCAGTATAACTGATTTCTTAATTTTTTTTTTTGAAGAACCGAGAGGGAGACAACATGAACGTGATGGAGGCCTGGTCGCGGGGGTACACGGGGAAAGGTGTCGTCGTCACCATCCTCGACGACGGCATAGAATACAATCACACGGATCTCTCCAGAAATTTTGTTAGTTTATTTTGTTCTGTTCGAAATTTGACCAACGAACGAACGAGTCCTACAAACGTGTCACAATGTTGAGTGAAGACATTTTTATAAATTTCTCGAAACATTGTGTGATAATAAAAGGAATTGGTAAGATTCTTGAATTTGAATTATTGCTGTCATGACCTGCATTTTTGAAATTGTTTTCGCTGTATTACATTGCATAACCTCCGATTGATCTCCATAAAAACATCAAATATATTTATTAGTTGTGACTCATGTTGGAAATTTTAGTTTTTAAATATTTTTTGCAACACATTTCAAAGGACCCATATGCAAGTTACGATGTCATTGGTGATGATAACGATCCGATGCCTAGATACGATACGCAGAATGCGAATAAGTGAGAATGCTATTTTGTTTTTATTTTCAACTTCGTAATGTGATCTAACTGTTTAAAACATGGCAAGATGTTCTGAATTGTTCAAATATCGTGTCTCTCTTTTTTAACTTATTAAATGATAACCTTCTCAAAATTTGCTGTTGAAATGTTATGAACTTTGATGTTTCTAGTTTCTATGAGCTATTAACTCCAGAATGTTTACTAGTAATGGAATGATATTTTTTTCTTTCTCCCAGTTTGTTTGTTTTGGTATTTCTGCTTATTATATTCATCCTAACTTTGAGGTAGGAAATCGCATAAACAAAAAATGCTTCTTCAATGCACGCATGCTGTGTGCTAGCTAGCTGAAAAAGAAAGTTACAAAATAAAAGTATCTAAGGTCAAGTTGTCTTCATCTAATTAATCAATGCGATTAGTCTCTTTCTAAACTCTTCAAGTGTTTTCCTTCATGATATTTTTCATGGCTGTGCTGTGATGTGCATGCATGCAAACAATTTAAAACGCTTAATTTAAGGTTATTAGTGTGGAAATTGGAGCACATGTGTCTTTTATTTGTTCAGTCACGGAACGAGATGCGCAGGTGAAGTCGCTGCAACTGCGAACAACAGAAAGTGCATGGTCGGGGTGGCTTTCAATGCAAGGATTGGAGGTTTGCTTATCAAATAATCTGTTGAAATCTTCTAATTGATGTACATTAAGCACACAATAATAACGAAAGACACTAAAATGTTACATTTATATTTTTTTGAACGAATGAATGAATGAAGTGTGAAATATTATTCGACTAATTGAGTAATTAATATGGATATAAAAAATGAAGGTAATTATTTAAACTGCTCGTGCTGGTAGATGATAACATGTGATGAAAAATTAATCAAAAAGATTTATTTTTATAAGATGAAATTTTAAAAAATATTTTAATTTGATTAACTGCAACTTGTTTGTATATTTATTGAATAGTTTATAAATAATCGTAAACAGTAGAGTTAAGGTCAACATAAATTAACTCTTTTTATAAGTATTAATCATTCCCATGTTTTATAGAATACTTTAAATGCATAATGAGATCTTTTTATAGGTATAATTTATTCTCATGTTGTATAGAATGCTTTAAATGTATATGATGAATAGATTGATGGATGGATATTTTATCGCTCATTGAATATTTAATTCAAGAATGAAAGTTTGTAATATAAATTTTTGTAAATATTCAAATGAAAGTTTGTATTATACATTTTTGTAAATATTCAAATGAAAGTTTGTAACATAAATTTTATGAAATGTTTACTTTTATGCTAGAGTTATTTCACAATGTTTTGTAAAGCAGTTTGTTAGATTCATCGTAAGACTGAAGGTTATCAAAGGACGAAGCATGTCAATTATATGAATGAAATGTGAAAGCGGTATTTCTAAGATAAGAGGCATTGGTTTTTATTTATTGGTATTCTGCTGATAAAAATATTTGTTTTTTTTATCGTAATTCTTAGTTTTATTGTTGTTGTATAATTTTTTTCGGTTTCAACTCGAATTCCACGAATAGAGAGAAAGTTTTTTTTTATGAATGGGTATATAAATATGAATAATAAACACGATATGTTTTTTTATGAATGGGATTTAAATATTAATAGTAAACACAATCTGTATTGTGTGCAAGGTGTGAGAATGCTGGACGGAGACACCACCGATGCCATAGAGGCGAGAGCCTTCAACTTCAACACCAGTTACGTTGATATTTATTCTTCGAGTTGGGGTCCCGAAGATAACGGACAGGTCGTTGACGGGCCCGATAGATTGGCGAAGGAAGCATTCCTGCTCGGGGTCACGAAAGTAATTGAATTATTTCATTTTAAATAATTTTCTATTTTTTAATTACCCTATAATGTGTAGCATAATGAGAGTTGATTATTTCATATGGTTTTGATGTAAATTCTTCAGGGACGACAGGGAAAAGGGTCGATTTATATTTGGGCATCAGGAAATGGGGGTAGTCTCTCTGATTCGTGTAGTTGCGATGGATACGCAAGCAGCATCCACACTCTGTCTGTTGGTGGGACCACTGAAAATGGTAAAAAGCCATGGTACTTGGAAGAATGCTCTTCGACTATGGCTACGACGTACAGCAGTGGTGATGAGCACAAAGAAAGAAAGATTGTTAGTGATTAATTTGTATTTTTTGTATTTGAAATTTTTAATAAATGTTTTCAAGTTTTTTCTGACACTTTCTCAAAATTTTCTATGATATAGTACATTTACTACACAATATGGCATTCATTTAACGTATTTGATTTATGATGTAGTATATTTATAATCTAGTGAAAAGGACAATTCAGTGTAGTCTTTATATAGTTTGCTTACTGTGTTTACATTTAACATGTAGTTTCTTTACAATTTAGATATAAATTACAATGTAATATATTTAAAGGGAGTTATATCTATAATGTACTATATTTAAAAAAGAAATTGAAAGAAATCCTATCTACAGTGAAATATATTTGTAATAATGTCATAGTTTTTTGTTTAATTGATGAAAATATTAAAGAAACGGTGGAATGCATGAACATTTAATTTTGTTATTCGCTCAAGACAAATTGTTTTTCAACAAGTCTGCAGATGGAAAACTATCTATAAAGCATTCATTCTCTTCTTTTTTTTCATCTATCAGATGACAACTGATCTACATAACAGTTGTGGAGAGCACACTGGCACTTCCAGCTCTGCTGCTATGGCTGCAGGAATGTGTGCTCTGGCATTAGAGGCAAAGTATGAGTTTCGTTGGCACATTATTAATTTCTTTGATGATGAGTGAATATCTGTTGATATAATTGCTATCCTTGAGTTTTTATAATAATTATTACGGGAAGGTAGTAAATAGTAATTTCGCTTTCAATTACATAGCAGCATTGTTAGTAATCAGCAAGACTGACTCATTTAGAATATCTTTTAGAAAAGTTACTGATCATACATTTTTATCATTAGGTTATTTTCTGTCTGTTTTTTTGTTTGTTTTTTTTTTTTTTAAGAGTCACCAGGAAGGAAAGCTTTGCTTGTAAACAAGCTGAGCTACCTGGAATTACTCTGCTTTTTTGGCTTTTGTTTCACGTATATCAACACATATAATTTCTGATTTATGCACGTATGTTATAACGCTGTTAGGTGGTGCTGCAATCGCAAAATATATAATGATATTTAAAAAATTTGTCATATTGGACAGACTATCTCTAGGATTTTTAATAAAAACTTTGTTTATATGGGTTGATTTTGTCTAATTTTGAAAAGCCTATGCCTGCTTCTCTCAGAAACCTCATCTTTCTGTTGGCACTTTTTCTCTGCTTTTAAAGACATGCAGACAAACGGCTTTATAGCTATAGATGAAACAAAAAAAACGCGATTTATGAATGGTAAATAACGATGAACTAGACGACTTATGTTGTGTTTGCTCATTTCCAGTCCAAGTTTAACATGGCGAGACATGCAGTACATTGTCATGCTGACAGCTCGTACAAAACCACTCAAAGAGGCTAGCTGGGTGAAAAATGGTGCTGGCAGGCTAGGTTTGTGGCATTTGAATTTTAATGGGTAAAAATATTAAGTTATTGTTTTTCATTTCTTTTTCTATTACAATAAATAATTAATTAATTCTTATTTTTATGGTGTGTATCATATTTTTTGTAAATAGTCAGCCATCGTTATGGATACGGATTGATGGATGGACTGGCAATGACTGAACTGGCTGAAAGATGGATAACAGTTCCGGAACAACATTCGTGTTCGACTCCATATCAGTCCTTAGACACGTTAGTTAGCATTGACGTTTTATTAATTTTCATTTTGAATAGGGTTTCTAATAGGGTATAATTCATTTTTCTTTAGATGACTTTTTATTAATTTTTGTTTTGAATAGGGTTTCTAATAGAGTATAATTCATTCTTTAGTTTATCAGTGATAATTTCATGGTTTTTCCTTTCACATTTTGTGTGATTCTTTTTTTTCCAAGGAATTTCACAGACTTACTCGAGCTCGAAATAGCAGCATCTGGTTGTAGAAATTCCACGAATGAAATCAACTACTTGGAACACACTCAAGCAACGGTTTGGTTAACTTCCAGCATTCGAGGAAGCCTCGAGATATCGCTCACGTCTCCGAACGGAACCACGAGTATCTTGCTGCCGAGGCGCAGGAAGGACAGCATGCCTGGACAGTTCAAGAACTGGACTTTCATGTCTGTATTTTATTGGGGGGAAAATCCTGAAGGAAAATGGAAACTGAAAATTAAAAATGTTGGAAAGTCTGAACATTCAGGTTCAAATTACATTCTTATTGTTAAACATATTTTGATTTTTAACATTTTGTCTATTTGTTATTGTTAAATTTTTGGAAGGAAGACTATTAGTTCTGTCGGTATTTTTCTAGGCATTTTTTCAAGGCTGGCAGATGATTATTATTTTTGTCATCATATTTTTTAGTCCTTTTTCAAGGTCGGCAATTGATTGTTGTTATTTCCATGGTTGTGTTTTTAGGCAACTTCTATGGCTGGCAATTGATTTTTCACGGAACAGAAGCCTACCCTATCAATATTACAGAACCCGTTCAGCCGAATATCTCAAAAAATTCATTTATCGACAATCACAGCATTGATTTAGATCTCATTTTTCCTAAAATCTCAGAGTCCGAAGAAAATGTTTTACTTAATCAAACTTCGGTAAACAGCTCTTCTTTGGAGGTATGTTTTTCCTTTATGCCGCTGTTGAGATATTATTGTTTACCACCTTATGATTAACAACACACTATATTGAAATCTATCAAAATTGAGAAAAAAAATCTCTTAAAGCTTAAAGTTCAAAGTTTGACATTGCTTAACATTGCTTTAGTTATTAGACCTTTAGTCCACCTATCAACTATCTAACGTTTCATGCAGAGCTGTTGGCCGTTTTTTAGAGTCTAACCCACCACACCCCTTTGGATGCTGGCAGTATTCGAACTGTTGACATTCAGGTCTACAGGTGAATGCTTTACCACTATACTACCAGCACCCATATTCGACGCCATGGGGCTTGATAGATTTCTTTTACAATTAAATCACTTTGATTTAAAATTTAAATTATGTTGATACTTTAAAAAATTCTTTTTAACTCGTTCTTTGAAACATTTAAATTAGATTTTTGAAAAAAAATCACCTTAGGGTAATTGCTGTTTATTAAAAAAGAAATATAGTAACATCAAACAGTTAGCTTCTTTAATACAGTAGTGAGCTAACCCATTTGTTGAGAAGCAGGCCACTGTTCAAATCCCAACCAAATAATTTTAAGATATATTTGGAAAATATTAGTATAATAATATATATTATTAATATGTATATAAAATAAAAAATCTCAAGAACTGAAACAAAAAGTGTAAAAACTGAAACAAAAAGAAATGTCAAAAGCTGAAACAAAAAATGTCAACAGCTGAAATAAAAAATGTCAACAGCTGAAATGAAACATGTCAAAAGCTGGAATAAAAAATGTAAAAAGCTGAAACAAAAAATGTCAAAAGCTGCAATAAAGATTTTCTGAAAAAATTTTTAAAAAAATTGAGTTCGAAAATTGAACAATTTAAAACTAATGGATATTTTTAAAACCACCAAGTGAGATCATACTTTTGTCGTTAATGACCAGAGGCAGCCATTTGAGTGAATTAGTTGTGCTGACAGCGTCTCTAATTTTGTGCTAATTATTTCTCGAGACATTCCACTATCCCTGTTCCCAGACTGTTTGAGTCTGCAATGGAGGGGTGGGGGTGTGGTAGTACTTCAAATTTTGTTTTATGTAAACACAATTACAGAAAAGAAGTTACTCATAACAGTGTAACTTTTGAGTGTTGAATGACAGAGAGCTGATTGTGTTAGAATTAGCATTAGTCATTGAGTAAACATTGGATTTGGGTGTTATTTGCAAGTTTCTTTTTCAATCTCATATTTGCTTTCATAAGCAGAAAAACAAAACAATTTGCCACAAATTTATTTGAAACTAAGGATTTAAGTTCAATTTCATTTCATATTTCAAGGATGTTGCTTCAGAAGGCTGCCACTCAGAGTGTTTGAATGACTCATGTATCGGCCCAAGCAGATTCAATTGTACTGGCTGTAAAAATTTCATGGTTGCTACTAATGGGTAATGAATGTCAAATTTATCAGTTATATCATTAACATCACTTGATATTGTGCTGTAATACACAATAACCGACCAGTGCGCATTGTACTAAAATTTGTAATATCATAATTATTTATACTTCTATCAACAGCGGATGTGTCACTTCCTGTCCAAACAATACATATGCAAACCCGTCCAACGTCTGCTTGTCATGTCCATCTTCTTGTTATGATTGCATGTTAGAAGCAGATGATATTACAATTAAATGTCTCAGTTGCGAAGCGCCGTACTTCTTACATTTTGCTGGGAATGATACTCAATGTATTCCATCATGCCAAGATGGTTTCTATGAAGGTTTAAAAAATTTTATATAAAAAAAATAAAAATTTATCTTATAGAATAATTAATAATACTGATAGATGTAAATTTTTTCTTCTGAAAATTCCGAAGACTATGTTTCAAGAAGGTGCATTCCTTGTGCTGAGAACTGCCTGAAATGTCAGGATGAAAACACATGTTCTGAGTGCCAGGAAGGATTTGAAATATCAGAGAATCAGTGCTTTGTGCCGTGCAGCAAGTCCGAGTTCAGATCTAGATATGATGGCAGGTTGTATCAATATGTCCTTAAACTATATAAAACTCTTGACTAAGCACCTGCATCTCACTGTTTTGTGCGCATTCGAATAAATCAAATCAAATAAAAAAATTATTCGCACCATCGAACAATTGCGAATAGCGCACATTTTTCAAATAAATGCGTAAAATTTATTGTGCGCACTGCGACTAATTTAAAATAAATAGCGAACAATGCGCATATGTGTGCAATTGTTTGCATTATTTGCAATTATTTTTAAGGTGAGTCAGTAAGCATTTTTTAATTACAATTCTTTTGAAAATTAGTATAAATAATTATTATTTTGAATTGTTGACATAAATTCATTTTATTTGAAACTTTTCGTCATAAAAAAATTTCTAAAAGAATTTCTTGTTTCTGTTTTTTCGACACCGACAACACTCATACGACATACGATTGCGTTACCATCTTTCTTTTCCGCTTCTCTTCTCTGTCGTTCATTTTAGCTTGCTATGAAATTCTTTCAATCTTCTTGAAATTTTTCAATGTCAGCGACTGGTTCTGAAGATGATGTTAGCGGTTTCAGTGTAGGAAGCGAGAGTAATTTTAATAGAAAGTCAAGTAACATCTTATGGAGGTATTTTAAGAGAAGTAATTCCAACGATGGTTACACGGCGAAATGCAATCTTTGTAATAAATGTTTCAAAATAGACAAAAGAGCTACAACTTCTTCTGTGAAATATAATTTACATTCTCAACATCCATACAAATAAGATGAATAACAAAATGTTTTTTAAATAACAAAATAAATAACAACATAAATTATCCGTTTATGAAAAATTGAAATTATTCAGTAAAATTCACAACAAACAGTCAAGAAAATTCTTGTGAACTTTGAAATCAGAGGTTCTTGAATATGCACAATTATTCGGTTTTTTGTGCGCAATTATTCGGTTTTTTGTGCGAATTTGTGCGCAATTTTTTCAAACAATTTTTGTTCTTGTGTGCACTTGCAAATGAGTGCGCATCAAATAAAATATTTTATTTGAACCTGTTCGGATCGGATAAAAATTGCACACAATTGTGCGATTTTCGCATAATGCGCACAATCCCGCATCAAACGCAGGATTTTACTCTTTACATTATTATATGTATGTGTGTGTACAGTGTACATCTATGTATGTATGTTTATGTTATGTATTTATGTGTGCATTGTATATGTATATGTATCCCTATACATACATACATACATACATACATACATACATACACACACACACATATATATATATATATATATATATATATATATATATATATATATATATATATATATATATATATATATATACATATATATATACAGCTGTTCACCTTGCGATGAGAGTTGTCAGACCTGTTCAGGGCCTGGTAACAGAAACTGTGTTACATGTGCAGTAGGAAGTCTCTGGGAGGATATCTTGTGTGTTCTCAATTGCTCCGATGGTTATTACTCCGATCAGTACAATATGAATTTTCCTCTCTGTCAACTGTAAGCGGTTCATTTATCATCAGTTGAGAAACTGAGCTAAAAGTGAATATCTATTATTTTTTTTCAAATTTTTCACAGCTGTCACACATCCTGTAAAACGTGTTACGGCCAAAACGATACCGAGTGTTATTCATGTCATAAACCATTCAAGTTGTTGAATCAGACTTGCACCGCCGAGTGTCCCTTTGGTACGTTCGGTCGCTTCGATGTTTTCTGATGTTCATAAATGCAATCCATTTCTGTAGTAAAATTTGCACTCGCTTTCGCAGATTTTTATGAAGTTGAAAACACGTGCATGAAATGTCCGCAAGAATGTTCCAGATGCTCCAGTGAAGTTAAATGCTCAGAGTGTCGACATCCGAGGTATTTCTAGATAAGGAAAATTATTTATTTATTATTGCTTTATCATTTATTATTGTTTCAATAAAATATTATTTTTTTTTAATGTTATTTTATATTATTTATTATTCTTTAAATGATTATTTTTATTAAATATTTATGTTTAAGTTATTATTATACCTATTAATTTTCATTTACAAACCAGTTTTTCTTGTTCATTTACACCTTCATTATATTTTTAAGGGTTTTATACAATGGAAAATGTCTGGAAAAATGTCCGGAAAACACGACTTACATTGACACTGACTTGTTCACCGGTCGTTCGACAAGGAAATGTCATCCGTGTCACAGTTCGTGCAAATCTTGCAGTGGAACGTCTAAAATGAGCTGCACTTCATGCAAGGAAGAACTATACTTTGCCTTTGGTCAATGCGTTCGAGAATGTAAAACACAGTAAAGTTGACTTTCAATGTTTTTGAATTATTGATTTTTTTTTTAATAAATAATCTGTTTATTTTGATGCAATATTTTCAGTGAGTTTAAATCTGAAAGAAAGTGTTTGAAATGTCATTCCGATTGTTTGACCTGCGATGGACCATCCGAAAATCAGTGCCTTGATTGCTCTCCAGACTTTTACTTTGTTCAAAACAAATGTCTTTCCTTTTGTCCTAGCGGTTTTTATGTTAACAGTAGCAGATGTCTTAGTTGTGCGGAAGAATGCAGCACTTGCGATAGTTTGTCCAATTCTTTTTTTATTTTGAAAAATTGAAGTAGAAAAATATGTGATATTAGTTTTTCAAACACTATTATTTTTAAAAGATTTTAAAAAGATTGATTCTATTGAACGGACCTATGCATGCAAGAAATGGCTTTTAATGTATTTGTATTCAATTGTTAGATCCTGATTCATGTTTGTCATGTACTGATGGCTCCCATCCCACAGATGGCGTATGCCGTCTTGTAGAAAAGGGACGTGCGTGTACCAAAAATTACTACTTTGATGAACTCCTACAGGTTAACTTGTATTTGATTAAATTTTTTTTTGATGAATTTTACTTCAATTTCTTCAATAATTAAATGAAAAAGTATATTTGTTGGAGATGCTCGGCTGAGAGGTAATAAGTTTCATCACATTCTCATATCGAACCCACCTGCAGTTGGGGAACAGGTAAAACTCTGTGATCCGATAATCACGATCTGTTACTGGTGCTATATTATATTTAGCTGTTTTTACTGTGAAATGACAGGTCTTAAACACTTTTGAGTAAAATTGATTTAAATTTAAGCACATCAGTTAAATGAAGCAGTTGTACTATCATCAGCTATTCTCAGACATTATGTATCAATGATTAGTTATTTAATATTTTTCAGACTTGCGAGAAATGCCACGAGAGCTGCGAAGGTTGCTCGGGTCCAGGAAACAACGATTGTTTGTCGTGCAAGATCTTATTTGTCTCCGACCAGTCAGTCTGTTATCCGTGTTGTTCTGATTCAGTGAGCGGAACGTGCTGTGCCTGCGACCTCAGCATGGGTTAAATTACATTCATAAATTAGTTTTATTATTCTCATAATTTTTATTAATTTGTATCATTGCAAACAATATGCTTTTAATTTTAGATACTTGTAAAGAAGTCGTACAAAATGAAATAGAAACTCATGGAATATCTCTGGACGAAGACTTTGGCTTTGGTTTTCTGCCAGACATTGTGAACGTTTCTTCCACATCATCTTTTATCGTGACGGAAAAATACGACGTGACCACTCACAGTTCACTCTCAAGTGCTTCAAACTTCACTACCACTTCCAAACCACTGGAACTTCCTGGCACAGCAGCGGAAGATTCGACTGTAAGTGTCAATGCAACTTCCGGGCCGGTGATTACTGTCACAACGACTGAAATCAGCACCAGTACAGCCACAGAAGTCAGCACCAGTACAGCCACAGAATTCAACACGAGTACGGCCATCGAAGTCAGCACGGGTACGACCACCAAAGTCAGCACGACCGGAGGGGTCACGGTTGCACCAGATAATGTTTCATTTTTCTCAATTGTTCTATCAGTGTGCTTAGGCCTGATAGTCCTTCTGGCTTTCTCTTTTATTATTGCTTTTGGTCTGTTTCAAGCTAGAGCTAACAATAAGCTGTGTTGGTACAAGCAAAGATATCAGTTTGTGCCGATGACTGGACAACCGAGCACGGAAGACAAGCAGTTGTACATCAATGGAGTCAATATCACAAGAGGAAAAACACCATCTCCAGCTTTTGTTTGAGTTAAAACCACTTTTGCCAGTTAATTACCTTTTTATCTTTTTTATTTTTGCTCATCTTGAGATATAAGATGAGCATGGTGATGATTTGCCATCAGAGATTATAATACCAGTGAAAAACTTTTCCACTCAATTTTCGTTTTACTACCTTTCTCCATGAACGGACAGATGGAAGAGATGAGTTTGATCACTATACCAGTCAGTAAGTTTTCCGTCTTCTGACATCGGTAATGTATTTAAACTTGTGTACATCTATTTTTAAACTAATTTCTCTGCTTGCAAGTTCAATCACACGTGAACACACTTGAAGATTCTTTATGTCGAGTCAGCTTCACAACGATTATGATTTTTTTCTGATTACGCCAACCCACTCAATCGATTTGATTTTGTACTTTTTAACGTTTCAGTTTTTCCCGTTGCAAAAATTTTTTTTTACAAACTTATTTTGCTATCATGTGCAGTAGAGTTACTAACTGCTAGTCACAAGAAAATCATCTTTCCCAAGTCTGGACGTATTACTTGAGAATGCTTTAGTCATGATCTTTCTGATAATGCCATTGTCGTAACACTTGATTAATTCTAGGCTTTAATTTAGAAACCAACTTAAGGGGTCATTTCATAAACCTGCATAAAAAATGATATTTCAATATTGCTTATTGACATTTTTTGTTTTAAAATTCAGTAAAGAATTTTTAGCAGCCAATGTTTATTTGGTATTAATTTGGCATAATAGAATTGGTTAATTCACTTTAGGCATCGGCATTAGTCGCCCAAATTACACGAACAGTTGTTTTAAAGTTAATTTGCATCATCATGACAAATATAAGCAAGTTTAGGTTTGGTGACATTCCATTTTCATCATCTGAGTTTAGGAAATATATATATATTGAGTGCTTGCAAGTTGCTTCGTCCAAGTGGATTAACTTTTATGCCCCCAATTTACCTGATGCAAGCTTAATCTGTTCCATGTTGTGCCTCTCATTCTCTACATTTTTTTTGCTTACGACGGAGTCACATGTTTAGATTGTTTGTACGTACGGAAAAGAATCTGTCTTATTTGGCGTGCGTTCGAGAAGTTGTTAATTTATTAGATTTTGTATTCGTTTGTGTATCGTTGTCGTGGTTTTTAACTTTATAATTTATAAATTCGAGCGATGTAGATGTTCTTCCTCTATTCGAGATTGATTATTATGATTAGATTTATTTATTTTCAAGTCTTGTTTTTATTCTATTAAAAAACATTAACCATTGGTCCACGCCAGTAGCAAGCTTGTTTTCTGTTTTGCTGTGGAAAGAAAGAGGCTCAAAGCTCATTTACAAATTTAAACTTAGAAAAATATTGCTAAATGATTGGCTCTATGCTAATTTTTTTTATTTTATTACACGTCACTAAGTTAATAACTGATACACTGAGATGTCACCTTATATGACATGTCATGTTTAGCAACTAGTGAGAGCAGTAGTCTCCTGTTACACATTTTTAAAATAAATGTGCTATTCGCAAGTTAGAGGTTACAAACATTAAACATTATCCGTCATTAAAACCATGTCGGGGTTATAGATAGTTAATTCAATCTAATGGTAATAATTTTCTTAACTCTTTAGATGGGTTAGTCTGCAACTGTAAAGTAAAGTCATATCTCAGAAAGAACAACAGAACCAGTTTGAAGGCAGCTATAGAAGATTATTATACAAATAAGTTTTGTCAACTTTCAATATGCCATCCAATTGTTTTTAAAATGCTAAACAGCATGTGGGAGAAATTAAAAAAAGTTCCCTTTAGAAGGAGTAAGTTCCTTCCTAGGTAGTAACAAAGTAGGTAGCAATGTTTTGAAATATTCGATTGGTATAGCATTATTTACAACGAGATTTTCGTGAGCGCTCGGTCACGAACTGACTAAAGAGGAAAGTCTTCAGTGTGTGATGGAAAGTTGTGTGTTTTGTAGAAGCTGTATGAGAAATGATGTGGGTCATTGAAGGAATTGTATTACTAAGATGTTTAAGTATCGAAAGCTGAGAATGTTTCTTATTTCTTGCCATCCTTTATGGATGGCTAGAAGTATTCATATTACAACAATTTTACCAGTACGAGTACACGTATCTAGTCACATCTACAAGATAGTCTCATGAATCTGTTCAAGTAAAATTTGTGAAGTTCTTTTAGTTCCGGTTAATCCAGCACTCTCGTCTGTACTTTCCTGTCATTTCACGAGGCAGAGGGGACCATGCAGGGCACGGAACTTGTCCGGGGAGTTCACACATACAGTGTCTGAGACATTTTTCACCAAAATTGGACAGATATCTGTTTTCCTCCAATTTCTTCATGGCAATAACAGAAGACTCATCTCTCCTTAAAAAAAATGTTTAGCATGAAACACACAACAACGGACAAAACAATTGTAAAGCAACCCCTACTTTTGTGTTCCAAACACAAGTTTAACATGGTCTAATATTTCTTCTCTTGTTCTTCCATCACAGTCTATATTGATACTTGAATCATTTTCTGAACAAATATTTACAACGAAATAAAGACAAATACACTAACAAAAAATTGCTTATGCAATCACATTAAAAACAACCATAATAAGCCTTGATCCAAGGTAATGGCGAGATTTTATTGAATGTTATCATTTGAACCTCTGGGTTTTTATACTGCAGCTGTGGCAGGTGCCAAAAAACAAAGTTGCTAGGGTAGAGACAAAAATTTGTCAAAAAGTTAATAAATTATTTAATCCGAAATACAAATAATCATGCAATAATTTAAAGTAATTTAAGCTTAACGGCAGATTTGATAAATTAACGAAACTTACTATAAGCCGGCATGTCTTGGATGGGGAGCTTGAGCGACCTTGTCGTAATTGAAGGCAAACATAAGAATACGTACATTTTTTTCCAAATAAATATCCCCTTTCTTTAAATATTCAAGTGTTCTAGCCACCGCACCTCTATTGTGCATAAAAGGCATGTTGCTCTACTTTATTCGATTCGTTATTTATGATGGAACCTGGAACGATACTGAATACTGATTAAAAGCGGATGACACAAAAACAAGCAAGAATGCCTAACAAATGTGCTTACAAATGTTAGCTTAAAATATGCAATGACAAAAAGATAGTATAATTTATTTAATTATTATTTAAAATATAGTTTAATCACCGTCACCCACAAAGTGGTAATCAAATGAGCTGTTTTATGTAACACATGTAACATTTATCAAATTTTGTTTGTCTCTCCTGGCATTACAGTTTATGGAGCTAGCCTACAGTTATTGATTGTTTTAGAGTATAAATTAAGTCAATTTTCTTTACCTGTACCAATTCCAGTATTGGATGCAAATAGCATTATGTGCATAGCGTTTTCGCGAGAACATTCAGAGTTTTCTAGAAATCAATCAATTTAAAAAATGTTTTGTGTCAGTCTCTTAAGTATTTTCAGTTTGTATTTAATTTTTGCACGGACAGTCACACATCATCTGATGACTGGGAGAACTTGCTAAAATCTATGGTGCTCAGTAAATAAACAAAAGCTTTAGTGCCCCGAGATTGTTTAATAACTTCACCTGTATTATGTAATGTAATGAACATTAAAAATGGGTTACGTGCAGTTGTCATTTATTTTATTTTACGTAATGCGATTGAGTTCTCGGTCGTCTAATCACTGGAAATTAGATGATAGAACAGGAAAAGTTCAGCCAGTGCCCATGGTAGCTGGTCATAAAAATGATTATGTTGTAACTAAAAATAAGAATAAAGCGAACCACTTGGAGTTGTTTGCGGATGATCATTTTATGAACTTAATCAGTCAGCCTGTTGTTACAGTAAATGGGGTTTGGACACTTACTTCTAAC
This sequence comes from Erpobdella octoculata, assembly GCA_963978895.1. Classification (NCBI taxonomy): domain Eukaryota; kingdom Metazoa; phylum Annelida; class Clitellata; order Hirudinida; family Erpobdellidae; genus Erpobdella; species Erpobdella octoculata. Next base: position 7,122,510 of record OZ022239.1, read on the forward strand.
AGTGAAGAAAACAAATTGTCAAGCAGGACAGTAACTGAGAAGCCTCGTTCTAGTAAAAAGTATGTTTATGTTTTTCATAATCGAAAAAGATTTTTTGTTGCTTACGTCTGCATAGATAATGGGGGATTTTATTTAACTGAAAAACGAAGCTTTTTCTGGGTTCAATTTAAAGTGCAGCTGAAGTACAAAAGTCAAATCAATTTTGTGTTTTTGTTGGCTCATTAACATTAAATGAGTATTAATGCAACATTAGTTGAAGTTTGGCACATTCTTATTTTAAACATGACAGAAGTAATTTTGCTATGAACCAGTGCTCTAATTTATCTATCCGCATCTGTACTTTTTTATGTGCATTTTACTTGTGAGACTGTTATACAATAACTATCAAGGCTACCATCTCTATGCCTGGAAGCAACAGGGGACAGACAGGATTTGAACTGCTGACCTTTTGGCTTGCATGTCATATGTAACAAAAAATAGTACAAATTTGATGATAAATCAACTGTTCAACATATAACATAAATTGTATTTAAAAGAAAATTATATAAGAAGCAGTGTTCAACAATTTAAAGCCACTTTTTACCAACGTGATGCTGAATGGAATTATATAATTTATTAATTGTTTTATTGTTGTTGTTGTTTATTTAAGTCCTTTTTTTATTAATTGTTTTACTGCTTTTAATTCTATATATTATGTATGCACTGAGGGGGAGTGGGTGTCTCCCAAGTGAATGATTTGCATGCATATGTGTGTATGGGGAGGGAGAGGGTATTCCAATAAATGCATATGTGCACAAAAATTAAAATATCATATATTAAGATACATAATTTCCGATGTCTGGATGTACTGTACATATGTATGTTAGAAATTCACGTTTTCCCTACAGGTGGCGCTATAAATTCCGTAATTTTTTACTAATATTATAATTTCTAATAGTTCAGATTTCCATCCAGTACAAATAATTTTGTCGCATTTTTTATATTTTTTAAATCAACAGTTGGTGTTAATTTTATATTCAGTCTAGCAATAATTAGAATTAAATAGGAGTCTGTTCTGTCATATAATTATATATATATATATATATATATATATATATATATATATATATATATATATATATATATATATATATATATATATATATATATATATATATATATATATATATATATATATATATATATATATATAAAAATGAATGTTTGTATATATGTATGTATATATGTATGTATGTATGTATGTATATTTATTTTATTTATTTATTTATTTAACCAAAAAGAGGGTCACAAATGACCACTAACACAAATTGGTGAGCGAAAACATTAAACATTAGTTAACATCAGCATTAGTTAGGAATGGCAAAATGATTTAACTACCATGCTAACAAAACACAACAGACATCTGTTCCTATACAGCTTAATGATGAACCTGAGTGGAAAGTTAGGCAAAATCGTGATTACCTGCGAATTACTATCGAAAGTTTAGTATTCACTACTCCGCAAAACATTGTTCAATGGGGTTAGAATTGAATTGGGGTAGACACAATGTCAATACTTTCATTGCACTGTTATGTTATTTATGCATTGCTACACCATTCATTCGATCGTAATGAAATTTTCACACAACCTTGACAGTCAAGGGAAATCAATTATAGAAAAATTTTTTTGAAATCCGTCACAAAATGAGCGGAGCGGGTGAGCGAGCGGGAACTATATATATATATGTATGTGCGTATGTATGTATGTATGTATGTGTATGTGTGTCTGTGTGTGTTTATGTATGTATGTATGTATGTATGTATGTATGTATGTATGTCTGTATGTATGTATTTTTTACAATATTTCGGCACTAAATGCTCATTCAAAGTATGTATGTATGTATGTATGTATGTATGTATGTATGTATGTATGTAAGTAAGTATGTATGTATGTATGCATGTATGTATGTATGTGCGTATGTATGTGTGTATGTATGTATGTGTATGTGCATGTATGTGTGTCTGTGTGTGTGTTTATGTATGTATGTGTTTCTTACAATATTTCGGCACTAATTGCTCATTCAAAGTATGTATGTGTATGTATGTATGTATGTATGTAGAATTGGATCTAGGGGGGTCAACTGAGAGCAAAAGAATGAGCGGGAAAGCGACAGGAAACGGATAATGATCGGGAGCGGGAGTGTGTATGTATGTATGTATGTATGTATGTATGTATGTATGTATGTATGTATGTATGTATGTATGTATGTATGTATGTATGTATGTATGTATGTATGTATGTATGTATGTATGTATGTATGTGTGTGTGTGTGTATGTGTGTATGAATGTATGTATGTATGTATGTGTGTATGAATGTATGTATGTATGTATGTATGTATGTATGTATGTATGTAGAATCGGATCTAGGGGGGGGGGAACTGAGAGCGAAAAAATGATCGGAAAAGCGACAGGGAACGGATAACGACCGGGAGCGGTAGCGCAAGCGGGAAGGAAACGGGAGCGAAAAAGAAACGCATTAGGTAAACCTCTAAAAACCCCGGGCAACGCCGGGTGCCCCCGCTAGTATATATATATATGTGATATAAAAACCTCTTCTTTTAGAATTAAAAAAATAGGTACTGGTCTACCCTTTCCACAGTCACCAATCATATATAAAGGTTTTCGGCACCAGCTGTCGGCTATGATGGTTTTATGCATTGTTATACTCGAGAGGGAGGTTAAAGCCGCTGTGCTTATGTACGCATAGGAGGAGGGAGTCTGAAAATGAAGGAAGTTCAACAGGGGGATGGGGGTGTCAAAATTTGTAGTTTATTGTGTACGTAATAAATGGATGGCCCCTGTTAAGAATGAGCATTTCCTTTCGCTTTCTGTCTATTTAAAACTACCTAATTAATAAATCTAATGATGGCAATTGAGCCTAGTTTTTTACTTAGTTTATAAAATTACTATTATAGATGTTATTACTTTTTTAATTGAAGCCCCTGTTTTAATCATTTATTTCAGAATTCACAATAATGTTCAAGCAAAAAAGTCTTCCAAAAAGTATGTTGATTGTGGGGAGTTTGATAATGTGACGGATGTAGATCACCTGCCAGGTATTTCTGAACGATCAAAACATCGCCACATGCCTGAGCCGGAAGTGGCGTACATTTTTTACCAAAAAGCCGGCGCTGAAGTTAACATGAAAGAAATTAACAGGCAACTTGAAAAGGCTAAGAAAGAAGTATATAATGTTTTCTATCGTTTACTGTCAAAGTTCCACTTTAATAAATAACTTTTATTTTCTTTTAGAACCCAAATTCTCCTCAAGTTTATAACCAGATTGCCAATTTCTGGAGGGTAGAAGGCAACACTCAAAAGTCAATAGAGTGCTTTCGGCAGGCTCTTTACTTGTCGCCGAATAATTCTGACGTCCTGCTCAACTTGGCTCGAATTTTATTGAACTTGAGGTATCTGGACGATGCTTACGAACTTACACAAAGATCTCTTGAATCTCAGCTACCTGATCAGAATTCATGGTTGCAGCACTTTACACTGGCAGAAATCTACAAAGCACAAGGTCAGCACAAGAATGCAATACACCACTTCCACCACTCACTTGATCTCCATCCTGGCTTTCAGCCGGCACAAAAACATCTCAAGGAGATAGAAGCCCTGATGATGGAGTCGGGAGGGAGCGTGACTTATTATACTCTCTGCATCATATGCATGCTGGTGCTAGGTGTGCTGTTCTGCATCATCTTGTCGTTCGACACATTCGACACGGCAACGGACAACATGAAGACTCAGCGTCATTTCAACCGGGCTATGGCCATGAGGTCCATTAAGTTAGGAATAAACCCAAAATTAATAAGAATGAGGAAGCAATGTGGCTGTTATTGAAATCATTTTGCTGCATTGTTTAGATCCCTCATTACCAAGTATATTTTTCAGAGAATTTCCCAAACTTGAAGTGACCAAGAATTCTTATTAACTTAATATTTTACTGAATTACATTGTTTTATTACACTTATGGACTTATCGTGGTTGATAACAGTTTTTGTTTCATGACATGTGAATTTTTATCTTTTTTGTTGTTTTTTTTATATAAATTTTGTTTTAACGGTATTTTTCTTTTAGAGAACGCTGTTTTTTGACAGCTTTTAATCTAACGGAAAAGATTAAATAAAATTTTTGTTTCAGCTTATTATGAATGTTTACATTTACTAAAAAAAAAATCAGCCCTATGATTGTTTGGCGACCTCACGAAAAAAATATTGCAATGTTTAATAGGTATAGTCGGTCATTATCATCATTGATAAATAGCTGAGGTTGGAAGATGCAAAAGAGTTGATGTGCTAGATGCAAAACTTTCAAATGTTTTATTCTAGAAATTATTATTTCATGCCCTTTGAACTCTTCCTAATCATTCAGGAGATGGAGCTGCGGCACAGGTAGCGACCATGAGTTGTGATTAATATTAGAAAGAATACTTGCAGAATTACTGAAGATCAAAGATGCATACAGAAAAAAATTACTATGGTGGGACACCAAACACACAATAAAACTTTCTGAATGAATAACTAAACTGAAACTTAAGACAGGCCCATGGAGCCCTTGTCTTAAGAAAGATATCTATGCTGAGTTGAAAGGACTGACCTATGAACAACGTTTGAGTATATGCAATCTGACCACACTTGAAAAGAGGAGACTTTTTTGATTGGTTGACCTAAATCTGGAAAGATTTTTTGAAAGATCGAGATATGAAAGTACCAGAGGGCACAACTTTAAGCTATACAAGAAAAGGGAGAGTTCAATGAAACAAAGATTCTTCAGTGCAAGAGTGACGAATGAATGGAATAAATTGGAGAATGAAGTTGTGAATGCTGAAACTGTTGAAGAATTTATAATTAAACTATCTAAATATGGTTTTTTAAATGTTTGATGGTGGATCTCACACACGATTATTAATTGTTCTGATTCACTTTAAAAATAAACGTTATGTTATGTTATGAATGATTAACCGAAATTGGAACTAAAAATATAATTCTTATAAATTCACAACTGAAAGTAGGCCATAAATAATGATTCCTGTTCTAAAATGTGATTGAAAAAGGACTAAAATTCCTTATAAAAAATATAACTGAAACTAGAACTGGAATTATTGATATTTATTAACATATATCTGAAACCAAATGATTAACTGAAATTGAAAGTAAATTTAGAACTCTTACAAACTCAAAACTGAAAGTAAAACAGTAATAATAATTCGAGTAGCCAAACTATAAATATATGAGTAATTTAATAATTCCGGGTCGACACCAGGTGTCGATAAAGTCTTTTGGAATGAGGCGAACAAACGAACACCACGTAACCTCAGATTTCTTCAGATGGAGTTACAAATGACTTCTTCATGACAAAAGACCTTTGTCACGTACACAAGTAGATATTCTTTCAAACGAACTGAAAAATGAAGCACTGTAAAACCAGTCTGGAGATACAGGTTAAGATGATAATGAATCGAATGTAGAAGAGCGATTTGTTAGACAAGACAGAAACCAGTCAACAACAGATGAAGTGACAGTTGCTTAGCGACAATCAGAAGTTACTTTATAGTAGTTTTGTTTTAGTTGAGCAGTTGGAACACATTCAAACAGAACCACAAATCTCTCAAAGATTTCCAGCTAAATATTTCATGCTACCTTAAATTTTGGCCTACGATTTGAGTTGTACCCATTTCCAGGAGACAGTTTGGTCTTAATCGATGTCAGTACATCAGTATCACAACAACTAGATGAAATAAAAGGATAATCAGAACCAAGGAATGAATAAGAGGTTGACGAACCCCACCTTTTAGATCTGCCAAACCAAGTCATCCAATTTGTTGTGCCGATAATTATGTTTGTACTTTGGACAACAGACATATAGATTAATCATGAAAATTTAATTACCATTCACTGCATAAACATGCAAAACAAAACAAAAAACTTTAGGTTAAAATTACTCTTTTTAACTCGCATCGAGTGAGCCGAAAGCTGTCGAAGCAGGCAACTCCTCAGATTTAAGTTAATTTGCTGCCGTAAAAATGTTGCAACTCTGTGCTTGACCCGCTATCATCTCAATGCGGGAATGTGAAGACCTTAAATGCCAGATGATTAGCAGCTGAATATGCAAACCATCATATAAACCAACAAAGTAAAAACAAACTATGCATATATAACTAGCCAGAGTATCTAATAACCACAAATTTACACAATATTTGATCAACATAATGAGAGAGACCCAGCAAGCAGCAGAAAAAAAGATTTACTTTGAGTATTACTTTAATAAAGTATGGACTGCACGGCCTCACTCAGTACTGAAACAGAGTGCAATAAAGTACGGGCTGCATGGCCTCACACAGTACTGAACAGTGTGCAATAAAGTACGGGCTGCACGGCCTCACACAGTACTGAACAGAATCTGTTCTTCGGCCAGCTATCCTCGCCATAAGATGTTCAAAGACATCTGCAAAGACACCCACGACATGAAACCAATCAGTGAATTTAAAAAAAAACCGCTTTAGTCGATACAAAGGTACGTGATCATAAAATAATTATTGTTATGTGATTGGATGGAAACAAGTCTTAAGGTGACTAGTAGTCATTGAAACGTAGTGGCAATGAACAATTATAATACATACACTTTTTCCTGCTTGCATAGCTGGTATGCCTACTTGCAAATAAGAGCAGAAATAAAAACAATCACGGAAATAGTTAAAATCATAAAATAAATATAATAGGATAATAATAATAATATTAATAAACAAATAACAAAATAAAAACAAATACATAGCTGTACTTCATGATTTGATTCTCAATGAAAGCAATAGAAAAAAAAAGAAGGAAAGAACGAAACTAAAACCGTTGGTCGTTATTCACGTACGATGATAATAATAATAGGCTGAAGAAAAAAAATTAGACTGTCTCTTACAGGTACTCGTTGTCCGGAGACCATCTTTAAGTTCAGATTTGATACAAAATGAAGTAAGAAATTCGTCAGTCAGATATAATTATTTGCCTTAAATTTCATAGCTCGAAAAGCTAAAAAATTAAAAGGACTCAGTCTGACAAACAAAAATAAATATAAAAAAAAAGAAAAGAAACTTCAATCCTCATATTCATCACTTTCTTCATGTAAACCGTTTGATGTGTGCGTAGCAGCGATAGGTAACAAGCTTTTGCCTTGTATGCTCGCCGTGAGGGATGGTGGCGTCAGCGTCGCGATGACGGAACTCGTTATGGCAGAAATGGCCTGCTGGGAGAGCAAGTTGCCATTGCTGGCGGCTAAACGGTTTTCGTACATGCGAGCTTTCTTCGTGCCCTGGAAATTTTGTAACAAGACAACTCAAAAATAAGTAAAAAAAAGATGAGACAAAATATTCACAAAGCTTACCATGTTGAATCCCTTCATGGCTTCGCAGTACTTCTGCTTTTCTTGCTCGGCCAATCGAGCGTAGGGCATTTTGTCGATCGAAGTCATTTTTCTCCACTCTTCGCCAGCTGAAAACATTCAAACAATCAGCAAACTTCCTCCATCTAAACACAAACCAAAAAAAAAATATAGTCAGCCATTTTTACCAGCTCTTAAAAGTTCTTTATTTTCTGTGAACCTGCTCTTCATTTGAGCTCGAAAGTCGAGCAACCAAATTATATAAGCGGACCTTGGCCTTTTCGGGCGTCCACCTTTTCCAGTCAAACTACCAACCTTTGAAAAACAAACCATCATTATTGGATTCAATATGGTCATAATCAAGCAAGAAAGAACCAGCTAAGTTTTTCGTACCGCTTTGTCGATCGGGTTGATCGGCTGAGGGATAGTAAGAGAAGTATTATTGACGGGTGGATGAACGGAAACTGGGCCACGATAGGACGTTCGTGGATCGGGCATCGCTGTGGCCGAAAAAACCTTTGCGAGCATAGGTGATAGAGTCTATATTAATCAAGAAAAAATACAGAAATGTGGAAAAAAGAAAAGGAATAATATAGATATGCAATCTTCACTTGGAAAACTTTACTAAAACAACTTTTCTATATCTAACATCACCTAACTAAATATCTGACAAGTAATAAAATTTCAATCCCATTAAGTTAAAGATTATCGTAAAAATCTACTCTTATCTTATTTATTATAAACAGCACAACTTTCATTTGTCAGAGAAATATTTCCACGACAATTCCTAAGAAGTTACAAGCCCATATAATAAAAATAATTGAAAACTTATACTTGAAATTAAATAAAAAAACAAAAATAACTTAATTAATAAAATTTTCTTTCTTCTTAATTATCTAAAAAAAGATAAACCCAAATTTTATTTGATGCTAACCATGTTATATCCTTTCATGGCTTCTCCATACTTCTGTTTCTCTTGCTCTGCAAGTCTAGCATACGGCAGTTTGTCCAAGTTCGTCATCTTTCTCCATTCCTCTCCAGCTGCATCCATAAATTATTACGATTATAAATAAACATAGATCCAGCGAATCGTATGTGTAAATCATCAGCGCTTGAATGAGTGCGATATGATGATTACGATTACATTCACATGAAGTCGATTACATTCACATGAAGTCGATTACATTCACATGAAGTCGATTACATTCACATGAAGTCGATTACATTCACATGAAGTCGATTACATTCACATGAAGTCGATTACATTCACATGAAGTCGATTACATTCACATGAAGTCGATTACATTCACATGAAGTCGATTACATTCACATGAAGTCGATTACATTCACATGAAGTCGATTACATTCACATGAAGTCGATTACATTCACATGAAGTCTATTACATTCACATGAAGTCGATTACATTCACATGAAGTCGATTACATTCACATGAAGTCGATTACATTCACATGAAGTCGATTACATTCACATGAAGTCGATTACATTCACATGAAGTCGATTACATTCACATGAAGTCGATAACATTCACATGAAGTCGATTACATTCACATGAAGTCGATTACATTCACATGAAGTCGATTACATTCACATGAAGTCGATTACATTCACATGAAGTTGATTACATTCACATGAAGTCGATGGATGTGTTGCTGGTTGAAGAAGACAATTACTGATTGGAAAACCCAATTGTCAATCACTGCAGCTAAGATCTTTAATCACGTTTATTACCACACAATGAGCTCTTTTTTAATGACAAAAAGATATTCAATTATTATTTGAAAAAAAAATTAATTCAACCCACGCAAAAACAGTCCCGCTAAATGATTTCTGTTTAGAAGAAAAATAACAGCAGAGAGAAATAGAATCTTCATCAACAGGTGCAGTTGTAAAAACATAAACAAAACACGTGCATATAAAGACACACGTGTATATAAACATCACACAAACACGTGTGTGTGTGTATAAACAAAGATGAGATCAATTCTTATTAACTGCTCTTATCAAATTCTACATAAACTCATTAAAATAAACAGTCTTGAACAAAGATGAATGCATAAAATCCACACATACCATGTAATGATATCGTAACTTTTAACTGATTTATATTTTATATATAGAAAAGGAGTAAAAACAGTTCAGAAATTCTTTAATAACAATTTAGTTCTGTGTAACTATTCCAAACATGCTTAAATGCTTATAGCATAATTAAAAACTAAGAAATAAATAAATTAAAAAACAACTATAAAACAATCCTTTACCAGCCCTGAGTAATTCCTTGTTGCCAACAAATCTGCTCTTCACTTGAGCTCTAAAGTCTAGCAACCAAATGATGTAGGCCGATCTCGGTCTTTTTGGGCGATTGCTGTCCCTCCCCGCATAGCTGGTCAGCTGTTAACAATGTGCAGGAAGTTAATAAATAGTCATTCGTACCACAGCATAAACTTCACCAAATGAAATCTAAACTTTTATTTTGCAATAATTACAAAACAAATTATTCCTGCAAGCATCTACACTATAATAACCCTGCAAGCATCTACACTTCTACACTATAATAACCCAAATTGTTGACTGGCAGCCTCACACCACAGTAATGCAATTATCACAATCTCGCCAGTACAGTCATTCATGCAAGTCATTAGTATGCTAATTCAAGAATTTAGTTTAACATCTATACTCTTTAATGCATCAGTGCTTGGCAGTTACATAATAACTATCAGGGTTAACCAGCGCTGTCCGGGGTTTTCAGAGGGTTTTCTCTTGTCGCTTCTCTCTCTTGCTGTCTTTCCTTTTCGCTAGTTGTATCACTAGCCCTGACTCTAAGGTTAGTGTACCAGTTGTGGTTGGGGTACAGAGTCCTCCGAGAACAATTTGCAAGAGTGAACATTATTACTTACTATTAATACAATCAAAACTTTAAGCCTCATCCCTTATGAAGACTATCTCTTCTCCAAATTTTGCTTAGATTGCTCCAGTGGTTACTGCAGATGTGATATGCGAGCAAACAAACAAACACACAGACAGACACATAGCCTTTATAGATTAGTTAAGTGTTATGCAAGTCATTAGCATGCTAATTCAAGAATTTAACTTTATTCTTTTATGCAAAAATACTAGGCACCTGAGTGAAATAGTTAATTTATATGCTGGATATAACTGACAGGCATAAATCATACAAGAGGTTTGTTGAGCTAAATGCTAGTTAGTACTAAGCCTGGATAAAGAAGGAGGGAATCCAAAAAACAGATGAATCAGTGTAAATATTTATAGAGCGCCTCATCTATTCATAGAAAAAAGATTTACTTTATTGCAAAGAAAGAGTTCATGTTACCGTCACACACGGAGGAAGCAAGTGAATTGCCTAGTTGTTATTAGAAGTAAAAAGAATTGAAAACAAAATTTAAAAAAGTTCCGATACACTAAAATGCCAAAAATATATTTCTATAATCCAAACCCCATTTTAATACAAGACCGATTTATATCGGTTTTCTAGACAGGTAGGCTCCTTAAACTTTAAATTCCATACTTAAACATTTTTTTAATATAAACAATTAACCCTTTAAACTTCAAATTCCTTACTTATAAATACTTGAAAAAACAAAACGAAAATATAAACAATTACTTCACACCATATTGACACAAACAAACAATTTCTTCCCACCATATTGACACAAACAAACAATTACTTCTAACCATATTGACACAAACAAACAATTACTTCCCACCATATTGACACAAACAAACAATTACTTCCCACCATATTGACACAAACAAACAATTACTTCCCACCATATTGACACAAACAAACAATTACTTCTAACCATATTGACACAAACAAACAATTACTTCCCACCATATTGACACAAACAAACTATTACTTCCCACCATATTGACACAAACAAACAATTACTTCCCACCATATTGACACAAACAAACAATTACTTCTAACCATATTGTAACCTTTCAGGGCTTCCCCATACTTTTGCTTCTCTTGTTGAGCAAGTCGGTCGTACGGCATTTTGTCCACAGGAGTCATCTTCCTCCAAGCTTCTCCAGCTGAATTTGAACAGTTTACACTTTGAAAATATACTCAGTTCGGCAACATCTACTCCCGGGTTTCCCAGTTAATCAGGCAATAAAATGAACATAAATACATACGTTAAACAAATTAATCCCAAATTTAACCTCATTTATTATTATATCCAGAAATACAGTGAAGAAATTAATCCCAAATTTAATCTCATTCACTATTATACCCAGTACCTAATCAGATATTTGAAAAGAAGCTATCAAAACAACAGCACAGACCTGCCCTTAAAAGGTCTTTATGTTCTGTGAACCTGGTTTTCATCTGTGCTCTGAAATCACCGAGCCACAATATGTAAGCGGATTGAGGTCTTTTCGGCCTGTTCCTGTTCTTCCCGTTGTAATCGGCCATCTGAATTAAAAAAAAAGATATGTTTTTTCCACGTGGATACAGAAGTAAATAAACAGTTTACCTGTAAAAAGAAAATAATCTACCTGTAAAAAGAAAATAGTTTACCTGTAAAAAGAAAAGAGTTTACCTGTTGAGAATATCTGATCTTATCACTGGCAGCCATCCTGTTGTAATTCGTCTTCTCCTCGACCGTCAAACTTCTCCACTTCGCTGAAACCGTCTTCGTCCAGTCGGCAACCTTAAATCAAGCGAGGAATTCATAGCATTCGTTTTTTTTGTTTTAAATCGCATCACAAACTTAAACATGTCATAAGTGTCTTAAATTCTCCAACACGGACAGCCTTTCTAATTATAACAATTCGATTTGAATGCAGGTCAGCGCAGTCTGACTGTCAAATAAAATTATAATTGATTTCATTTGTGTAAACAAAAATAGAAAAAGTTTTGAAATAAGAAATTTGCTAAAGTCGAATCTTGCCAAAAAATGTCATAATAAACATTTAATTTAGATTACATGAAACAGTTGGTATAACTTCTAAGCATTTCTAAACTCTTTAGCTCTTGCAAAAGCCATGGGGTATAATAACCATTGTTGTATGCAAAAGCCCTATTTGCAGTCCCTAAATCTCAATAACTGAAATGGGAGCTGAGTCGATGCTACAAAATATAAAGAATAATTTCGACAATCGACAAAGTGGTCTTCCTGGAAATTCACAATAAAAACGAAAAAGGAGCATTTCCAAAATTTTCAGTAACAAAGACAAAAAATAAATGCACAGTAAAAAACTATTCCTCATTCTAGTGGAGCTCATGTTAAAAAGAAGAAGTTGATCTAAAATGATAATAAAACGGTAAAGCACCCTGGAAGTATTTCAGTAAAATCTTTACTGTTTATATTTACATTGTCGTAACAAAGAGCCAAATAGTCACAATTAATTTTTAAAAGGTTCTGTGTATGAATGATTATTTTCTTGTAAAAATGAAGTTATTTATCATTTCAACAGAAACACAAAAGAAGAAACCTAAACTTAAAAATAAAAACACATGTACATGTACAGCCCTGTTTTCTTAACTGGCAAAAGTGCATGTAAGTTTGAAATGTTCATAAAGTTTCCTTTCTTGGCTTTTCTTCTCGTACTGAAACCCCACCAGTAACCAAGTTATAACAAGTAATAATCCCTGAAGAGGCTTTTTGATTGGTTCTTCATACAATTGCAAGATGCTTAGTAAGAAGTTTTAAGTAGCAGCTAAATGATGCAATGATGTTTTAATTAAAACTTGCACTACTTGAAACAATATATAACCTGACTTTATAATTATATCACAATATAGTAGAAGAAAAATAATAATGAATCACAGCACATCCAAGATAATAATTCTGAGAAACATATGAGGCCCATATTAAAACTTTAAATCTCATATTTCTTGTTGGCACGAAATATTCATCATTTCATGTCTATTGATTGTTGGAAGTAAAGCAAATATTATAAATGTTCCAATATGCCATAATACAAGTTATACAAAAGTAAAGTTTGATTTAATTTCATATCTAAACATTGGTACATTGGTCTCTCCTCTATTCAACAGCGGGGTGGTCTCGGTCTCGAAGTTCCATGTAACATAGGCTGCATAAACAACACTCACACTCATATTCATCATCATTATATCTTTCCCACCTTTTCAATAGCAAACAACTACTGAACATTTGTCTCCATGCCATTAATGTGACACAAAGAACCAACCAAGTGATATACAAAACATGCACATACAAACATTACAAAATATTACAGGAAACCATATGAAGGGAAGAAAGAACAGGGAAAGTATAATAACAACAAACATTATCTCACTAAAAAATTCTTTTAACTTTAAAAAAAAAACTCAACATAGTTAATTAACTAGCCATGCATGAAAAAAAATTGACGGGAAAAGGAAAAAATAAAGAAAGACTAAAATAACTTCCTTGATGGAATGAGAATGGAAATAAAAAAACTAACTCGAGATATTTTTTCTCCTCTCCTTGCAGCCGCCTCTCTTTCCAGTTGTATGAAGAAGAAATAAGCAGACGTCGGCCTCTTCGGACGATTCGGATCGCCGGAAGATCTTCTTCTCGGGACTCGCGGAACGACCGGGCTGGTCACCAGTTGTATCTGTTGTTGTTGTTGTTGCTGCTGCTGTGGCTGTTGCGACGGTTGTAGCTGAGTGTGTTGTTGTTGCTGCTGTTGTTGTAGCTGCTGTTGAGTCTGTTGCTGATGTGTTTGCTGTTGACCCCCTTGTAAAAAGCATGGCATAATAAAAAAAAATATATAATTTAAAAATTTAAAAACCAACGAGATTGAAATAAACAAATAACAACTGAACACAGCTGATCTCCAAAAACACTACCTAAGCAAAGAACAAATCCTTTTTCTGACTTATTTTCACTGGCAACTAAATGAAAATAAAAAAGATATTCACAAACTGACCCGATCTTCGAGCATATATTTCATCTAACATCGTATATTACTCAAGCAGCAAAAAAAGCACAAGCTTACCCAGACTCTGCGAGATGTGATTCGTTAATGTCTGCGGCAGGGACCTTACATTGACAGGCAGGGATGCCATTAAATTATAAGTATTTGTACCATCTCTCGGGGTGAACCCTGGAAAAAATAAAAGAAAATAGAAATTGTTCAGAAAAAAAGTTAGCTCAACTCTTTTAATTCTGATCAAAGACTTTATAAACGTAGTCAAATATATCATTAAATTCATACAGTAGTAGTAAAAAAATTCAACATATATTCAGAAAGAAGACAAAAATCAAGGCATGTGATTTTAATGGTTTGTTTTTCGAATAAAAATGTGAATGAATATATTACAATGCAATCACAAACTTTTAATGAAGACATTTTTTACCAATTCTTCAAATAAGCAGCATGTAAGAACTTAAAAATGTAAACACTACAAAGGAATAGATAAAAAAAACTAAACAGTAAATGGATAAAAAAAAATTGCAACTTCGTTACTCACATACACACAAAAATAATTCTTCATTACCCACCAAAACAAGCTCACAACAAACACTGCACATTATTTACTTTCATACTTTGTATAAGAGTCCCTTATAACTAATATTTCCTTTAAAATATATTTTCTAGTTTAAAAAAAATTCATTTAATAAATCTACTAATTTTTTCAAGGAACAATTTAAAAAAAGAATATTTCATCTGAGCAGGTACACATTAGAAAATCATAAAAAAGAGTTTACAATAAACAATAAAGAATCTTTATTATTTATTGAAAACTCTTTCATTCAAGTCCTTCAAGTTCAAGTTAATCTGGCACCATCATACTGTACAGATTTGGCTATGAAATAATGATTGTAATGCAAATATTTTCGATATTTCAAAATAAATTGAAATGCAGGGAAAACGTAAAATGTCACTGGTTGCAATGATGACGCTTGGCTTGTTTCCGCTGCTGGAGTCAAAAAAACATTGCGTCTGAATAAGCACGTCTGATTAAGTCGTGCAATTATGGCAGCTCGATAATATTGTTATCAGAACGCAAAAATTCTTCGCTAGTGAACTACTCAACTCTACGTCTGTGATTGAGAATTTGTGTTAGAGAGGTGCAAGTCTCTCGAGCTGCGGTGTACGATTCGACATATAGTCTGCAGTTCAGCGAGTCCAGAAAGAGAAAAAACACTCGACAGAATAGGAAGTTTTTAAACTCACCCATGTTCACGTAGTGAGAATATGACATTCGTAAACTGGCAGTTGATTCTCTACAATAGTAAACAAGAAATAGGCATGTAGATAACTGCCTATACCGCGTATATGACCGACAGCAAGCAAGCACACTGTGAGCGTTATATATTAACGTTTCATACACTTTGAAATCAAAATTCGTATTTGTGCGGCCTTCCTGCGGTCTTAAAAATGTCCTTCAAACAAAAACCGTCGGTAAAACCCGCACGTAGGTTTTTATTGTTTAAAAATTTTAATAAAAGTAGTTTTTTTCTGTGGACGCCATAACCCACATTCGCGTTGTTAATATGCATGAACTCAAGGATGCGATTGGCTCCAGCAGATCGTAATTATAATTTTGGCTCTCGATAAACAAAGCAGTTTTTCAAATGGAAAAATTTACTTCTCAACTAGTATCGGAATGACTGGATAACTCCAATGACAATCGATAATATATAATAATAATTTTTAGTCTCCGTCTTGCTTCTAAAAGCCAGATATTTTTTATAAGATCCTACCCCATTTCAAGCAAAACGTTTTTGGGGGAATCATGGAGTTCCCAAACTCCAGCACATAACACGAGAAAGAAAAAAATGTTCTTCTACACTACAAAAATTTCTACTTGCGCCCATGGTATAGGAAACGACTTTTTAAATGAACTAAATCCACCAACAGCATAAGTCTACAAAAAAAATTGGGTGATGGTCCCCAGACCACGCTGAAAAAGAAAAAAATGATACCGCCAATATTGAACATAAACGTCAATAACGTCATAAACTGACTCTTCTTTTTCCCGCCATAATAGGCTGAAGACCTTATTCTTTCACGGTTCGGTCACTCTTAATGCGTGTCTCGCCGTAACAAATAGACGACTATATATAATAAATGATTGAAAATTTCTTTTACTAGTTAGATATTTGGAGGGTTTGCAAACAGAGCTTCATAGCTATCGACATTCTCGCTCGGTAGGTGGATGCAAATGTAGAGTGGACTTCCCTTATTTCTGATTAAATTAGGCCCCTGCCAGTTTTTCCTAACTTCCCAATAGCCCCTATTAGGTAAATGTTACCATCCCCTAGATCTTAGGCCCTAACTTACAAACCCAACTTTATATAAAATTATTTTACTGGAAAGACCAAACGTTTCGCCCCCCCAAGCTTAACCTGACCTGATACAAACTCCTAGGTAAATGGCTAAAGGTCACTGAAGAAAGCTAACGATCGTCAAAGAAGCTGCAGCTGCTTAACATATAAAAATATCAAGATAATTGTTAGCATCGCAAACTTATAGGCTGCTTAACATTCAAAGTCAAAATGGGTTTTGACTATCTTTTTGATATTTAGTTCCTAAAACAAATTTTGAAGCATCCAGTAGTTGGCCGATTCCAAAACTATGTCATCTTTTTAATGAATTGCTTTTGGAGGATCCACCAGAGCAATATCTAGACGACACTATAATTGAAAAATAAAATAAATCAGAACAATCTACTACTTTAAGATAATAAATGCGTTGCATGAAAGTTTCCGCAGAGAAACTGAAAAACCCACATTTAAAAAAATTTATTTTAAATAATTATTTCTGATAAGTCATCAAATAATAAAAAATTTATAAGCAGAGGTGGAAAGACTGGTTGAAGAAACTGTAAATTTTTGGCAAAATCTGATGGTTGAAAAAATGATCTAATCACATTTCTGCACAAGCTGCGTAACGACCGTGGTGAACCTACAAAATACACAAAAATTTTATTTTAATAACATATAACACAAAGCATTAAACATATACTCAAATCACCTGAAAATCCAGAAATGCATTTCTGTCCCTTTAAACTCAAGTCTTTGATTATTTCGTTTGGCAGAGTTTTGTTTGATGTGTAGATGGACCAGATCAAAACGACTTCCAAATGTCTTTTAATTAAAGCAGTAGCAGCATTTCGATAGAGATTGATGAATTTCATCAAACCCTCTATAGAAAGCAAACCTTCTACATTTGCTCCGCACTTGAAAACGAACTTCAACGTGTCTTTAAAACTTGAGGCAAACAGTGACAAATTGAAATCACATCCTGGAACGTGAACATTCACTTTGACACCAAAACGGAGGAGCTCGGCAGCAAGAGACAAATTATCTCTACACAAAGCAGCAAGAAACGGAGAACACTCTTCAGAAACGTCAACTTCCCAAGGAATTGCACCGAGATTAATTAAGATGTTGCTATAAATCGGTGGTGCATTGATCACAGCTGCTTCCGACAGCGGAGAAAATTTCAAGCTCTCCAGCGAAGGGAATAAATTGAACAAGAGGCAGTCAATCTCCACGGCTAAATTACTCTTTTTCAATAAATCATAGCCATGCTGTACAAGAAGATTAAATGCAGTGGTGTCACCGTCATCACGAAAAGTGAAATAAAACGGGCTAAACGTGCAGTTGTACATGACATCTCGACTGGTCAGAGGAAGAAGTGCATGGATAAGCCTGACAAAGAATCAATCAATTTTTCTTTCAAATAACAAGTGTGTTCAAAACATAAAAATTATAACACTGAATTATAGGCTAGATTTATAGTTTGGACAAATGTTGTGTGTAATAGCACGGTATGGTAATCAATGCAATTCTGAGCCGTTTGAATCCATCTGATTTAATCAGCATTTGGGCCTGTATGTCAAATGTCCAACCCGACCTGACTGGTCAAAGAACTTTTTATTGTCAGAAAAGGTTTGAAGTAGAAGTCCAAATAATTTTGCTAGCAATAAATGAAGATTTTCAGTAAAATAATACCGATTTAAAAAAAGACTTACTCAGTATTATTGTTTTGCAGGGCTATGTGCAAAGATAAAGAGCCAGTATCATAAAGAGGTAAGTTTGGATTAGCAGAGCTAGAAAGTAGTTCCATCACACATTCAAGACTACCAGACTGTGTGGCTATAAAAAGAGCTGTGCAGCCATCAATTGCCTGGGTATTAACTACAGCTGAGACCTCTGAAATTGTTATCCAACATCAAAAGTGATTGATTTTGATAAACGAAAAACTAAAGAATTGATATAAAATAACCATTTGAAGGTAAATTTTCTTTCAATATATTGATTAGCACTTTCAAACATTCAATTTTTCGATGTTGTGCAGCCTTGAAAAGAGGAGTCATGCCATGCTCGTTAACTTCACTGGCATCTGCTCCATAACTCATAAGGAGACGAATCATTCCAGGGAGATCACTATCAACAGCTTGGAGCAATGGTGTGGTTCCATCATAGGTTTTAGCATTGACATTTGCCCCTTTTTGTAAAAGAGTCGTTGCCATGTCTGCACTACAGTTGATGGCTACAAAATATTGTTAGACACATTCATCAGAATATAAACGAATGGATTTCTACAAAATATAAATTGAATTAAAATTGTACCTGCGTACAATGGAGATTCGCCCATGAAATCGCAGATGTTAGGATCGGCCCCATTTTGCAACAAAAGATTTAAGCAGTCTACACTTGTATTTCTTGCAGACAGCAGAACTGGTGTTGCACTGTTAAATGACTTTGAATTTACCAAGCTGGGAGCTAGAATTACCAGGTTACATATGAAATTGCTTAATTTTATAAATATATCCAAAGATACTCTCAAATTTAATGTTTAGGAAAAAATAGCAAACCTGAATTAATCAACAGCTCTAAGCATGTGAAATGATTGCCTATGGCTGCCTCGTGGAATGCAGTATAGCCATTATTGTCTTTTATATCTACAGAATAACCTGTATAAAATAATAAACAGCTTGAACAAAAGAATTTCTTTAATAATACTATATAAATATTTTATCTGTAATTATACATTACTTGACAATATATACACGACTTACAATGACTTACACTTTTAGTTTTTACAGTATTACTGACCGACAATCAAATCTAGTCTAGTCTATAGCTATAGTAGTAGGTCTAATTACCTTGTTTGATCAATTTCTTCAAAAGTGAAGCGTCCCCCCTACGTGTCGCTTCAAGAACATTCATATTTATTTGTTCAACCAACTTCACCAACAGTTGGAGTCCAACTGCCTCGTCGTCAATATTGAAAAAAAAGTAAAACAGGTAAACGAACCCGTAAACGTTAAAGTAATTTTTCTCTTAAATTAAAGTATCAAAGTTATGATGTTTTGTATATTCAAAATTTAAATTTTAATGCTATTTTAAGAGGATACCCCCAGCTAAAAATTAGTAAACTCGATAAGCATTAAATTGGTAAACGAGAAGAAAAGTTATGAAGGTTTTAAAACAGAAAATAAGCAGATGGAAAAAATTTTAATTTTATAAATAAAATTTTTATTTATTTTTAATAAAAGCTTGTCATCAAATTTAAATTAATTGTTGGTTTGTACTCTCCAGATGTTGTCCACGAGTCGGATCGTAGATGAAATATCGGGTCAAATTGAAAAAAAAAACATTGGTAAATTAGCTAATATTGCAGATCTCCGTTCACGACTTTTAGCCAGGGTCGAACTGGTTTACTCCTTAGGGGTCATCCATAAATGACATCACACGATTAGGACGCTACAGGCCAACTCGTCACCGCCCAAATAGTCGCCGCCGAGGTTGTCGCCGTCACTTAGTCGCCGCCGAAGTTGTCGCCGTCACTTAGTCGCGGCCTATCAATATTTCTATCTTGTTGTTGGCAAGCGGCGTGCGGTCTCTCACATATTATCGCTCAGAGGTTTTCTATTCGGAAAGATAAGTCAATATACTTTTTCTTATCTTATTTTGAGTAGTGGAAGTTTTATTTTGCATTTATCTTACAAATATGGTTCTCAAAAGCAAGGAAATGGTTAAGTGCATTAACTGTAGTATGTATGGAAGCGGTGAAAACTTCATAGATTCCGTATGCAACAATTGTTTGAGAATTGACAAGTTGGAGAAAGAGGTCGAGAAATTGCTATTAAAGACATCTGCAGAAAAGGCAGAGGAAGGGAAAAAACTCGTTGAAAAACAGCTGGAGGTATGTGAAAAGAAAGCATATCAAAAGATTGAAGAAAAGTTTGCTGAGTTGCTTGTTTCCAAATCATCAGCAGCCAACAATAATGGGACCAGGGAAACTAACGTTTCAATCCAAGAAGAGGAATGGACCAAAAAAGAAATAAAGGCTATAAAAGAAAAAGTAAATAAAGTGGAAAATAAGATAAAAAATACAGACCAGCATGAACTTAGAAGGAACAACATTATAATTCATAGGATGGCAGAGAGTGCTGCAGATAAAGAAGATCAGAAAAGAACCGAAGATAGAAAATCTGTGTTGTCACTATTTAAAGTACTTGAAGTATCTTGTGAAAGTTTAGATATAAAAAAAGTGATCAGACTTGGCAGGGAATCTGAAAAAGACAGACCTCTACTTGTTGAACTGAAGGAAGCAACAAAGAAAAATTTGATATTAGAGTCACTTTTTAAACTCAAGAATGCAGAGGAAAAGTTTAGAAGGGTCTCTGTGACCCACGATATGACTAGAATAGAGAGAGAACAATGCAAGAAACTTGTTATAGAAGCAAAAGAAAAACAGAACAATGATCAGTCGGGGGAATGGATATACAAGGTGAAGGGTGTGCCAGGGAATATGAGAATAGTAAAGCTCAAGAAGGTGCAATAATAAAAGCAATAAATAGGCAGAGTTTCAATAGTGTAACTAAACTAAAAAGAACAATATTGAAATGTTTCTATGCCAATGTAAGAAGTATAGTAAGCAAAGAAAAAAGATGTGCATTGGAAGTTTATGTGGAATTAGAAAAACCTGACATCATTGGTATAACAGAATCATGGGCAAAGGAAGATATATTAGATATTGAACTAGCAATTAATGGGTACACTATGTTTAGGAAAGACAGGCAAAATCAAAATAATAAGGGGCATGGTGCAGGTGGTATAATTTTATATGTTAAAAATGAAATAAAGGCAGTGGAAAGAACAGATATATCAAGCGATAAGTTTAAAGAAAGTCTTTGGTGTGATATACAGCATGGAGCTAAAAACAGTTTACTAATAGGTGTTTGCTACAGACCCCCAAATGTAGATGAAAGTGTGGATAATGGTTTGTGTGAATTATTGGGTAGGGTTAGCCAGGAATCTGTATTGATAATGGGAGATTTCAATTATCATATAAACTGGATAAACATGGAAGGAGAAAGACATCAAGATAATAAATTCTTGGATTGTATTAATGGGGAATTTTTACATCAACATGTCATGAACCCAACAAGAAACAAAAATATATTAGATTTGGTAATAACTTCTGATGAGAACATTATAGAGAACATCTCTGTAGGAGAGCCTTTTCATTCTAGTGACCACCAAATTGTAAGATTTGAAATAATACTGCAGGATTGTAACATGAAAATAAATTCTCATATTAGCTACAATTTTTTTAAAGCAAATTATAACAAAGTAAGAAGCAAAATAAGAGACATGAATATAATGAGAAAAATTGAATCGGTGGATGTAAATGACAGCTGGATGTTATTCAAAAAGAGCATGGAGGAGGTCATTCAAGAAATCATACCCATTAAGAAAAAATTTGTCAGGAAACAGCCATGGATAACAAAGGAAGTCTTAAAAATAAGAAGAGCAAAAATCAAAGCATGGAAAAGGTTCCAAACACTTCGAAATGGAAATGAAATTGCAGCTGCAAGTAATAATGAGACAGGCAAAGAAATAATACTGCAACAATTGCGCGACAAATATGTCAAGAAAAGAAATGAGACAAAAAAAAGCATTAAAAGAGCCATAATTGATTATGAGAAAAAGCTGACGGATAATATAAAAAATGACAGCAAAAGTTTCTATGCGTATGTCCGAAGTAAGCAAAAACGAAAAGACCTAGTGGGGCCGTTAAAAAATGAGTTAGGCGAAGTGGTTGAAAACGATGAAGAGGTAGCTGAAATGTTAAATAATTATTTTTGTACGGTTTTTACTGAAGAAGACATAGAAAACATACCGGAACCTGTGAACATGTTTAAGGGGAAAATAGACGAGAAAATGACTGATGTGGTTATCACAAAAGAGAACGTTGAAAGACACTTAAAGGACCTAAAAACAGATAAAAGTCCGGGTATCGATGCATTACATCCCATGTTTTTAAGAGAAGTAAGACACGAAATAAGCGATGTGTTAGCAGAAATAATGAACAGGTCCTTGAAAACTGGAGAAATTCCTCGTGATTGGAAAGATGCAATCATTGTACCACTCTTTAAAAAAGGTAGCAGATCTGAGGCAAGTAACTATCGTCCAGTAAGTCTCACGTGTATTATTTGCAAAGTCATGGAAAAAATCATTCAGCTCGAATTAATGAATCACATTAGACACCACAGCATTTTGATAAACAGCCAACATGGATTCGTACAAAGGCGATCATGTCTAACAAATTTGCTAGATTGTTTTGAAAATATTTATACCCACTTAGATAAAGGATCCCCTGTAGACATAGTCTATCTGGATTTTGCCAAAGCCTTCGACAAAGTACCACATACACGGTTGATGAGAAAAATAGAAGCGGCTGGAATAGGAGGTAATATTCGAGGATGGATCAAAGAATGGCTAGCTGACAGAAGACAAAAAGTGGGAATTAAAGGGAAATACTCGGAGTGGAAAAGCATAAAAAGTGGTGTACCGCAAGGATCCGTTTTGGGACCATTACTATTTGTTCTGTTCATTAACGACCTTGATTTAGCGACTTGTTCAAAGGTCTCGAAATTTGCTGATGACACAAAGTTATCCATGAAAGTAGAGTGTGAGCTGGATGCCGACATTTTAAGGAAAGATCTTGCAAAAATATACCAATGGTCCCTAGACTGGCAAATGATGTTCAACGTAGATAAATGCTCAGTGATGGTAAGAGAAATCAAGAGTTTCAGTATGAGATGGGAGGAATATTGTTGAAGACATCTGAAGAGGAAAGAGATCTGGGAGTTGTAGTACACAATAGCGGCAAACCATCAAGACAGTGTGCGGAAGCAGCAAAGCGAGCCAATAAGATCTTAGGATTGGTCAAGAGAACAATAATAAGTCGAAACCAGGAAATAATTATCAGACTATACAAATGTTTGGTAAGACCACATCTAGAATATTGTGTACAAGCTTGGAGCCCTGTTTTAAAAAAGGACATCGTAGTGTTGGAGAAGGTACAAAGGAGGGCTACAAAGTTGATTAAGCATTTAAGCCAGTTACCTTACGAAGAAAGATTAAAACAATGCGGCTTAACAACTCTAGAGAAAAGGAGAAGTAGGGGTGACTTGATCGAAGCCTACAAGATAATAACAGGAAAAGAGGATTTAACACCAGCAATGTTTTTCGAACAACCACCGATTCAAAGCACTAGGGGACATAGATTCAAGCTTTTTAAAAAACAAGAAAAGACTTTAAAAAAGGCTTTTTTTAGTTCTAGAGTGGTAAACATATGGAATGACTTGGACGATGACACTGTAGCATCTGAGACTACCACATCTTTTAAAGTAGCGCTATCCAGGCATGGATACTGATTTTTTATGCAATTATTTATTTTTATTAGTTTATTTATCTATTATTATCATTTATTTTATTTTATTCTATTTATTATTATTTTTAATTCGAAGTGGTTGTCTATAGGCGTAAAGTCTTCTAAACCACTATAATAAACGTTATCTTATCTTATCTATCTAGTCGCTGTCAACTGTAATTGCCGCCAAACTAGTCGCTGCCAACTAGTTGCCAAAGTCAGCTAGTCGGTCACTCACTCACTCACCAGTTTACGATCAAATATCGTAACGATATTTTCTGTAGTCTAAAACATTTTCGTGACAGCTTTCGTTATAAAAAAACTGTTTAAAAATTCTCCCTACATTCAGTGCCGGGGGACAGACACTTTATTTAAGCTTTTGGCAAACGCATAGACCGAAAGAAATAATAATGATGATAATTATAATGAATAATGAATAAAATAAATAAAATTTCTTATTAATAAAAAGTTAGAGTCTAAGTTAAAAGAAATTAAAACACTCTATAGAAATTTACAAAGATTAAAAAGAGGATATGAAATTTTCAGGGAACTGATTACCACATGGCCAAACTATCGTTTGGTTAGCTACGGGCTTGGATAAATAGTACCAAATCTAAGAGAAATTACGATATGTTTAACCCAACAAACTATTTTCAAGGAAATCTCAAATATGCTACATAACACAAATAGTATACAATATGTTTATTGTTTGCGAGACATGAAGTTTGTCGGTAACAGTAGAGCAGAAATAGCGGCACTTAGATGATGAGCTATTCGAGAAAGCTCTTCGTTAATCTTTCGTTTGGAAATTTCAATCGGTAACTGATTGTGAAGATGTTGATGAAGGAGATCATCAAGTACTGCAAAGCATATCTGTTTTCCACTACTGCTCGGAGCAAAAACCACGTGTTTCACGTTTTCTCTTCCTTTCAATTCGACATTATACAAAAATGATTTTTCGAAAAGTATTATTCTGTCATTTATTTGTCTAATTATTAAATTGTCTAATTTAACTGAATTTATACGTTTTTCTATTTCCGCAGCTGTATTCACAAGCTCATCAGACCGATACTTTAATTCTCTAATTAGATTATGATTACCTAAACTTAAGCTTTCCATTTTAGATAAAACATTGCCGAGACAAACTTTGATATAGCTGGCGTGGTTCACAATCGAATACGGAAGTACCGGTTCGTCAGAAAAAATTCGAGCTAATTCGCCCCACATCTGAGTCACTGAGACTGAAAACTTGTAAGACGGATCCACGTAAGACTCAAAGGAAAACAAGTTATCATATGCTGTGTGGTACAAAGGATAAAAATCAATTCCAGATGTTTCATTGTAAGTGTACCGAATGTCTAAGCATGGAGCACCTGCGAGACCAATAAAATTAACGTAATCACTGCCAGTTGTCATGGCGTTGACTAGAGGCTGGGAAGGATTATTTTTGTCAGGAAAGCGGTATGCGTATGTGTCGTAAACAAATTTCCGGCCATTTGAGATTTCACTTTCGTCAGGATTTGGAACTACTTTTGCAGCTTTTAAAATGGCTCCTCTCAATAGTGGATGACTTTTCAGCTTAAGAGAATAATTACCCAAAGTAGCCACATCGATGTTCAGATATGCCACCGTTCTCAAGGAAATGAGTTTCGTGAATTCCTCGACGAATTCACGAGACCCGATGCTTCCAAGCTCTTCCGCACCCCATGCACAAAACACTATGGATCGTTTTGGAAGCCAGTTTGCCGTGCGACTCACATTAACAAATGCTCTCGATAACTCCAGCATAGCCGCTGTTCCAATAGATGGATCAATGGCCCCAGGTCCCCAAGAGTCGTAATGATTTCCGACCATTACGTATCTGTCTTTTTCTAATGCTCCTTCCAGATAACCGAAAACATTGTAAGTCACTTTTATAGTGTTTTTCACCGACACGAGCAGCTTTGCCGTTATGCCGGTTTCGTCGAAGTTACTACAAATCCAGTAGGAAATATTCAAGCCACCCCGCCACGACTCTGGAACTTTTCCGCCATTTTTGACCAATGAGAAAATAGTTCTGACGTCATCGCTTCGCAACACATGGACTGGTATCTGTGGCAAACTTGCTTCTTCTTCTTTGATTCTGTAAGCCTTTTCTGTAGCTGGATACCGTAGAGTTAAAAAATCACCAAGACCGTCGTAAGGAGTTTTAAGACTTCCTCTTTGAACTGCTGTATCTAAATAACAAAAAAACTATTAAGTCATTTTGTTTCATGATATTTCGACTCAGTGGCGTAACCAATGTAAAAGGAGAGACTGGGGTGGTCAGTTGACCAACAAGGATGAGGTGTTTTGGACCCAGCATTGTTGGGGTACTAAGTGTTACTGTCGGCTTAGTGGGATCTTTTTGAACCCCTCCATACATATGTATTATTAATCTGTGGTTACACCACTGTACTTTTTTTTTCAAAAACTCAATACAAAGCTTATAAATATAAAATAATGTAAGTTATGGAATTCAATATAAAACCCAATTTTAAAAAAATATAATTAAATTAATGCACGAGATAAAACAGTACCTGGCAGATTTGACGAAAATGGGTATCCAGGATCATCACTATCTGAGTTATAGTCAATTGGATCGCTATATAAAATAAGTGCCGAACAACCAAATCTTTTAGAGTTAACTGCTTTTAAGCCTCTGAACAATTTTCCATATCTGGCTAGACATATGCTAGATGAGGTATTAATGCGCAAATCGGTCGTGATGTATTCGAAATCTTCAATTCTAGCATAGTTAACATATAAAAATTGACCCTGGTATGAAAACAAGGGTTTCATTTAATAAAAAGAAAAAGCAAAAAAGCATAACCAATAAACTTTCAAACTTCTAACAATCCAGAAGGAGAATATGCAATGTAGATAGATTTTAAATACTCTCGATATTTAGTTTGATTCTTAACATATGGAAGATGTAAATCTTCAAAAGGATTTGATTCAAAAATGAGATACTTTTTTGATCCTTTCTGCTGAAGTAATTGGAATGAATTTGGTTGCTTTTCACCCGGATATGATAATAAAACATTATATGGAACCATCTGTAAATATAACAGAAACAACTCAAGTAAGAAATTCTGAAGTCAAAACGTATAAAATCTCACTTTGACTCCGACGAGTCCAATGCTTTTCCAATAATTGTATATGTAACGGGCTGCATCGTGTTCCGCTTTTGTTCCAGCGAACTTCCATCCTATGTTTTCGGTAAGATGGTGTAAGTGAGTTTTAATGTTTTCTTTATTTATATTTTGCAGAAGTTCACGAGAAATGTCGCTTTTTATCCTGCTGGGTACATTACTTTTACCAAACAACTGTCCGACATGTAATCCAGTGATGAATATTAATATTGCAATGGAGATGTATCCGACGAGTGCTGCCGTCTGTTTTGACATTTAAAAGTTTTAAATATCGTTACATGCAAAACTTCTAAATAACACAGAATTCAATTTCTCGAAAGTTTTTTTTATATAAATACATTCGTTTTAATACGCTACATCAATATGCGTGGATTGCATTTTTTTTAGAAAATCAAACTCAGAGTCCAATGTCCAGAGTTTGTGGCTCAAACTCGCGGTCAATGTCGAAAAAATAATTGTTCTCTAAAGAGGCTTTAAAATATGTATGAGAAGCGAATTTACGTTATATATATGAAATTTTCACACAACCTTGAGAGTCAAGGGGAATCAATTATAAAGAAATATATATATATAAATATATATATATATATATATATATATATATATATATATATATATATATATATATATATATATATATATATATATATATATATATATATATATATATATATATATATATATATATATATATATATATATATATATACATAAATGAGCGAAAACGGGAACGGGAAGCCAACTGAGAGCGAAAGATAGAGCGGGAAAGGGAAAGCGACCAAGAACGGAAAAGCAGCCGCGAGCAGGAAAGCGACCGGGAGCTGGAAAACGACCGAGAGCGGGAAATCGACCGGGAGCGGAAAAGCGACCGGGAACGGGAAAGCGGGGAAGGAAACGGGAGCGAGAGACAAACATTAGAAAAACCTCTAAAAACCCCGGGCAACGCCGGGTGCCCCCGCTAGTATATATAAAAAGACAAGTACGCACAATTTTCAAATCCAATAAAAGTAGGCTATATAAAAAAACAAAATAGGGTGATGTTAGACAAAACTGTCAGAAGCCAGGTAGATTTAAGACGGATCGTTGCAAAATTGTTTAAAGATCTGAAGATGTAAGACACTCAATTGGGCACAATATCGGGAGAATCACACAATGACCCCCTCCCTAAATGAACTGCAGAACAAACAAGTAAATTAAAAACGAATTTTTAAAACCAATGCTCTTATATGTAATTAAAACACAAATTTTGCAATCAATTTTTTCTTATATTTCTTATTTTATATTAAAGTCGAAATATCTTAATTATATCGAAATATCGAAATTAATTAAAATTAACTAAATTAATTGACTTATTGTAAAACTAATAATTGAATATTGCATTGTCTTCTATTTTGAGCATGTATGCAAAATTTGAAAAAAATCTATCATCAGGAAGTGACTCAAAAATTGATTGCAAGATTTGAAACAGACAGAAAAACAAACAGACAGACATAGAAACAAACAGACAGACAGAGAAACAGAGACGACGAGTTAATAAAAGCATTGGTAATAATAATAAAAATATCATCAAAAAGCATCGAATTTAAATATCTCAACTATTTTCATGAAAATTTCGTACACGCTTGAGAATCGCGGCAGTGAGTGTGGTTCGTGTTAACTTGGTAAAATAGTCTGCCAGTCGGTTAGCGTTTTGTGGTCAAGAAAACCCTCAAGAAAACCCTCAAGAAAACCCTCAAGAAAACCCTCAAGAAACCCCTCGATAAAACCCTCAAGAAAATTAACTAAATTAATTGACTTATTGTAAAACTAATAATTGAATATTGCATTGTCTTCTATTTTGAGCATGTATGCAAAATTTGAAAAAAAGTCTATCATCAGGAAATGACTCAAAATTTGATTGCAAGATTTGAAACAGACAGAGAAACAGACAGACAGAAAAACAGACAGACAGAGAAACAGACAGACAGAGAAACAGAGACGACGAGTTAATAAAAGCATTGGTAAAAATAAGAGCTCGGCCACGTTCTTATACCTAGCCAACATACAGCCTATACGAATGCAGTTATCCTTAGCTTTATCTAAAGCTTTATGTAACCAAAAAAACATTTGTCAAAGTTGCACTTGTTTTTTAGTCAGCGGTGTTACATATTAAATGCTTATTTGTCGCTGTATATTCCTTATATTATGCATTATTAACAGTCACTCAGGAAACAGTAGTAGGGTACCTGCATAACCGCGGGCGTCTCGCAGCAGCCACATCAAAGACAATTTTTCATCGAAATTTTAAGATTGGCATATATTATTAGAAACTAGAGATTGCCCGTCAAAAATAACGGATTTTTTTCAAATTTCATTATATATTATGGTAAGAAATAGCCCGACAAAAATGACAGATTTTTTTAAATCTCATTATATAATATTTTTCGATTGCAGCGCCACTTTTTTTATCTTTAAGACTGAGAGTGTATATAGGTACAATTGCATAATAACTTTTATTACACGCCTAAGTAAGCGTGACAGAATCTGTGTGTGTGAGTGAGTGAGTGAGTGAGTGAGTGAGTGAGTGAGTGAGTGAGTGAGTGAGTGAGTGAGTGAGTGAGTGAGTGAGTGAGTGAGTGAGTGAGTGAGTGAGTGAGTGAGTGAGTGAGTGAGTGAGTGAGTGAGTGAGTGAGTGAGTGAGTGAGTGAGTGAGTGAGTGAGTGAGTGAGTGAGTGAGTGAGTGAGTGAGTGAGTGAGTGAGTGAGTGAGTGAGTGAGTGAGTGAGTGAGTGAGTGAGTGAGTGAGTGAGTGAGTGAGTGAGTGAGTGAGTGAGTGAGTGAGTGAGTGAGTGAGTGAGTGAGTGAGTGAGTGAGTGAGTGAGTGAGTGAGTGAGTGAGTGAGTGAGTGAGTGAGTGAGTGAGTGAGTGAGTGAGTGAGTGAGTGAGTGAGTGAGTGAGTGAGTGAGTGAGTGAGTGAGTGAGTGAGTGAGTGAGTGAGTGAGTGAGTGAGTGAGTGAGTGAGTGAGTGAGTGAGTGAGTGAGTGAGTGAGTGAGTGAGTGAGTGAGTGAGTGAGTGAGTGAGTGAGTGAGTGAGTGAGTGAGTGAGTGAGTGAGTGAGTGAGTGAGTGAGTGAGTGAGTGAGTGAGTGAGTGAGTGAGTGAGTGAGTGAGTGACGTGGGCTACTATAATATAGATTCTTCATTATTGAAAACAATTAGAGTAACTTTGACTATCTTAAGTGTAGTTTCCAAAAACCAAATAATGAGATTTTCATTTGACCAAATCTCTGACACACGATGAAAATATGTTTTAAGTGTTAAATTCGATTTAAATTTGTTCGTTATAAAGTATTTAAGTTAGCGTCTCAGAGACTCATGACACGACGACATGATCGATACTTTTTGTTGAAACATAACATGCATTGAGGCTCGTAAAACAGGTGTAACACCACAACGATTTTCTAATAAAACACGAATAAAAATAATTTCTATTTTTAATTAGAAATAATGCTAACCAACCAACCCGAAATCTAGCATAAAAATATCCAAATTTCTGAAGTCTCATATTAATTGCAGTATAAGCAGTTTTCATATTTTTTGCACTTCTCCATAGAAACATGTAACGAACCATCTCACCTGTTAATGTGTGTGGTTCCATACTCACTCACTGATCTTACCTCTATTCTATTCCATCCAGACGGTTTTTCATGCAATAAATGCGGGATTTGAAGAAGCGGTAAAATATCTTTCGTTTGACTTTCACGATTACTGTTAGAGTTAAAACTAGTCCTAAACCTTACCATAATAGCCCAAGTTCTAGCAATTATGTAAATACTTCATCTAAAATCTTAAGAAATGATTGTATTTAAATTAACCAACAACTCAAGATATGCGATAAATGTCAAACATGTCTTATAAAAAGAGCAGGTAGGTGTACTTACTTACCTGTTTTGTGGACAATAACGGCTGGTTCACATCACAATAGGTAACTGAACGTAAAAACTTTGAGTTCTTTCGTTCTCGAAATGCTTTTTTAGAATTCAATAACTTTTTTTTGGTTCCATGGAATGCGTGCATCTGAAAGTTGTTTTACCCAAGTTGTTTAATGTCGCGTCCAGCTTAAGAAACTGTAATAGCGAGGAGAGAATAAATAACGACAATTCTTTTTGAAACTGTCTGCCCTTTATGATATCAAATTATATGAGCGTGTTTCTGTATTCATCAGGTTTATCTACTCAAATTCATTAAGTGTTTTTCAATTCACCTGCCTATGCGATTATTCACCTATTACTTACTGATTGCCAATCAACAAAAGACAAAACACTAGATAAAGAACAGCAAAGGTACCTCGTAGCATCGGTGGTTCAGTGGTAGAATGCTCGCCTGCCACGCGGGCGGCCCGGGTTCGATTCCCGGCCGATGCACGTTTTTGTGAGATTGTCACGGTTTGGTGACATTCCAAATATCTCCAATTTCCATTCGTAACCTAAAAAATATTAACTTTTTTTAAAATATAACACACTCTTTAAAAAAATGTTCTAAAATAAAATATATCTGCATGTGATTAGTTTTTCGTTTTTACTACACACTTTTACTTAACTTGACTTCCCTGTCTGTCTATTTGTCTGTCGTCAAATTTTGCAATCGATTATAAACTAACTTCCCGATGAGCTAGAGACTTCAAAATTTAAACATACCTCCGAACTAATTAATAATGCATTCAATCAAATTTTCGGATCGATTGGACAAAATTTAATTAAACAATTAGTTGTGATATTTTCGTCAATCTATTTATTGTCTATGCTAATATGTTTGTTGTTTATGTAGTAAAAAAATATAAAAGTGTGTTTTTAAAAAACTTCGTTTTTGATTCACTTGTTTACTCTTCAACCTTTATTTTTGTTGAATTCCCACTGTATCGCACATCGCAGAAATATTATTATTCAGTTCCAGTTCCAGATAAACAGAAACAACTGAAAAGTTGTTTGCAAACTGCTGTCGACTGCTCTCCTTGCCAGTCAAACGCGAACGCTTTTACAGCTATCTGCATCATAAAGAAATTTCTTATTATAAAGGCTTTTATTAACTTCTAATCTCTGTTTCTCTTCATCCATTTTTTGCAAACTTTTATTTAGGTTACAATCTCTGTTTGTGTGTGAGTGTGTGTGGCTTTCTCTTTACACAAATCTTGCAAGTACAATTTAACCAGCTTTTTGACTAGCTAGGAAGCTGAAACTTTCAGCATAGCTTTATATTGGATGACAATACATAATTCAATTAAAAAAACTTTATTTGAACATCTTTCGTATTTCTAAATCGAGTGTATTTGAAATTA
The DNA here is from genome assembly GCA_963978895.1 of Erpobdella octoculata. NCBI lineage: Eukaryota > Metazoa > Annelida > Clitellata > Hirudinida > Erpobdellidae > Erpobdella > Erpobdella octoculata. The sequence continues at coordinate 7,155,083 of OZ022239.1, forward strand.
AAGTTTGTGATAAAAAATTCGTTTTTTCTTTCGTACTTGTTTTCAATCAACTTTTTTGTTATTTCTTGATGATAGATTGTTTTCAAATTTTGTATAGGTATATGCTCTTGCTCGTTGATTAATGCAATATCAATCATAAGTTTTGCATTAAGTCACTTAATTTAGTGTTAATCTTAATTTTGCGTATTGTGACTTAATTTTTAAAAAATAAAATTGTAAAAATTTATTCTAAAATTTGAGTTTTAATGATATAAAAGTTTTTGGTTTAAAAACTTTGTTTTTATATTGGCTTGCTTAATGTTTAGTTATTTTTTCCAGATAATTGTGCTGTTCTGCAAAAGAAATAGCTGTAGGTACAACATTTGTAAGCGAATGGTGGACGTCAGTGAAATTTAAATTACGAGATTTCAGGATCCAAACAAGTAAAAGTGAAAGTATAACTTAATGCATGTAAAACAGGATCTGACTTTTCAGCCTCACCTGCCTTCTTTTGTTTTAAAAGATTGAAAAGGTCAATAAATGACGTCACAATGATCTGACCCCCACCCTAACCCAAAAATACTCTAGGACGTTTCAATAAAATAGACAGTAATTGAAAAAAAAAAATTAATTAAAATTAGTATTGTTTAATAGGTATTCAGTATTCAATAAATAATTGCCTGGTTATTTGACGTATTTAAAAAATTAATTATAATTTTTCCATGTGACGTCGCATTTCTCGATTTCTCAAATCTCTCCACTCCCTTTTGTCACAAATGTCTTATTCCCCTTCTTCCTTAAGGAAGTCTGTGGTGTTTTTTGACGAACGATGTTTTTTTTTCGTCGTCGGTTCTTTCTTCTAACAGAACAGAATTCGGCGCCCGGGTCTAGACCATACTAACCAGTTTCTTTCATTATCTGATATATTCAATGGATATATTTTAAGAACGTTAACGAATTTCATCAAAACTTCTAGTCGACGGATTGCATGACTAGAAATGTATGATCTCCATGTGAACATTCATACCTTTCATACCTGGGACCTATATGGGTCCCAAATGGGCATCTTTATGGGCTGTCCGTATAGGACCCGTGCCCAGGTGACATACAGAATAAAGTGGGTCTTATATGGGCTAAACATAAAGACAACATGTACCGGGAATCGAATTCGGGTCAACGACTCTCAAAGCCGGTGTCTATACCACAACACCAACCCAATTATAGGAAAACGTGATTTGTCAGTCAAATATGGTCGACTGATGTAAATCTTCACAAAAGTGGATAATAAAATTTTCGTTGAAAATAATGTTTATTTAAAAAAATAAATAAAATAATAAGTAGCTTTTATTGATACAATTAATAAAACAAACAAATTGAAACAAACTTGGTTCAGCAAACTTATAGCCCAGATCATGGACTCCTAGATAGATAGCTATCTATCTAGGAGTCCATGCCCAGATATAAATTAGCCCGTGAACCCCGCGCGGGACCCATATACCTCCCATATAGACGTTTTGCTTTTGCAAAAGCCCATTTAGCTTATATAAGACCCATATAGGCTATCCATAGCCCAGGAGCCCCACATAGGACCCATATAGGTTATCCCTAGCCCAGGAAGCCCATATAGGACCCATATAGAATGTTCACAGGGCTATTGCTTTACTTTTTTAATGATCCCAAGTCCTTATGTCCTATTTCTACAAGTGCTTGAATAATGAGCGCCTCAACGAAAAAAGACAAATTGAATGGATGAAAAAATAAGAATCACTTGTTATCACTCAACAACGTTTAGAAATTGTATTAAAAATTTATTAAAACGTTCTTTACTAAATGTTTTTATGTAAAATTGGATTAGATGTAATTTTATTTGAGAACTACCGTTGGGGAACTAGCTCACACGGTAGAGCGCTCGCTTTGCATGCGAGAGGTACGGGGATCGATACCCCGGTTCTCCAGCTTGGTTTTTTTTAAATGAGACACTGTCAGCTTCAGCGACTTAAGTCTTTTGCGGCGTTTTTCGACGGTAGCAAAAACGATTTTTTTAAACTCCAGTTTTAAACAAAACAGGCTCGACCATTTCTAAAGATATATTCTTTTGACATTCAATCAAACAATTTTATAAGAAATTTAGGATCGATAAAGGAACAAATAAAAACTAGAAAATTTAATTTGTGAGACTAAACAAATCTTTCGAAATTTATTTGCTTAAAGGTGTCATCATTCATAAGATCTTATGCAATGTCTTGATAGCTGAGTTCTGATAGGTTATCTATAATGACAGATCATAACGTGGCTCGATCGGCGCTGTCGTTCCTCTTACCACAGCAGCACAAAAGTGGCCATGTTACACCAGTAAATTCAAGCATAAGGACTTACTCAAGCTATATATATATTGTATGTACAGTAATGTACACCGGGAAACACTATAATAAACATATGCTTTGATTGCATTAGTTTCTGTCTTCCAAGCCAATCTAAAAAAATGAGAGGACAAAGCACATTTTATTTCCTGACTCTAGAATGGTACACCCTGAGATTGATACTTATGCTTCAGGTCGCCTGAAATAAACGGCCATTCGAGAAAAAAAACAATTATTTGTTTATGATGTCCTTTTGAACTTTTCCAATTTATCCATTAAACATTCCTGCCAGTATTCATCTATAAGAAGTTCAATCAGATGTTCCAGTTGATATCCACCTTCAAAGAATGACTCGATGTTGTAAACACTTTTTCCAATTCTGTGATCAGTGATTCGATCATCTTTGAAGTTGTACGTCCTTATTTTTTCATTCCGACTTGCAGATCCGATCTGGAATGATAATTATAATAAGTTTTGTACAATAAACTCCCTCAAAACATCAGGTTTCTCAACATTAAAAATTCAGCCACTACAACTACATACCTGTATTTTTCTTTGAGAAGACACACGATCTTGAATGGCACTGGTCTCATTTTCATAGATTCTGAAAAAAATTTATTAACTAAAAAATTTCAAATTATAATTATTCGAATAAAAAAAAAACTTTAATTTACCTAGTCCGAAGTATTTTTATGGCCATTTCTTTATTTCTATGGTGCGATCTTTCTCTTTGACACTCAACAGTTATCCCTGCGAAGTGAAAATAAAACCAATGTCAACACAAGAGAGCAAGCACGGAAAAACGGACGTAAAACCGGAAAAGAAGAATTTAATTTTAAAACAGTTTAAAATGTTTCAGGACTAAGTAGGTTCCCATGCATTTTTCTTGCTGTCAAGATAGATGTGTGAGCCCATCCTTTTGCATCATAATGCATCTAATGTACTTAATCAAGCTCATCTACATTATGTGAAGATAAACATGTGTGTGTGGAGCTTACCTCCTGGTTATTGTGAAAACAATAGACATGTATGTGTGTGGAAGCTTACCTGTTGATAATTGGGTAGATTCAAAAAGACAGCGCTTGTGCCAATCAAACTCTAGTTAGTAATAATAATTATTAATAAGCAAATAAAAAAATTCAGATACCTGTAGGCAAATGAATAACTCTGACAGCACTGTCTGTTGTATTAACAGACTGACCACCCTTCCCGCCAGATCTGAAAGCTTCAAACTTCAAATCTTTAGGATTTAAAATAACTTCAACCTGTTGAAGAAAACTATGCACTTAAGCATCTGTTCAAATAACGTTGAATACGAGCTTCCAAAAAGGCTGACCTCACTCGGTTGCAGGTAAACAGCAACAGTTGCAGTGCTGGTGTGCAGTCGACCACTTCTTTCCGTTTTCGGGACCCTCTGGACCCTGTGAACGCCACCCTCAAATTTTAACTGTTCATAAGTACCCTTGCCTGAAACGACTATACAGGCATGTCTCATACCACCTGAAATAGCAAGAAATGTTCATAACTCTGAAATCATTAAAGCAGCTCTTTTACACAACTCAGTCACTCTATAGAAAATCTAAAAAAAACATCTTAAAATCAACTCCGCTTCGCTAATTGCGAGCCAGTCCCAAGCCTGGATAAAGGAGGAGAGACAGTTCAAAAGATCAAATATAATATAAGACAGGAAGTACTTAGGTGCTTCTTACATACAGCCATTTCAATCTTAAAACACCTGGTTTAAAGGACTTAAACTATTATAAAAAAATATTCAAAAAAAATTGCTAGAAAGTAGCGAGCAACCACATAGTCGGAAAATAAAATTGAAGATAGAAGGATAAATGTAAATGAGAAGAAAGAATGATTATATCAGTAGTGTGATGAGGAGGATTCAGATAGTTGCAACATAACAAAAATAATGCAAGAAAAGAAATAATCATCATTTAGATTAGAAACAATTTTTGGAACTAGAAATTTAGCTTTAAGCAATAAGTTGATAGCCATAGGATTGAACTAATCGAACTTTTCTTGATTTAAGAAGAAATAATAACGTCAAGTTTATTTGTTGATGGCATGGAGTTATAAAACATTCTAACCAAGTTCAGTAGAATATTCATTAACGATTTGTGAATTCCATCCTTTGTAATCAAAATATCTTAAATACAAGTCAAAGATTTCTTTGGCGAAAAGCATAGACTCCTGTCCCCCAACTCCTGACATAACTTCAAAAACAACATCATCTTGTTTTAATAGTTTCTTTGGAAAAAGTAAATCCTCTAAAATCTGTGAATAACAAATAAATGATTACAAAAACATTAAAAATTGTTACATCAATCCATTAAGATAGAATAACTAAAAATAAAATTAACAAACTTCATCTTTTAAAATAGAAATCTCTGAATGTAGAGAATTTGTTTCGTTTTGGACTAAACTTTTCAACTCTTTATCCTCATTATTCCCTAGAAAAAGTATTCAGTCGGCTAAACAGTCAGGTTAGCTAATCATTAATGAGTAGAAATAAGAAATCAAAAATGTGTTTTAATTTAAATAATTTCACAAGATACTTAGAATATTTTATAAAAAAAAAGTAAAAAGTAGCAGTCATTAATTAATGCAACTCAGGTTATCTCACAGTTAAAAAATTTACAGCTTAAAAAATTCTATTACCCTAAAAACAGCATCCAAATTTTCGCTACCTTTAAGCAATGTTTCCAACTCAATGACATCTTCATTTTTTCGAAGAAAAGTATTCAATTTAGCACGAATAGGATCGATTTGATAAGAATAGTGTTCTATAAGATGTTCATTTAAACTAGAATCAGAAGTTTTGTTCAAAGAAGATAAAAATTTCAGGTAGTTATGGACGACTAAGTTGTCATATTTCGATAACTTCTCATTGCAAGTAGAAACATAACACACCGAGAAGTTATTAAAACGCTTCCCCTTCAGATTTAAATAAGTTTTGCGACATAAGGTGACTGGTTCTGCACAAGCAGTAAACCGTTTAATTAATATATTGAAAGACATTTATATTAAAAGAATCTGCAGAAACTGTTCAATGAAATAAAGTAAACAATCACAAAATAAAAGTTAATTTTAGTTTCAAAGTAGGTTTTATTTCAGAAACTTTAAAAATAAAATGTTTTTGTTTTTTTAGTAAACAAATTTTTAATTATTCTATCAACATTTTTTAATTTAACAATGTTAACATACAATTTTTCAAGCTGCCTCTTATCTATGATCGAGTGAGTAAGTGGTAACCATTGACTCCAAGGAAATTTCTGCTCAAACTTTAGTTTAAAACAGTTCTATTAGAATTTTATAAGAAGCACTCTGTGGAAATACTTTTTGTGTAAGTAGCTTTTAGCTTTTTTCTTTTTTTTCTGTCGTATTTTTTTAAAATATGTTAACGTAAGATTTAGATTAAAGTTAGAAAGTCATTGTGTATGTGTGCACTGTACTCTCTAGTAACTTTTTAGTTTTAGTCTAGTCTAGTTAGTGTTGGTCTATTCTACTTTACTTTGAAGTCTAGTTTAGTCCAGTCTAATTTAGAGAAGATCAGATCTAGCAATCTAGCTACATCAAGATTCTTATTGCAGACAAACTAAGAACTAAATGAATTACTTTTATAAATGAAAAATACAAATTTATTAAACTAAATTGCAGTTTTTGCTTTTTTACTTCTTCTTGCAATGATAAAGATGTTGATACCATAAGTATTTCAAACTGCTGCAGTAAAAATGCCCTAACTCCTAGTGTTATTTTTACATTTACAGACATCATGGCTTCTGGTCTTTCCGAATACGAGTTTCAGATACAAAAATTCACTGAAGAAAAAGATTACGAAGAAGATGAAGAAGAAGAAGAAGAAGTTGAAGTTAATGAAGTGCTTAGCACAAACGACATGGAAATTGATTCTGAACTTCAGAATGCAAAACAATATCTTAATTCATATGGAAATAATTTGTAATTTACTTTATGGATTTTGAAGTTTCCAGCTTTTCTAGAAAACTATTTTTTTACCAGCTTCTCTACAAAACTATTTTTTTTACAAATGCTATTTGCTAACAAATATTTACCTCAACTGAGTTATAAGCTGGAATTACTAACAATATTACTTGCGATAAACATGTTATTCAGATACGATCACATAGCCAAAGTTCTTGTCAACATATTCGACCACCGACCGGTTGATGCAGCAGATATTTTCGAGGCTTTGAGTATCGAAGTGAAAATGGCAAAATCGAATGGCTCTTCTGAATCCATGATGCATTTTAAAGAACTTGCAACGGAAAGCAATTTGGCACAAATTCAAAAGAAAATTTTTACTGTTGGACATGTTTTTAGATTTACTTGATTGCATAAATAACTGTAAACATTTAAACGTTGATCGATCTTTCATAGCAAACTCTTGAGAACGAAGAAGAAGCAGTGGTGGATGAGGAAGGAGGCAATCTACAAGATTTGATGGAAAGTTCGTATTTTTTTGAACAAGCTGGCGTCGGAATCAACAAAGAAGAGATGTTCAAAATATTTCTTGCCATGAAACAGTTAGTTACCGAAAAAGCACTGCAAGGAGCGAGGTTTTGGGGAAAACTATTCGGTTTGGAACAAAATTACATCGTGGTCGAGGCTGATTACGTGGAAGGCGAAGAAACAGAGGAAGAAGAAGTAGAAGAAGAACAAGAGGTTTGCCAACAAAATGAAATTTACCCGTAAAATAAAAAAAAATTAAGTTTTAATCGTATATGGAATCATCATTTATAAAGGAAATTTGGATTATTGTGAATTAACTATGTAACACTTTTTTATTAGTAAGCAAAATTATTAAACAACCTTATTTCAAGTTTATAATTATTTAATTTAAACTTTATTCAATTTTTTTAAATTAAAATAGTTAGTTAATTACATAACTGAAGAATGTATTCATTTTGTTTTGTCTTTTTTATCAAGGAAAATGTTGAGCTTGAAGAAGAAGAAGAAATGGAAGGTTTGAGCATTTTAAAATTAATCAAGGCTTATTACAGTTTTCCACACACATATAGTAATTTTTTTTTCTTAGACGGCAGCATGCCCCTTCCCAAAATAACCTACAAACCTCCGCTTGAAGTACCGAAAGAGGAGCCGGGAACAGGAGTGAATAAACAAATTTACTTTGTTTGCAACGATCCGGGAAAATTTTGGACACGGCTGCCTCCGGTCACTCCGAAACAGATCAGCGTTTCTCAGAAAATTACGAAATTTTTGACCGGCCGATTGGATGCTCCTGTAAGTTTATTTAAAGATTATGTTAATATGTGCAGCCTGGTAGACGTTCTTGGTAATCTTTATAAATCAACAAATATTTTAATATATTTAAAAAAAAATCAAAGATGATTCAGAATCCTTTATTATTGTTTTTACATATTTATGGTGTAAAACAGTTGAAAAACAACTTTGAAAAAAACTGGAATTATTATTAGTGAAGTGCAGTTTTGTTGTTTCAGTTTTGTTGTTTCAGTTTTAGAAAGAATAATTAGAATTCTATACAGTTATGACCAAATGAATAGACAGTTGTGTTTTTTTCTAGACAGAATAAATAATAATTTTGATTTTTTCTTTTTTCTTTTTATACATTAACAGTCAATTGCAGTCATCAAATCAAAAAACTATAAAACTTGAAAACAAATACAGGTCGTATCTTTTCCACCATTTCCTGGCAATGAAATAAGCTATTTGAGAGCTCAAATCGCTAGAATATCAGCTGCCACTCAAGTTTCTCCGACCGGTTATTACAATACGGAAGAAGAAGAAGAAGAAGAGGAGGGGGGTATTTCTTCAATATCTTTAAATCCCGACTACGAAGCTCCGACAATGAAAGAATTGGTTGAGCAATCACTCGACGGCTGGGTTCATCACGTCCCGTACATCTTGCCGCAGGTTGTTTAAGCGTTCAGCTCATCAAGTGCTACTTGATTTTATTGAAGTTAATAATGAATGAATGAATGTTGGACAATCTTTATTAAGGGTAGCGTAAGTCCACCAATGGACCTCAAGGCCACCAATATAATACTAGTATGGTTGCACGAGAGTTTCAAGTGTATAACTGTCAGTTTGTATGATTGATAAGGGACGCTGTGCATGGTGGAATCCAACTCCTGAACAAGACGAAGAAGAGGAGGAAGATGAAGGGGCAGAGGTGAAGCCAATTAAAAAAGCAAAGCCCCAAGTTGGACCGCCCATATTAACTCCGTTAAGCGAAGACAACAAGCTGCACAATTTAGCTCCGTGGACAGTTGAACTTTCGTCAAAAATATCTCCAAATGACGGGGTTGTTGTTGTTCATTCCAACTTGTGGCCCGGAGCTCATGGTTTATTTACTGGAGAGTAAGTTTAGATACATAACGAATCTTGTAAATTTGCTGGGAAAATAAGTTTAGATAGATAAAAAATCTTGTAAATTTGCTGGGAATAAATATCGTATAAAAAAATATATCAAATCTTGTAAATTTGCTGGGAAAACAAGTTTAGATAGATAAAAAATCTTGTAAATTTGCTGGGAAATAAGTTTAGATACATATCAAATCTTGTAAATTTGCTGGAAAATAAGTTTAGATATATATCAAATCTTGTAAATTTGCTGGAAAATAAGTTTAAATATCGTATTAAAAAAAAAATATATCGAATCTTGTAAATTTGCTGGAAAGTAAGTTTAGATACATATCAAATCTTGTAAATTTTTTTCAACTATGCTTGTTAATTTATCTATTATTATCATGTCAAATTTTAGTTCTACTATTATATTTAAAAAAATTTTTTCCTAGGAAATTTGAAAACATTTACATCGGATGGGGTGTAAAGAATTCCGTTCTCGGTTACAGCCCGTCGATGCCGAGTTTTTTAGCCCGCGAGTTCGATGCGGGTGCTGATCTGGTGGAAATGTTAGATCCGAGCGTGGAAGAAGAATTCCCTCCAGATAATGATGAAGAGGAAGAAGGAGGAGAGGAAGAAGAAGGAGAGGAAGATGATGAGACTGAAGATGAAGACAATGATGAAAATTGAAGATTTAATATTATAGCTAAGAGAAAGCTGAGTTTTTTTAATTTCAAACATTCTACCTTTTATCACTTGATTGACTTTTTGTTAAATTATTTTAATTATGTTTTGTTTCTTAACTTAAATCTTCATTTATTTATTCTTTATTTAAGCCCAAATAAAATTCAGAAAAATTGCAAAAAGCTTAAAAAAATTGAATTGGGAATTATATATATATATATATATATATATATATATATATATATATATATATATATATATATATATATATATAATATTCTTAGAACACTATCACATTAACAGCCAATTAGAGAATCCTTACAATTTTAACAACATAGAGTACTAATTAAATTGAAAAATCGCAATGAGGTGGGGGATGCACAAAGATTTGAACCCGATATTTAGATTTCTTAAATTCCAAGCAATGCTCCATCACATAATTCCAGACATTTTATAAGAAGATTAAATGATCTGACATAATACTGATCGAGGAATAAGTCAACCGTTTTTTTACCATTTTTCGGTTCCGAGCAATAAGCCAGTTAAGTCAAATAATTCTTCGTCCCCTGACACTGCTATCGTATTTAAAAAATTTCAACTAAAAAACTTTTTTTCTATCTTAAAATAATAATTTATTAAAGCAAAAAAACAGACTGCGCAGAACACACAGATCTTTAAGATAGCAGACTGCCAACAAGACACAATCTTTCAAACCAGACTGCCAACAAGACACAATCTTTCAAACCAGACTGCCAACAAGACACAAATCTTTAAAAGCAGTACACATGCATTCTATCTCAACCAGCAACAGCAGAAAAAAATTACATTCTCATGTACCATAAATGAGTAGAACGTTTTCGAATTTGTTTATACCTAAAACTTCTAACTAGATGTTTAACGACAACATAAAAATTTCATTGCGATGTAACGTTTCACAGATCTCCCGTACTCTCAATGGTACAATCGATGAATTATAATTTTACAGTAAATTCCATGTGTCAAGTACCTGCTTATGTTTTGTTCACAATTTCACAAATCATTCAAAGAAGTGTCTGACAAGATAAATTACAATTTCATCAATGGTTGATAAACGTTGTCATTTGTTTGTTCCACGGAAAAATACAAAACTTATTAACCGTGATAAATCACCATGGAATAAAACACTTCATTTAACACCAAGGATTATTATTATTATTATTCCCATAATTATTAATGCATTTTAGAATGTTGGAATTACTTGTTAATAACCCTTAGACATTTGCAGATGGAAAAGAACGAACGAAAGAAGGAAAGACAAAAGCAATTAAAGTATAATGTGCAATAAATAAAATTAAAAATTGAATAAAAATTTAACCAGAACAAGCTCAGCAATATGCGTGCCTGGTGATTATGACAAAAGCCAATATGACCAGCAGCCAGCTTCAAAAAGCAGACGTTAAAAATACGAAACCAGCTTATCTAAACAAATGCTGCTAAATCTTAACAAAACTGAATTTAAAACCATTAAATATAATCAGAAAATTAGAACAAAACCCATAAATATAACTGAATAATTAAAAGCCATATATATATAATTGGATATTTTACAATTTGCCCCCTTTTTTGTATGCTTATAAGGAATAACGTTTGCTTAGGCAATTGGACTCGTTGTTCGAAAAGGCCATAATATATAAGCATTGCCATGTGTTGTAGCTTCGATAAAAATGAAGTAGAAAACTATTTGAATGACGATTTGCAGAAGAATTCACACTTAAAGCAGGTGCTCGAGAGACCGCTCAAAGTGGAAAAAAAAGAAAGAAAAGTTTTTTATTTTATTTTGTATATTGCATCGTTTATGAGATAATTTCACTGAAGTAAACAACTTTTGTCATCATCTCTGTATGACTTTTCGTTCAGTCTTTGACTCAGACTCAGTTCAATTTCTTCATCTTCCTCGATACTGAAAAATTCAAAGATATTAATAAATATATGATCTACAAGGGTAATAATTAAACGATATTAAACATCTGTTGCATTCTTCGTGAAATAATATATAATGAGATAATTTAACTTCTATAATTATATTAAACATGAATCATTAACTCTTTTAAAACGTTTATAATCGTAACAAATATGAATCAGTGACCCTTTTTCCTGTGAGTCAAGATGTTGCACCAATTCATCTCTCTTATTCACGATCACAACCAACTCTTCCAACAATAATTTCTCTCGTTTCTTTTGATCTTCTGACTTTTCAGAATCTTGAAAGTAGATCGAGGACAAACTTTAATGTTTTGTTAGCATAGAGGGCAATATTAACACTTGAATGCCATCAACAAAATTATTTATATATCCATAATAATAGATAAGTAATTACATTCATTATTAATATATTATTGCAATATAATTAATAAACAAATAAAAACAGTGCAATTCAAATAACTAAAAAAATTAATTATCTTTTACAGACGTGACATAATACCCAACTTTACCTCATCACATTTTATATTTATACAACATACACTTATATATATATATATATAATAATGAACCTTCGATGGCCATAGACTGTCTCAATTCTCTGTTTAATAATTCAAATCTTTTTTCTAGATCTTCTTCCTTTTCCCTGAAAAGAAACGTAAAAATTGAAAACACAGAAAACAAAAATATTTTTCTTAGAAAATGTATAAGAAAAGAACTTGAATTGAAAAAATAAACACAAAAAAAATAAAAAAAAGAACAAACAAACTCACAAAATGTTAAGCTGCATTTGTCTCCGAATGAGAGCGTTCTTCTTGTTCACAAGTAGAAACCATTCCTGCATCAACTTATCTTCCTCTGTTGTGTTCCCTGAAACCAAGACAACATACAATGAACCACGTCAATCACAAGAAATAGCATATAATGACGGAGATTTTTAAATATTATTATATAATAGCGTTAAACGAATTTCAACATACGTATGTACATACATACATACATACATACATACATACATACATACAGGCATCAGAAATTATGTATGTTGATTATATTCAGTGCAGTGGTTTTAAAAAATTATTTTACAAACCTGAATCCATAATCCTTCTCAAGTCTTTCTCAACTTTAGCAGCTCTCTGATCAATCTGTAGTTGTTCATAGTCGAGTGCGTCCATCTCCGATTGGACGTAACTGCTCACATCCTTCTGTAAACAACAAAATACAAACCTCCTAAAATAATCGAAGTTTGCCAACTTTTTTTTAAACCACTGAAATTCTTATATAACTCACACATTCGCCAGAAAGAGCGTTCTCTGAAATGATTTGAAATAAAAAAAAACATAGTTTTTTATTTTCATTGTTTATAAAAGCAAGATTTTGGAGCAGTGCAAAATTTTGAATTCTCTCAAAGCTTTCAAATCAGACCCAAAGTTGAACTCGTTCTGTGTTCTGGTCCAAAAAGATAAATAAGTTTGATTTTTTTGTTGCAAACTTAGTGCTAATTGTTTCAGTTCCAGAATCTGTACCAAAGCTCTGTTTTCCACAAGAATACAGAACAAAAGCAAGTTCAAAATTCAATCTGCTCTAAAACTCTGCTTGCAAACACACAACAAAGCAAGTTGATCATGTATAACTTTATTACACAAATCTCACCTTCTTCAGCATTGGATGTACTCTGAGCGTTACCCTGAGAAAAGAGATCAATTGAAAAATCAGCATACGAATTTGTTCATCCTTATACGGGTTCAACCCGACCGATACGACCAATTAAAATACATTTTGAAGCAAATTTAACCTTTGAATTAGCTAGTCCATTCGTGTCAGCAGATGGCAGACGGTTTAAAACGATTTTCTCTAATTTAACATCAATTTTATTGATCGACGATTTCGTGAAATCTTCTGATTGTTTTAAAATTTCAAAAAAAAAAGAAAGAAGAAAAGAATGAATATTCATTAGTATCATATAATTTATATTTCAAACTCTTATTCAAAATAAATAAAATAATTCGGAATTAAAATCACTGAGTGAAAGTCGTAATTAATATAAAAAAATTTAAACATATCATCTGGAATATATAGGCCATCCATAAGCGGAAGTATATCACTTCGGATGGACCTTATGGAAAATTGTATTATAATAGCTGCTTATTTTGTTAATATATTTTTTGTCCAATAAAGAACAAATAAAATCAAATAGAATATAATTATTATATTTAGTATTACTGTTAGTTTAATCATAAAAAAGCAGTGTTAAAAAACAGAAAATAGTTATCTCATGCGAATGACTCCTCAAGCTATATTTTTCAGAAGAAAAACACATGCTGAATTGTTACGAAAAGCAAAATTATCCGAACGATAAATAATCATCGGAAAAACGTAATAAGCTTTCCATGCCCACAAATCATTAACGTGCAAAACGATATGAATTAAGCAATAAATAAATAAATAAATAAATAAATAAATAAAGTGTTAACTCAACAAAAAACGAGACTTACGCATCGTTAAACGACAAAACACAAGTACAACATGCTGAACCTGTAAATAAGAAGAAGAAGCATCCAAGCAGGTGAGTGAGTAAAACTAGTAGTAGACAGTGTATAATTTTTTTATTTTTACTTTCCTGTTTCAAACATACTCGATAATATAACTTAAATAGAAACTTAATAACCACGACCAGCTGAAATCTTCTTAAACTGATAAAAATGAAAACTTCCAACTGCATTCCCTAACAACGAAATATTAAATGTACGTAAAATAAGAAAAACGTTATTGCAACAAAACGTGAGACTTAAAAACTAATATTTCTATGTTATAAAACTTAACTTCAACAGTTAATTAGAAGACAAAAAAAGACCTTTGACTTGTGGTTTTACCGAACCTTCTTGACTACTTAGTAGATTCCCCGGTGAAGGGGAATTTTCGCTGATCTAAAAATAAATTTAGATAACAGTAATCAGTAGCTGTGCCAGCATTTTTCGACTCAATAAGTGCTGAATATACATTTATATCGTTCCTAATTGAAGTTCATTGACAAGATTTAATAATCATCAAACCAATAATATATATTTATACATATTTACACATTGTATGCATAATTTACACTGTTTGAGAGGGACCAAAACTTTGGGTCAAAATCCTTACACGTACGTATGCAGGTCAAATGCCCAGCCTTTTTATATCGAGGAAAATAACATTTTAAAAATAAACGATGATGATGACAATGTTGTTGTTGACGATGATCATTCCCGGTACCAAAACAACAGAATAAACAAAGACAAGAAATTGTTAAATCCAGTCCGGCCACCTAAAGTGACTCATAACAACTTTATTCTCGCTCACAAACTTCAAATAATAATTTAAATAAAAAACTTCAAACCTCATTCAAGATGGAAGCTTTACTTTCACTGACAGGTGAAAGAGCATCCTGTCTGGCTTTCTCCAATAAAGCTCGAGCTCGTCCCTTTAAATCGTCTATATTTGATTTCTGAATCTTTGTGAGGAAAAAAAAGTTCATTGGCAAGGCAAGGTTTAGTAATAATAAACCCAATAAATTAATAATTAAAACAATTAAAAAGAAATCACAGAATAAAAATGATTTTTAATATTTCAGTCAAAAAATTAATAACAGTATATATCATATTGCCACTTTAAATTTTACCTGGATTACTTTTCCACCTGTAGGACTCGTAGGTGCCAGGTCCACAACCTTTTCCGACAGCTTGCGACTGCCGAACGTTGACAGTGTTAGATGTTTAATTTTCTGTTAAAGAATAAAATCGAACAATCAAAACGACCAATGAGACGCCAGTTAGTTACAAGGGAATTAAAACGGCAGGCAACCTTGGAGTTGTTTTCGGTTGATTCGGAAGAATTGGAAGTTGCTTCGAGTCTGCAACAATAAAATGCGGTAGAATGAATGAATTCGTACAACCTCGTGCGTGCACTCGTTAAAACACGCACGACTTTAAGCCGACGATGGCTTATGATGACGATGATGAAGGTAGTGATGATGATGACAAAAATGGGAAACAAAACACATGCATAACAAGTGAAAGTTAATTTAAAAATTAAAAACATGCTTTTAAGATAGCTGAAAAATTTCAAAGCGACATTGTATCGTAAAAATATTACCCCGGTGAATAGTAAACAAAAGATATTTGTAGTTACTATGACAATGAAAATGTTTGTCGTCATTATTATATGCTTAATTTTTGAATATTTTTTGTTTCTTAAACTTGTTCATAGTTATTTTTGTTAAATTAAACTTCAAATTTTTTTGAAGTTGTTTATTTTTATAATGATCTCCCAAGCTTCTAAACGCCCGCAGACATCCCACGGACATCCGGACGAGTGAAAGTTAATGAAAGCATGTAAAAACAGAGAAGGTAGGTTTTTTAGATACATTTCCTTTGAAAATTTCATCTTGCACTTAAGAATGTCGTGAATAAATTACATGCATAACTTCTGCTGATACGTCACTTCTGACTCTAATCTTAAGCCTAATTGCTGACAATGCAAATCAAACCTTGAAGATTAAACGTAAACAGCCAAGCAAAATAACTAATGAGCACCAATGAACAATAACATTATTAATACAGGAATTAATTTTAGACTTTCGAACCAATTTGAATCACCTCGGCGTTTCATTGGATTTCAACGACGGAGCTCCATCAACGGTCGATATATCATTGTCAACGGGACTTTTATCACTTGGAAACGCGCTATTGGTCGCCAGTTCTTTAGTTACGCAATTTCCCGTAACATCTTTTGAACCTTTGACGTCGTCTTTCGCTATGACGTAAGTGCTGTTCTGCGTCGTCGGTCCGATCTGCTGGACAAAAAGCGACTGATGAGTGAAGTGAGATTTCAACTGGTACAAGTAAGTCATGACGCTCAGCTTGTCGGGCACCGCCATCAGGACCATGTCCGAAGCTTCGAGAACCTTCGGAATTCCTAGACTGGTTGCCGTATCGAAGGCCTGGAAATTGATAAACAATTCGATCGCGTCACGAGGAGTTGTCGTGTAAGTAACGATGTCACGTGCAGAAATTACTAACGAGTTTGCAGTTTGCTTTGATGTCGTGGGAAGATAGGGAGTCGAAATTTCTGAAAATGAAAATATGGTCATTCAATAATAAACTAAACAATTGATCAAATAGATATGTGCATTCATTATTTAAAAATTGCTAAAAACTTGAATAAAAACAAATAGAATCAACATCTTAAAGATAATGTACAAAACAGCATAAAATATTCCAAGTTTACAAATTGACAGACAGCTTATCTTACAAGTCTCGACAAAACCAACATAAGATCAGGTCTGAAGTGGTGAATGAGTGCACAGAAAGCAAGTCCATTTCTCCACGACGTCGTCAGATTCGTGACTTTGACGCCTCTGTAACCCGACGTCATCTCCTTGCACCAGTCCAAAAGATCGATAGTTGGAGTCGATACAAAACTCTTCTTCGTATCGCTTATGGTCGTCTTCAATAATTATCGACCGTAACAAATAGATTTACAGCATTTTTTTCGACAAATAAGAAAAGCGCCAAACTAACCGTCATATCGAACTTTAGCGGTTCTAAAGAATCTCGTTTTATTTTCAGTTGCGATTCAATATTTCTGAGACAAAAAAAAAACAAAATAAAAAATAATAATTTTAAAACAAATTTAATCTTAATAAATTATTTCTACGCATACTTTTTATTATCCGCAATCTCCTTTCCTTCCGATTTAACAGAAAACGGGACGGAGTGTTTTGCGATTCCTTCGTTATTAGCAGAACACGATTCGCTATTTTTATGAACGACCGAAACGGGAATCTTTTTAATATTAATCAGATTTGTACATTCCTGCTGCTTGATGTTTAAACTTTCTTCAGTTTTCAGGCTCTTGCCAGGAGAGTCATAGTTAATGTAATGCAGTTCTTCGTGGATTTCTGCAATAAAAACTCTCAGATTTACCAAAAAAAATATTTAATTTATTATCTCTTTAAAAAAAAATTTCCACAAAAACCAACGATCTTCGTATCTGTCGTTTTCGAGGAAGGAAGTGCTGACGTCGGCGGCCAATTCGGAAAAATCTCGTCGAGTTTGACTCATTTCTTCTGCTTCGTCGTCTTCATCTATGTCGTCCATGTTTCCGATGTCAGCCATTCTATCCATGCTCATCAGGCTCGCCATACTTTGCATGTCATCGTCACTTTTTATTTTAAATTAAAATAATATATTTAGTACATTTCAAAAACTATAAATTAATATCTTTTTTCTTTTAGAAATTCTCAGGTGGACAACAACAGGAAATCAGTGGCATGGACATCGACCGACCAGCATAAGATAAAAACTAGAACGTATTAAATTAAAAAGATTGGTTCATCATCCCCCCATTATGATTTGATCAATTAAAAACCATCCTGTCTATCATGGCAATTTTCTAGATCATTGGAGGCGTTGTATCAGACAGGCTAAAAACGAACAAAAAATGATGGCTAGGCCGCAGCAGGAATATTAAAAGTAGTGATAATGCTCACCCAGGAAATAAATTGAGAACTGAAAAGCAGTTTTTGTAATGAAAACTTATTTATTTACGAAAAGTTTATTTAAAGTTGCTCTATGTTTCTGAATACTGAACTCATAATGAAAAGGTGACTGAGTAAAGAATAAGATTTCCTTGTTATAACAGATATGAAGATTTAAAAAATTCCTCGATTTGAATGACGAGATAGTGTTGAAAATTTGGACGTGTCAAGTGCCGCACTGTTTCGAGGATTTGAGACAATGAAAACATTTTTTTAATCGAACCTTGCAATTAATAAGACTTCAATGACAGTAGTTTTAACTAATACATGATATTTTCAAACAAACAAAACTAGTGAATTTAATAGAAACAAACCAGAACACTGTTCTTTAATTATTTAATGTCAGAAAAAAAATACTAAAAACAAAACCATCACAAATCCTCACGTCGCTTTTCCTTCTCTGATGAGAACCGAGGAAACGGTGAGTCGAAGTTCAGCTTTGATGACTTTTTTAGAAACAGGTTTCATTTTCAGAAATAATTCTTTCTGCAATGGAAACGCACTGGCGAAATCCTTCATGTTAATGGCAGCGGTTGCCAGCTGTTTGCGTCGGCCTTTTTTGTCGTGCTGTGTTGAATAATAAATATTAATAATAAAAAAAAACGTTTTAATTAATTTTGTATGCTAAGATTTTCAAGAAAATGTCACAAAAAAAATTATTGTCGCACATCTTCAATGCAGAATATCCATTCCTTGTCTTCAAATATAGCGGCCTTACAACTTTTAAACAGAGTAACTGTTATCACAACATTTTCTGGAACGGACCAAGAAATAAGACCAAAGTATGGATTTCCTAAAGATGGCTCCCAAGTGTGAAGCTGCACAATTAAATAACTTCATTATAAATCCCGACTTCTCTTTCACAATTAAAAATAGTCTTTATATTTAAATTTAAAAAAAATAAATTACATTTAAATAAATATTATACAATTAAATTAAAACCCAAAGAATTAAGTTTGAATATAAGTAATTATGGTCAAAATTGTAAATACAGTAAAAACTAAATAAAATAATGTTTAGGCTACTTCTGAGCACTTCCTCCTATTTCTTCTCATCCACACAATGCATAATTTATTTGGTTGCCTGTTAAAAAAAACAAAAACTTATAAACAAGAATTATTCATCTTCATAAAAAAAACAATATCAGCAACAATTCCGAACCACTTTTTTGTGCACTCTACAGACAACTCTTTATATGAAGCAGTAAACTGGAATTTTGAGGCTTGTTTGCCAACCCTCTGAAGTCTTTTCCATACACTCATTATGAATGCATTCCTGAAAATAAAATAAATGAATAATTTAAAAAAAAAGTTTAGTATTATAATTAATAGATAATTTGTGGCTGAGAAACTTACACAGAAACTGAAATTTAAATATTAATAAACAAATCACGATAGCAGTAACATGAAAAGCATCTTCCAGCGACTAGGAGCTCACTAGGACGACTAGGTGGACAACATTCCACAATGTTACAAACAATCTTAGAAGATCGATGAGAATATATTAATTAAAATTTATTAAAACCCGCCAGCACCAGACTGTACGCTGCAGGCGCGGCCATATTTTGTAAACACTACACTCCTCAAACGCGTAGTTTTTTTAATCTTCAAGGGATATCCATTCATAATTAGTGTTTTAAATTATGAGAAAACATTTTATAAAGTTTTATTTGTTCTCAAGTTATTAATTGTTATATTTAAACTTCATTTATCATCTATATTGGTCCATATGGGGACAACCATTGGCTTAGATTCCCAGATCCCTATCTGCATTCTGCATGTAAATGTACTCTTTTTGATAAATCTTAAATCAGCCCATGGGTGCGTAAGTATTACTAGATGATATGCATACATTTGCATTTTTGCCTAAATTATGCACAAGCTAGGGGGAGTCCTGTGGGTCCGACACCCCCCTTACGTTGTAAAAAAAACCTCGTCATAGCACTTTTAAGGTTTTGGTGCTCTTTCCAAATGGCGCCCGGGACACGTGTTTCGTGTTTCCCTTGTCTCATATTCACGCCTCTGAAAAAAATGTTGGTAAAGTGAAGATTTACAACGCATACATGGTGCAAATGCATGGCTCCCCTCCCTGTTCTCAGACTTCTGAATCCGCTCCTACAATGTACATTATGTACCTACCCTATGCCATAAACTGGGTATTCGTGAGGTGATCTATTGTGAAAGCGGAAAGCGTCTGACTTGAATAATTTTTTATTTCTCGACATTAAAGTGCATTACCTAAGTGAATGACTACTCAACTGCGCGGTCAATGTCAGCTTAAAAGATGAAATGTAGAAGCTGATTTGATGATGCGATGATTTTTCCGTCGTCGGCGTATATCTTTATTTGATCTGATATTGTCCGGTAAGTCATTGATATACAATACAAAAATTAGTGGACCAAGAACGACAGAACCATAGATGGACAGAACCGACAGAACCTTGAGGAACGCTGTTGGTGACTATATTCTTCCGCTCAGAATATGAGAACGAGTAGTCATAAGTTTGACGTTATCAAAAACCTACCCACCACGTCCACAACTATAGTTAAATTTATTATTTTTCGAGAGCTTAAAAAAATGAGTAGTACCAGAGGTCTACCAGGTACTAAGTTAACCTGTTGGCAAAATAAGGTCGAAGTTTTAGTCTCAGACGCTGGCTGATCTTAAAAAAATTAATTTTTTAAAACGAAAAAAAAATTAATATTTGTTTTTTTAATTTAATTTTGTAAGAAAAATTAATCAAAAGCAAATAGGATATTATTTTTTCTGATTCTCTTTTAGTTATGTTTACATTCAACAATTTACTTTGTGGGTGTCATCAGGACAGGAGTCAATTTTTGTTTTATGCGATAAATTAAAATGGGTGCTACAGATGATCAGGGAGTGAATAAATTTGATGACGATTTTTCAAGTGAGATTATTATTTAAGTTTTGAATCGGGTTGTCAGTGTTGTGTTACATCTTTTTAAGAGCTCCAACCTATTACAAAACTAAAATAAAATACTAATACTAAATAATAATTAAAAACTAAAACTTAAAAACCTAAGTAATTTGATTGTTTTTTTTAGTTGGTATTTAATTTATGTAAACTTATTCTTTAAATTTAAGGACAAGTAAAGGAGTTTACACTTAAAAAGTATGGCAATTTTCTTCATGATTATTCATTGCTACTAAATGAAAATGTAAGTGAAACCAAAGACCACAGTACAGTATGGGATATATTTAGGAATCCAATAGCTCTACAGGTTATTTTTTAGTTTTGTTTTGTCCAGAAAATAAAATGCTTCTGATTTTTTAGATAGCTAAAATCTTGTTATATTTTCGTTCATTTTTTTCCCGAGATTATACATTTTTACAATCTAACTTAAATTAAACATTTTTTTTCAATTTCAGGTTAAACTTGATGAAAGTGTTTCATTTGATCAACTGGTTGATGTAGAGAATGTTACTTTCAAAAAAGTGATGATCACATTTGCCACTTTGTGTGATGAAATGCACTTCCTGCAGAAAGAAGCCATTTCTAAATTCTACTCCCCTCTGGTTTTCTATGGAGAAGGTATTTTTTTTTATGGTTGAAAGAAATGCGTCTATCACTTTATTTGGCCGATTATTACATCATAGTAAATGGTCGTGTGTGATTTTCTGTTGGTTAAATGTTGGATTTTATTATAGTTTCAATACAAAATGTAAATTCGCAGGTTTTAGAGCATCAATACTTATTTAGTGTTATAAATTATCGTTTTATAAAGTTTTTTTTATCCCATGACTAGCTGAGTCACCTGGAATTTTCGTTTTTTTTAGAATTTTACTTTTGTTTAAAACCTTCACTAATGTTCACCATGCCAAGATTTATGCAGATCGTCCACTGCTTCATTGGGTATGGAGGCGACTAACGAGCAAACACCACCAATTTGCATTTTATATATTAGAGTAATCATAATCAATTTTCAGGTACCGATGCATCAATTAAAGAGGGAAATGCTTATCTTCAGATGGGAAGAATTCTTCCGCTTCTCAAAGTAATTGTGTTTGTGTTTGAAGATATTTTCAGATGGTCAGTTTATTTTTATTAAATGTTGATTTGCAAAACAGGAAGTTCATCAGTTCGTTCAGAGATGTATGTCGGTGGTGAAAAATTGCATTCAACAGATGGCTGTGTTTTGTGTTAACGACAAGTAAGTGGATGGAAAAATTTATATATTTAATAATAAATATTCCAAATTATGTAGGCATAATATTTTGAAAATAATTATTCTTATATTTTTTATATTATTGCATATTATTATAAAAACAAATGCAAAATATTATAAAAACAAATGCATAATATTAAAAAAACAAACGCATAATACCTTCTAAATAATGTTAAATAAATATTTCATTTTTATAGAAATTTATGGAAACAACTGAACATGAATGGAGCCAAACTATCTGTATGATTCTATATATTTGACCGAGATGAATAATCGCTGTATTTATTTAAACTATTTTCAAATTAATGTATTTTAACAGTCCATGCTCATTGTTTTTCCTAAGTTTTTTAGATGACCATTATTAATTTTAGATCTAAAGTTCAAGGAGATGTTAATATATTTATGTATCTTTTATTCCAGGTTGTTTTTGAGCACCTGCATCATCTTTTCCAAGTGATTGCATCTTTGGATCACATTGTTGAAAATCAAACCATCCTGAGAGAACATTGGAAACTTTATAAAAGGTTGAATGCTTTTTGAGAAATATCATTTTTAATTTTCATGAAATCTCTTATGTTAAGTGATAATCTTGAGTTGGATTTAATTAAATTTTAAAATTTTAAACTGACTTTTTCTGTTGAAAGAGCAATTTTTCTGAATTTGGAATGTTTAATGCTATCTTTTATAAAAAAAATACAGTTATTGAACTTGTTCTGTATTATAAATTATAAAAATAGTTATTTTGAGTTTTTAATTTTTTTATAATAATTTTGAAGTTATAATTTAAAACCCTAAACTAAAAACTGAATATTAATTGACAAGTTAATGTTGATAATCGGTGTAAAGTATGTTAATGTGTCGAATATCGGTGTTACATTCAGAATGATGAAAAGCGTTCGATTAAACCCTCAAACGTTTGGAACGACAGCCGAAGCGGTCGAATTGTTTGACAAACTGTGTCGCGATCTGGAAGGTTGTGTCCTTCAGAGTACGATGTTTCAGGTCGGTAGAATTAAATTAAAAAGAGATTATTTTTGGTTTTGTTCATTTATGTTTAATTAATCATTTTTGGTTTTGTTTAGTTATATTTAATTAATTATTTTTGGTTTTGTTTATTTATATTTAATTAATTAATTTTGGTTTTGTTTATTTAGACGTGCATTAAGCAAAGTTTCGATGATCCAGCTAACGGCATCACACTTTCTGCTAAGAATTCGGAACTGTCAGAAGACTGGATATCTTACGTGAGAGATTATTGGACTCAACTCGAGCCGAAATTAGGTGAACGGTTATTATGTTTATATTGTTGTTGTGGAATCGGAAATAATTGATGAAGAAATAACATCCGTTATGTTAAACTGTTGAGACGTTGAGAAATATTTTATTTCGTGGACATTTGTTATTTCATTATTTTTTTTCTTAATGTAATAGAGGAATCAATTGAAAGTGCCGAAAGAGAGGATGTACTGGGATTGATGTGTTTGTACATCACACATTGCAGCTTGTTTCACGACGTCGATAAAAAAATGTTCAAACTACTCTGGGAATCCCACAAGAAAGCAAGTTTTTATTTTATGTTTAATATAATTTTATGTTTAATATAATTTTATGTTTAATATAATTTTATGTTTAATATAATTTTATGTTTAATATAATTTTATGTTTAATATAATTTTATGTTTAATATAATTTTATGTTTAATATAATTTTATTTTTAATATAATTTTATGTTTAATATAATTTTATGTTTAATATAATTTTATGTTTAATATAATTTTATGTTTAATATAATTTTATGTTTAATTTTGTTCATATATATATTTTAAACTTGTTATTTTCACCTTCAGATCCCCTGTGTCGTCATAGCAGGCTCGTCTGCCTTATTTCCCTCTCTTTTTCTTCTCGAAAAACTTCCGCAGATGAAATCCGTCATCAACAAAAACGCTGTACAGCTCGTACATTCCAATAGATTAACTTGGCTTCAGAAATTCGCACAAACCTTACCTAGGTACTGTCGGTATAAATATTATCATATCAATTTTTGATGTTTTCTAACTTCAGATATGTGTAATTTTGATTTTAAAGCCATGAACAAGCCATGGAAAGTTCTATCAGATCTTGGATAATGAAATTAGAGAATTATTTCTCTCAAAAACTTGTTGTCGATTTCAATGATGAGCTCAATGAAAAGTGCAAACTTTTTCTTCAGGTTAAAAATACTCACTTTTTTTTAGCTGGTGACATTAAGATTTTTTTAAAGATTTAATGTTATGAATTTATTACTGTTGAACAAATTGTCTAAAGTTCATTATCTGGATTTGCGATGATATCTTTACATATTGTTAAGCAATCTTTTATTCATTTAATTATTGATTCACTCACTCATTAATACTTACTGCAACTGAATTGAGTTCAAGCCGAGATTTCATTCCAGACAAGCCACAAATACTCAAAACAATATTTGTTTCTTAACCCAGGGCCTCAGTTATGCGTCTTATCTTCGCTGCACGACTTCGACCATGTTTGCCGTGCACGTATCTCTTCAGAAACCCATGTCGAAATCCACACTCTTGTCGCTCTGTAGACTCATCGAGCTCTTGAAAATGTTGTTGAGTTCGTTTTATAGGTGGAGTGTGATGATATCAGACACTCTGTTGGATGTTGTTCAGTACCTGACGATGCTCAGCGTATCTACGATCAATGCCGTTCAGGTTGGACGATTTGTGTTTTAGCTTTTATTAAAAGTTGTTTGATTGTGGTGTTAACTTCTTTGATGATTTAATATTAAAGCTAAAAGTTAGAAATCATCAAGTAGTTGAAATTTAATTTTTATTTGAAGAGGAATTACTATTCTTTTTTATTAGAAAAGAGTGAAATCCGAAAAACGAACCAGCAAAGATGTTTTCACAGCTCTCTCGCTGATGGAACGTTGTTTTTCAGGCCCATGTAAATTAATTTTTTTTCCAAAATTTTTGTTTGTTTGTTCAATGCTTTTAAAAAATACGAAAATTTTTTGTTTCTAGCTACCAGGACAAGAGTCACTCTAGTGAAATTAGCTCTCGGTGTTTGCCAGAAGCAGGTCCGTTTTCTTTAGAATTTGAAACGACTTTATTTTCTAAGACCATGTTGATCCGATTTTTTTTTACATTAGCCCGAGTATAAACGAATAACAACGAATATGTTTTATAAAAAAAAGTAAAATACTATAAATCTCTGAAATTGAGGAGGGATTTGATTTTATGAACTCCAATTATCACTTTTATGGCATAATTTCACAGGATAAAATTTTGTTTTTCAGAAAGTTTTAAAGGACGATGACTCACATTTTCTTAAACAGTGCCTTTCCGACATGGAAACGATTAGTGATTTTAAATCCAGGTTTTCTTTTCAGTCGTAACTGTTAATTTAATTCATAAATAAACTTTAAAAAAATTAAATAATTATTTGTTTTTGTTATAGATTGCATAGCGCAACAAATTGCAGTTTCATGTACTGGCACAAGGTCATGTTTCCGATTTATTTGAGTGGAGTTGCTGAAAGTCCCAGCGAGTGTTACAGATTGCCTGTAAGAAAATGTTTTATGGCAAATGATTTGTTTACATTTGATTTTTCTTTTTATTATTGTAAATTTTTTCTTTATCATCATCATCATCATAATTATCACAAGTTATAATTGAAATAACTTCTTATATAATGTTCATTTCTTCATTTAAACAGTTTTTCTTATATACTGTTCATTTCTTCATTTAAACAGTTTTTCTTATATGCCTTGGAAGACTGCAAGTACAGTATCGAGTCTGTTCGTCATTTGAAATCGTCCGATTTGTTACTCGGTGATTTTCAAAGTACCATCATCAAACAACTTCAAGAGGTTTTTATTAAATTTTTGTTATTGATTATTGGGTGGCACAGTGGGAAGGCACGAGTATATAGAGAAGGAGACTGGCAGTTAATATTTTGTCACAATTGACAGTGCCACCTTTATTTGGTTACTTTCTGTAACTACAACTAATATGTTGTCATAATCAGCGGATAACTCCGCCTCGCTAATTGCGAGCCAGTCCCAAGCCTGGATAAAGGAGGAGGGACAGTTGAAAAAATCAAATATGATCTACGACAGGAAGTACTTAGGTGCTTCCTATATACAGCCCTTTCAGTCTTAAAACACCTGGTGTAAAGGACTTTAAACTATTATAAAAAAAAAATCAGTGGATACAGAGTGGCTATTATGTTCCAAATGCTTAAGGTGCTGATTTATTTTATTACCTTGACTCAAATAAACTTGCAACTTTAAGTACTTTAGTTACCTCGGTTGTTTCCTTTTTATTTATTTATTTTTGTTTTTGCAGAATTTTTTGAATGTGATATGCAGAGAAATTGAGACGGATCTACGATTGAATACTCACACACATCTCCAACTTGATTCGCAAAATCCATTCAAAGTGACTTCCAAACTTCTTATTCCTTTCATCAAAATCCCTTCTTTTAGAATTTTCGACTACAGCATCAATATGAAAGGTTTGCATGTTTATTCTGTTAATAAAATAATTTTAATTATATTAATTAAGAAATAATTTAACTTCATTCTACAGCCTACGTTGAACACTATCTGAACAAAACCTTCTACAATCTGACTACAGTAGCCCTTCATGACTGGAGAACGTACAGTGAGATGAAGATCTGTGCTCATCAAAAATTTGGCTTGAACCTCATTGAACCTCACTTACCCAGCCAGACTCTTGAGCAGGTTGCAACTATATTCATTCGACCAATAGAAATAAATTATAATTTAAAAAATGTTTACTAATGTATTAAGGTAATATTTTGTAGCCTAAATTAATAAGATATATTAAGTTGGGTTATCTTTATTTCTGCAAATTTCTCATTTACTGGGCACACTTTTTTTATTCACATTGTTATGTTGTCACACTGTTTCATAATCACATTGTTACATAGTCGCATTGTCACAGATTTTCATTAATGCATAATCACATTGTTACATAGTCGCATTGTCACAGATTTTCATTAATGCATAATCACATAGGCACATTGTTTAGTAGTCACATACAAAATTGCAGTTCAAATAGTTGCATTGTTACATCATAACCACTGTTACAAATTGAACTTTCAAATTTCCAGGGCTTAGATATCTTAGAAATAATGAGGAACATTCACATTTTTGTGGCCAAGTATCTTTACAACTTGAACAACCAGGTTTTAATCCTCAAAACTTTACATCGATTGTTTTGTTTAAATTCTTTGCAATAAAAAAACAAACCATCACTTATTAATTGCTTGTTAATTTCATATAGATATTTGTTGAGAAGTCGAGTAGCAACAAACACCTGAACACCATCAACATCAAACACACGGCCAACTCCATACGAACCCACGGAACGGGGATCATGAACACCGCGGTCAACTTTACTTATCAGTTCCTCACTAAGAAGTTCTTTGTCTTCTCGCAGTTTCTTTATGACGAGCACATCAAATCCAGACTGATGAAGGTTGTTGATGATTATCAATTTGATCATGAAAAATTAAATTTATTGTTATATTTATTAATTTATGATAATTAATTTGTTGCTATTATTTATTAATAATTATATTATATTTATTCAGAAGTGTGGTGTGCATATTATGAAGTTTTATTAATATTTATTACCATGAAAACTAGTCTTTAGTGAATCAATGAAATATGTGTTTTTGTTTCAGGATTTGAGATTTTTCAGGGAGAATCACTTGAAATCAAATCAAAAAGTAAATAATTTTATAACAGATATCTTTATCTTTTTATTTTTCCTAGACCTGACATGTCGCTAATCTATTTAATTTCATATATATATCTTTTTAATTTTAGTACCCTTTCGAAAGAGCTGAAAAGTTCAACAGGGGCATCAAAAAACTCGGCCTGACAAGTGACGGATTGAGTTACCTCGATCAGTTCAGACTGCTGATCAGCGAGATCGGTAAACGGATTTTAGTTTTTCACCAGTTGCTTAAAAGGAAAAATTGTTTATATATATATATATATATATATCTTTTTTTTAATATTTCAATTTTATTACACTAGTTTTATTATTACTTTGTAATTGATGGTATTGAGGATGATCCTACCTGTAATTTTCTTTACAACTCAGGTAATGCCATGGGATATGTGAGACTGGTGAGATCAGGAGGTCTCCATTGTTGTGGGAATGCCATCAGGTTTGTTCCTGACATTGACGATGTCGTCAATTTCGAAGAGCTCTGTAAGGAAGATGCACTTTCAGAAGAATGCATTAATACAGCGAGGTTCTTTGTTTTATGTTTTAGACAAATAAAAATCGACTCGTGACGGTTTATATATAAATAAAAAATTAAATTTTTGGCAGGCATTTTGATAATGTCATCAGCAACATGAGTAAACATTTTGCTGGAGGAACAGAATATTTTAAGGTAATCGTGAATTTGCTTTGTCTTTCAAATAAATAAACGTAAATATAATTATAGAGTTATTAATAATAATTTATGTACCTAATATAATTTGGATATAATGGGGGCTGTATTTTTAATTTTTCATGTAATAATTGATTATATATATATAATATATAAATTTAATATTTATTAAAAAAGATACTGGTCGACGTGTTTTCTCCTGAATTTCAAAATCCCAAAAATATCCACCTGAAGAATTTCTTCATGATTTTACCTCCACTGGTAAGTTTATTCTATTTTATTATTTTTTTTTTATCTTCTTCACTTTTCATCACTTTTAAAGTTTTGGCACATCGTTTTCAGACACTTAACTTTGTCGAGCACATGATAAGCAGTAAGGAAAAGTTGAATAAAAAGAACAAGATCGGAGCTGCATTCACGGATGATGGATTTGCGATGGGTGAGATTGAATCGAATGTCTGTGAATACTTGGTGAGATATTAAAAAGAAGTTAATTTTTCAAAACATAGGACTCGCTTACATACTGAAGTTATTGGAGCAATACAATGAATTTGATTCATTACATTGGTTTCCATCTGTCAGAGAAAAGTATCAAAAAGAAAAGGTAATTATTTTTAGGTTATTTGTTCGAATGAATGAACAAGGGTTGGAGGAAATTTTAGTAACTTGATGGCAATCGAGTTATTTGTGTTTGTAGCAAGACATCTTGAAACAACCACAATCTACAAAGACCGACGAAAAACTGCAACAAACTATGACTCTCACTATTAAGAGGCTGGAAAACTACCAACAGGTAACAAATGCATGCTTTCAGTATATTTTAAACTCTTAACTGTCAAATCGTTTGCTAGGTGTTATAATGATAATAAGCTATACCATTAAATAATGATATGCCTTGTTTTTTTATCGTGGCTATCAAACTGAGTCTACTCCATATTTATGATTGGCATAAAACCTATCGTTAGTATCGTTTTTCTGGAAAGCAAAGATTTACTTGAAACCCATACCAATGGCATGAATGTCTAGCCATAGATAATTATAAAAATGTGATATTTTAAAAATTAATTATGGTATTACTTTTTTTGGTCATCACTATTGAATAAAAATCTTTAAAAATGAGAATGTTCTTTGATCATCCTCGGCACTGATCTATGACTTTTTTTAAATTCAAAGGAATTTGATCTTCTGTATTACTCGCTGAGTAGTGCCAGGATATTCTTCCGGGCAGATAACTCCTTGGATGAAAAAGATGAAAAATCAAGTGCCACAGGTCAGCAGTAAAATTTTATCACAAAAAGTAATAATTTATCATTTTTAAGCAGTCTTTATCATTTCAGAATCTGTTAAAGAGGACCATGCAGCTTTGCCGGCATGAGTTCCGAATACGATTTTGATCTTTTTCCGCTTTCAAGTGGTCGTAACTGATATTATTCTGTTGAATATATCTTATGTATATTTTTTGTTTTAATCTTTTCAAGTCACACTTAATGGAAATTGTTAATTATCTTCTGTTAATATTTTTTTAGTTATAATTAAAGAATTGCTAATATACTTTTAGAAAATCATTTATTTTAAAGATCTAAAATAATGATATAATTGTTTTGAATTTATACAAATTACAATGGTGCATTTTCAATGATTATGGGTTAATATTTGTGCAACAAGTATTTCATAATGTTTTTTTCTCAAAAGATCACTAAGCATTTTTCAACGAGACATTTCAAAAAATCTCAATAGGGACAAATCAATGACCAGCTTTTACGACGGTTTTCTTTGCTTGACCTAACTGGACTTGTTGCGCATTTGATCCAAACTGTATCGTACTCAGCGTCTCTGACAGGTTGCTTGCATCGGGGCTGATCATGACAAACAGGCAAGCCTGTTTTGTATTTCAAACGAGAATTCATTAAATAAATGGCTCTTAATTATTTTTCTTTAATTAAATTAGATATTACGCAAAATTAAACCTTAGCATCTCCTCCGAGAGAAGG
The DNA here is from genome assembly GCA_963978895.1 of Erpobdella octoculata. Classification (NCBI taxonomy): domain Eukaryota; kingdom Metazoa; phylum Annelida; class Clitellata; order Hirudinida; family Erpobdellidae; genus Erpobdella; species Erpobdella octoculata. Next base: position 7,185,612 of record OZ022239.1, read on the forward strand.
TTGAAGGATGTGCGTCAGTTTACTGTTTCTGTATGGAATGTGAAGCTGTCCAGTTCTCAGTGCAGTGAACACCTAATTAATTGTCAACATAAAAAATAACTTTCAACCTAAAACTCATTCAAGTTTACAGATTCTTCGAGCGAAGATATTATGCGTTTATAAAACTCAACGTCATGCTGGCCGAAGTATCAAGTTATTTACCTGTCCAAGAGAAGACAAAGACTTGTTTATTGCAGCAGCTTCCACTAATCTCTGACCGGTCGCTTCGGTTTTACCGACTCTCTCTGAACCTGCGAGGTCGCACAAAGTGAGAGAACCGATGGAACGTGTTCCGGTTGATTTGTCTTGACCCGTTACTGTCACTTTAAAGATGAGATGTGACCTTGAGCTGAAAGATTTTATAATTGAAAATATTTTCATATCACTGCCAACCGATTATGAAAATTTTTGAAGGATTATCAAATCTTACAGCAAAATAACACTTCATCATAATATTTTTAGTTTACCTCTGCGAGTTCATTTTGGTCGAGGCAACGGATCTGTTTTTATTACCGAGCTCCATTATTTTATCGATATCTTCCACACATTCTACATTCTTTTCTGTGACTCCTTGAAGGAAAACTTTGTTTCCCTGAGTTCTGATTTCAAGAATTTCAATATTTGGACTCAAAAGATCGTGGATTGTTTCGTTGTAGATTTCAACCATAGATGCCTGTTCAAGAAAGGTTATATCGTACTGGCAAATATTACTGGTAACTAAAAATAAATGTTAAGAAATATTGTTGATTCAGATAGGATTAAGCCAATTTTTCTAGAACCAAGAACAGAGCAGTTGATCATGCACAGAAGTCAGTCTTGCTTGTGTTTTGCTGGGTTAACATTTCTGGTCACTATAAACATTAGATTTGTGCATTTAATTAATATTAAATTAAAATAAAATTTCACCTTCAACTCATATATTACATTTTCTCTGCTTTTGCAGATGTTTAACAGCTCTGTGAGAGACCTGTTGAATGGTAAGAATAACATTAATTTAAAAGAAGACGTTATTGAATATAATCTATATGAATAAAGAGCAGTGGGGGTGCATGTGTGTGTGTGTGTGTGTGTGTGTGTATTCGAGATTCATGTCTGGACCGCTGTAGCAATTCGTAACATTGTTTTTAAGCGATTTAAAAAAAATCTGCTTTTTATTTTAAAAAAATTAGAAAAAATAAATAAAAAACCATGGTAACCCTGAAAGTATGTGTATAAGGTGTGTGTGTGTGTGTATGTATGTGTATGTTCATATATAACTGATGAGTAATTAAACAATTAACCTGACATTGACTCCTGGATCACTAGGAGGACCTTGCATCGTGAACGTTTTCCCCGAGCCGGTTTGTCCGTAAGCCAGAATGCAGACGTTGTAGCCGTCGACGCAGGAAGTTATTATTGGTCTTGTATCTTCAAAGACCTGTGTTGTCGATGCGTGCAGAATTTCATGGCTCAAACACATATTTAAGATTTATTTTACATGCAGTTTCTTATGCAAAAGAACAAGGGATTGTGGAAAAGCCTAATATAGTCCAACTAATGCACATATTCGTTTGAAAGCCCAGCTAATATGCACATTGATACCAAGGCCCAGCAAATATGCACATTGATACCAAGGCCCAGCAAATATACACATTGATACCAAAGCCCAGCTAATATACACATTGATACCAAGGACCATCTAATATACACATTGATACCAAAGCCCAGCTTTATTATTAAAGTTTACAAAAGAAACCGTAATTGATTTTACAAAGATTATTTTAACTTCTATTACCTGTAGATTAAACAATTTTTACCTCTTCTTGAGTTGACTGTGGCATGAACACTTTGTCAAATGTGTAAGCTTTATTGCCATTGGGAGCTGCAACTTCAGTGTCCGAAGGAAACTTGAGACAGCAACCACTTCTGTTATCAAATCGACACCTACAAAACACTCTGATGTTGCCTCTCAGATCTTGCAGCTGAAAGTTGATTGTTTAAGCAAGTATTCCTCTGTTGACATGAAATATTGGAAATGATTTAGCATGAATCAGAAACTTTGAAAATACTTCATTGTAGAGCAGTTTCCTCTGTAGAGCTTCCTTTCTGTATAAATTCTTCATTTCTTCTAACTCGACAGCTAATTGTGAGTCATTAAACTTCATCTTGTGAACTGCCGAGAGAACCTGAACGCATGGCCACATAGGACAACAGCTTATCTCGTATTCATCGAGAAACGATTATTAAAAACAAGTCACAATGAAATGCATGCATACTTCGGCTATTTCACTTTTCCAGTGCACCATCGTAGATTTAAATTCTTCTTCGACCTGTTTCTGATTCTTGTGAAGAACTTTAACGCAGGATTCTAAATTTTTCAATGTCTTTTTCTCCACTGGAAAAGATCCCTGTACTCCATGAAAATAAGTTAGAATAAACTCTGGGTTAAAATATATGCCATACCATACAACAGAAACCTGGACAGAAGCATATTTCCCTCTCCATCCACTTCTCAATGGGGTATCAACACTCCCACCACGATTAATCCCCCCCCCCCGATGTTCCTATCATCAATCAATACCTTTTTAGCTACAGATGTTTTTGGTCTGTTCCTTTGAAGTGCATCACATTTAGCTTGAAGTGCATGATTTTCGACTGTAACATTGGTTAATGTTTCTTTTAAATCTTCTGCCTTGAATAAAAAGGCAATATATTTAATATTTAAAAATCTAGTAGACAAAAAACTAAAATATGTTGCCTGTTTTTCAACTTTCTGTCTCAGAACTTTTTCTTCGTTCAGCGATTTTGTTGTGCTTTCCAGTTGTTCATTCTTGAAGAAATAAAAAAAAACAATTTTTAGAATAGATGTTGGTTGCAGTGATTCTAGTTTGTTAATAAGTATCCATAATTATTTTACCAGGGATTTTAGTTCTTGCTCATTTTTCTCTCCAAAGTCATCTTCAATACTCAACAAGCCCATTTTGTCTCGAACGTACCAATGTCCTTTAAAATCAAATATTTATTTTTTGAAAGAACTTTATTGAAATATAAAAATCTATAGAAATACAAATAGACAATGTAATGAGAAACGTTTCTAAGATAATAGAATGCATTGTACATGTATTACATATAAAACTTAAGACAAGAACTTAGAAAAAAATCAACATGATTTTGACACTGGTTGAGCAAAAAAAAACAGGTATCAATACTGTGATATGTTCTAAAAAAAGATATACAACAAACTCATATCTCCCCAAGTGAAGAAAGTTGAGATGCATAACTGAGGATTGTAATTATGAGATCTTAGAAGAGCGAGAATGTCAAAAGGATCATTCCAGTCTGGAAGAGTTTCCTAAATTGGTGTTTAATTGTACTTTAAAATGTTGACAAGTTAATTACTTAATGTTATTAATTGTATTATTATGCAACCCTAAAAAAAGTGAACAGTATTTAAAATAATCCTATGTTAATTATAAAAAGTTAAAAATATCTGTGTAGGTTACTCCAGTTTCATAAAGGTTTTAATTTACCAAAATAGGCTTCATAAGAGAAGTTACTGTCTCAGACATCAGTTCCCATGACATGGGCAGTCTGACCCATGTTCCATTATTTTTATCAAAATAACAATGCACGTAATGTTTTTCCTGCAAAATTAATTGAAACAAAAAATCAATATGAAAAAAATATAATTTGATCTGTTAAAAAATTTAAAAAAATTATATTTTGAAAATAAAATAGAACCTCCATCATGTATGTTTGAATTTTTCCTTTAGCTAGATGCATTATAAATCCAGCTCTGTCATCCTCCACGCTGCTAACATCTGCTGAGGCATACTGTCATTTAAAGTGTTACCAAATTAATTTGTACAAATTGTAAAATTTAAATAAATAATTATAATCCATCTATCACATTTAACTTGGAATCTTCGGTAACAATCAAGCCCTCTTTGTACCATTTTCTCGGAAATCTCATTTTCTCCTGTGTACGCAAAATATAATGATAATAGCAACTCATCATTATTATTGTTGTTGTTGTAATCTTTAAAGTTGTTGAAACTTACCTGAGTTGTGACATTCAGAATATATCTTTCACCAGACTGGTACATGCAGACATATGCTTCGCCATTTTGATGGTAAAATGTCTCCCAAATAATTTCATCGGACTCCTTTTTGAATGGAAAAAATGTAATACGTGAATACCAAGTTCAATAAGTTCAAAATCAAATAAAAACAATTATTACATCGTACTCCGGAATCTCAACTGACTTGAACGTCGTTTTTTCCCGCTGAATCTTGCCGACGATCAAAGATCTATCAGCAGCATCTTGAATGTTTTTTACTTCCGCATCATTTTTTACGGAGTTTTCTTCAGTGGGTTGTATGTTTGTCTCCTTAATTTCTTTAACAGGTTCTTCTTTCTTTTTGTCTGTTGTACTATCTTCGCTTGGTGGTGGTGGTGGCGGCGGCGAAGATTTAACGCTCGACGATGTAGAACTGCCCATCAAATCGTCAGCATTTTATCACGCAAAACAAATGTATAAATTTAAACAAACTTTATTTATAACTTTAGAACTGTTTTTAGATTAAAACGAATTGCTTTTTGCGTTTGCCCAGCAGCCACGGCATTTTATATAATAGAAATTCGATTTAATACGTCCTCAAAGCGGTGCGTGCGACAATGCGCTTAGCGTGGCAGTTGCATGGATTGCACAAAATGGATGTCACTGATCAAAAGCAACACGCTGTTATTATACTTTGACATGCCATATTATTGAGAAAAACAAACGCTGAAAGTAAGCTATTGATGAGTATATGCACCACCGGGAGGTCATATAGTTTGCTATTTCTGTCATGGTAGTGAAACGAGTTTTACAAATGTATTTTTTCAGGATAAATTATTAATTTCACTTAGATATCATCACTTAGCGACCGGTAAACAAAAGCATACTGAGGAGACAAATGATGGTTGCTAAGAGATCGTACGTGTTTACTCGCCCGGCTCCATACCTTCATTTTCTTATTATCTTCTTCACAGGCAGACCAAGAGTATAAGACAGATAGAATATTAATTCTTTTATAAGTATTTATGATATTTATTTTCTTATTTGCAGCCTTAAAGGAGCCATGGAGACACAAGGAGTGAGACAGAAATACTTGGTTAGGTTCACACACTGTGAAAAATCCTTTTGTTTCAGTAAATGAAAATCAATTTTATACCATTGCTGAGCACTCAAATCACAGACGATCTGCTAATCAGAAAACTGTTAACATCGAGGCATTCTAACTATAATTAACTACCTCTTGCGATGTTTGAACAACATATGCAATGATTTGCTATTAAAAGTTGAGATGAAACAAATGAGATTTTTTTAAAAATAATTTCGGATCGCTCATTAACACGTTCAACAAAATCAATCCGACTCCAAAATCATATGGTAACCTAAAAAAGTAATATCAACCAAAAATATATTTTAGAATCGATGATCATAGTAAGTCATTTAAAATCAATTACGTTATGCTACAAAGTTCGTTCATTTACATAAAGTCAAATAAAAAAAAGATGTAGTCATAAAGCTTTAAAATAACAATTTTTTTCTTTCCGGGCTTGCTTCTATGTTGTTGTTGTTGTTGCTGTTCTTGGTCCGAGAGCTTCTCCCTGTGGCGGACTGCAAAAACGAAAAAGTTTATTTGAAGAAAAAAATAATCGCCGCAGACGAAAATGCAGCTAAATGGACTTTCATGGAGTTACATTCAGGAAAATCTAAAAAATTGCACTATCCAAATGTTATTGATCGATAGGATTGATGTAACACAGTTTTTACTGAGTATTAGTTTTAAGTTACTGAAAATGCATCTAGATAATAAAAAAATTACTGAATAAACCCTTGAAATATGCAAGCAAAGCCAGGCTTTCAAAATATAAATAAAAATAACCTTCTTTGCAGATGTAGTAATATCATCTTCAAACAATCCTCCCTTGCTAGACATGACAGGTAACACTTTGGAAGGAAGCTTGCTTGAGCTGCCGCTGTTCAGAAAATTGAGAACAAATGACATGACTCCAAAAATTGAATCTTTTTCATTATAGACAAGTAAAAGAAAAAACGAGTTTTTAACACAAACTTTAATTTCAAATACATCTGATTTAGAAATTTGAAAGATGTTCAAATTAAGTTGTTTTTTTAATTGAATTATGTATTGTCATCCAATATAAAGCTATCTGAAAGTTTCAGCTCTCTAGCTAGTCAAAAAGCTGGTTAAATTTCACTTGCAAGATTTGCGTACAGAGAAAGGCACACACACACACACAAACAGAGATTGTAACCTAAATAAGAGTTTGTAATAAACGAAAACGATGACGATAATAAAAGCAAACTTCTAATGAAAACAACAAACAACCTTGAATTAAACGAAGGTGACGTTGAACCGTTGAGAGAGTTCCAGTGAGGTGGTGAACAAGCATTTTGTGGAGTATGACTGGGAGGAGTCATAAGTTCTGTAATGCTGTTGAATATTTTCAGTCGTGTTTTGATTATAAGTATGAACAAACCATTAGTTTATCAAAGAAAATTTACAAAATTCTAAAGCATTATCCAGATTAATTGCTCCACTCAAATATAAAATATAAAAAAATCCTAAAATATCATCAAGACATATATTGTGCCTCTTTCTCAGAAATAAAATATAAATAATTCTAAAATAATACCCAGATATATTATGCTTATTAGATATAAAATATAAATAATTCTAAAATATTACCCAGATATATTATGCTTATTAGATATAAAATATAAATAATTTTAAAATATTACCCAGATATATTGTGATTTTTAGATATAAAATATAAATAATTCTAAAATAATACCCAGATATATTGTGATTATCGACTAGGCATTCGTCACTTGAAAAGATTGGAGTAGCTGGAAGCGGGGAGAGGCCGCCGTCAAAATTATACGACTGTTTTGGTGGTTTCGCATCGACGTCGTCCATACGATCCTGGTACTGATCAGATATTCGTCTGAAGAGAGCTCTTTTCGGAGGACTTTTGTTTATCGGCTTGAAAATTAAAACATTTCCATGTCAAATTCTGAAAAACATCCAAAATGCGGTAGAAAAGAAAAAATAACTTACTTGAACTTCTGGAAGCATGGATTGTTCTTGCATTCGTTTTATCCATGTCTAAAAAACCCAATTCATATTCAATCTTGCAAGACATTGGTACACCAATGAAATCAATACTAATAAAAAGTAAACCTGAGTTTGTCATTAAAAGATTATCCTTATATTCTTTTTAATTCAACATTTATTAATACGGGTTTGCCGCTATACAATAAATATAAAAAGCTGTCAAACAACAAGAAAACTAAGAGAAAACAAGCAAACCTCCTTGACGAACTGGTGCTCCAAAACGTCATCAACCGTTGGACGATTTGCGGCATCAGGCTCCAGCATCCATTTAATAATAAATATCAGCTCTTCGGAAACGTCTGAACAATTAAGAATGATTCGTAAACAGTTTTTTTATAAATTTATCTTTGAGGATCCATTCATAAACATTTTTTATTTATAAATTTATCTTTGAGGATCCATTCATAAACATTTTTTATTTATAAATTTATCTTCGAGGATCCATTCGATAAGGATGATTTTACAAACCTTGAAAAATATCTTCAGGAAGCTGGCCACTTCTCAAGAGATGCCACAATTCACCACCGCGTGGAAGATCCAAGTCAGTGGCGAGTTCGAGTATCGTGATGCCCAGACTGTACAGGAGGGAGGGAAAAAGTGTTTCATTTTTTCATTATTGTAAAAGCACCATAAACTTATGTAATGATAATAATATGATCAATCACATGACATTTAAAACAAATAAATTACCTAAAAATATCAGCAGGTTTGCCAAAATGTCCTTCCATCAATTCCGGAGCAAGATATTTCGGATCTCCTTCCTGACCGTCACCAGCCTCTTCTTTCTGGAGAAATGAAAAGCGAAAACAAAACCAACTTAATAGCTTAAATGATATTTTAAAACAGAAATCAAAGCCTTAATATATCAAACTTAAAGAAAGAAAAAGCTGGTTACCTTATTCAAGTCTAAGACAAGACCGAAATCTCCGAGCTTGCAAATTTCATCACTTGATATGAAAACATTTTCAGGTTTGATATCCATATGAACCAAATTGTGATCATGAAGGTGTTTCACTCCCTTCGTTAAATTAAAAAATCGTTCAGAATAAATTAATTGTCGATTGAAATGTTTATAATTTGAGTAATATAAAATACGAACTTGAAAAACTTGCTATTCGCTTATGCTCAGATACCCTATATACTTGAATATAAATCAAGAAATATATACATTTTAGCAACATTGACTTACCATCAGCAAATCAACCAGATAGTTCCAAACCGTTTCTTCAGCAATGTTGTGATTACTTTCAGCGTAAGAACCGAGGCTAGAAAAAATAATAAAAAGAACATACATAACAAAATAATAACATTCATTTATATATATATATATATATATATTCATTTATATACTACCCGGCGTTGCCCGAGTTTTCAGAGATTTTTTTATTGTTTTTCTCTTGCTCCCGTTTCCTTCTCCGCTTACTCTTACGCTTCCGGTCGCTCTCCCGTTCCCGCTTGCTTTCCCGTTCTCGTATATATATATTTTTTCTTTTAAACAAGCTCTATTAAACACAATTGACCACTTAACGTTAGTCATATATATATGATTATTTGTGAGTCTGTATATTCTGCGCCCAGTTATTTTTTTGAAAGATATATATATATATATATATATATATATATATATATATATATATATATATATATATATATATATATACATATATATATATATATAGTGTAAATGACTAACCTTGTGCGACATAGTTCGGTCTGAATAAAAAGATACTTCTTTTCTTCCCATGCTTTAATGTATTTTACGCAATTTGTGTGCGGTGGAAGTTTCTCATGTTTGTCAACCTCTTCCAGTTTTTTCTTTCTGTAAAAATAAAATAAATGAAATAAAACACTCAAAAAGATGAATAAAAAAAAAAAAATTAATATAATTAAATATCAATAAGAGAATTAAACAAAAACCATAAACCAATAACTGACTTGTCAATTTTACTTTTAAACTTCTGCTTTGATCTCTTAACAGCATAGTACAGTCCATCTTCTTTGCTCCGTACTTTATAAACCTTCGAAGAAAACAATACAAAAAAGGAATGAACAAGAAGTTATTTCACTTGAAAACCTTTTTTATCGTAGAAAATAGATTTCAACTAACATCTCCAAAAGAACCCGAGCCTAATTTACAAATCTTTTCGAAGCACTGTTCAAAGAACGAATCTTCTTTGTTGGGGTTGTAATGCGGAGTAGTTATTGCTGAAAAAAGTGCATCGAAAAAGCAAACTTGATAATCGTTAATAAATTGATTAAACCTTTTCATCTGCATCTGTAGTCTAAGTTGTATATATTATATCCAGTAATATTACCATATAATAAAACAGAATTTCTGACATTCATCACCAAAAGTCAAAATTAAGTACATTAAAATGGAAGCAGCTTTGAAGCCCAATTATCTAACTGCATCTATCGTATTACACATACACATAGCAAACAAATAAAGAGTTAAAAAATAACTGATTATAAAATTACTCAAAATTATTTCTTTACTCACTCTGGTTTGGAGTTACAAATGAAATGGCGAGAGCTCGAGAAGAATTTTTTTTGGAAAAAACCTTGTTGAATACTTGAACCCTTTTCGTTGATGGCCGAAGAGGGGGAGGTGGTCGGTCACGCGGGGTCATATTTCTCTCCTGATTGTGACAATTTAAACACGTTCATTTAAATTTTAATTAAATAAAAATATTACAAGTTACATTAGGCTATTATTACTTATTTAAATATTGATTCAAAAGAATAAACAAATATAACTGAATATATTTAGATAGAGTCCATTATCAGGGTTACCAGTTACCTGATTTTCAATGTAAATAATACTATGGCTATTGAAAATGAGATCGCAGGCTTTCAATTAAGAAATTTTTAATGAAAAAGGGCCATAAATTTAAGTTTTCCCATAAAATCTATCTTAAGGGATCGAGCAATTTATTAAAAAGCATTACAACAATATTTTAGAAAACAGTGAAAATTATCAACAATAAATGATAGTTAACTCTTAAAATGAATGAATGAATAAATAATTAAATATAGCATTAAAAGAGTTTTCATTATTATCAGATGTTATAATTTCGATGGGTTATTACATTACTAGAAACACTAGTACTAGTCTAGGCATTCTTATCTTAGTCGACTTTTAGTCTGAGACTGTCTAAGACTCTTTTTTAAGATGTACAAAATTCTTTTATTCAAATTTTTCATTTATATATTTAAGAAAAAACATTACTTGGGGCAGTTGATACATAACTTTACAACGCTATACAATACTATAATAACTAAAACTAGTTATAGTGGTCATCAACAGTACTTTTACACTGCATTGAGACAACCTGATATGTAGAAGTCATATGTTACAAGTAACAAATACAGTTGTAATATTTTATTTTATTTTTTCAATAATTACTTAAAAATAAAATGAAAAATGTTCAAAATTCTATAAGAATAGTTTACTTTTTTGGTTGAAAATGAGAGTGGTTCCTCGAAAAACTTCGGGGTAGGGCGACAACCCGAAACTGGTGAATTGTCCATTTTCTAAGTTTAGATCCAACAGTTAACTGAAACAGTTTTTGCCTAATACAAGCTTAAATAAGTTGTAATGAGGCCGAAACACTTTCAAATAAAACCGCCCAACAATAGAATAAAAGTAGTTTTGGGTGTTTACATAGTTAAGTGTAGAGATGCGTATTAAAAGTTAGTAATCGGTAAGTATCATAGACGTTGTTATAATAAATTTAATTTTTTTTATTAAATGTTTTGCAATTTTAATTACAAATATAATTTTTTAATTAATGCAACCATATTAAGTATCTAACTACTCAGTTAACAGATTAAACAATTTCTACATTGTTAAACAATATTTATCTATCAATCTCTGTCAGGATTTTGTAATCCTTTTTAAACACCTGAATCAATCAAAATGAAAAAGTTTGGGTTAGCCATGATCTTTAAGGAATTCGCTGTAAGGACGAATGTAGGTATATACACTTACAATTAATTAAAATAAAATAATATTGGCCACGAGCAATCCCTACCGTTGTGTTTTTCTCGTATCACAACCAAACCATTTGCATAACAGAAATAAAGCTTATATATCCTTAAAGCATTCGATTTATCATATTTTATACAAAAAAAGCAATACAAATGTAAGAAGAATTGATATTTAATCAAATTTTAAAGTTAAATTCCAGACTATAACTCCTTAACCATTGCGATTTTTCTCAAACGAATCATTTGCACTTGAATTATTGAAATAAAACATATGCTCCTTAAGGCTTTTAATTAATCATATTGTATATAAAAACAATAAAAAAGTATATGAAAGAATTGATTTGTAAAGTTAAAGCAAATCGGCACACATGCGATAGTTGTTGGGCTCGAAGCTCAGCGCAATCTCACTCGTGTTGGGCGCGTTGTAACAATCCACCAGATGAAACACCGGTGGAACCAAAGCGTTGTAACAATTAACCACAGCCTACTCCGGTTGAGCTCAACCGCGTTGTAACAATTCACCGCGCGCAACACTGGTGTCCATCACATCCACCAGATTAAAGCTTGGTTGAGTGTGGTTGATTGTTATTGTTATTGTTGGTTTCGAGCATGGCGGAACACGTGGTTTTCTTTGAGAGCAATAACGGAGAGCAATTTAGGGCGACAATTGTTCTAAAATTGACCCAGTAAATCTGGAGATATTCAAATTCTTGTGAACCCACTTTGAACTGTCCATTTTATTACGTTGGTCAATTTATTGGACATAGATAGGTCGGCTCGATTCGCCTGCGCGTCTCAGCTGTGCGACTCCCTAATCATAGATCAACCAAAGCGTTGTAATAACTATCGGAAATGCGGTGCACCAGTGATTAACCACAGTGTTGACAGCAGTGTTGAGCTGGTGAATTGTTACAACGCGCCCGTTTAGATGGATGCAGTTAATAATGAAATGCAGCTATACAACATGCAAGGTGGATTAACCTCATTAAGCCTCGAGATCTTAGAAATTAAAATGGTTATGCTGATACACAGTAATATAGCAGTTGGTCCATTCAAATCTATTAAATCTGTAACAAATTTCAACAACTGGCTGGTTTTTTATGACCAAAAACATCAGTTTCGAGAATTCGCGATGATTAGATTTTATTCATAATTTTGCCACTTTTATTCGACACTAACTTGCATACCCGGGTTTATCTCGTTGTTTTTACTTTCTTTCTATCTCTCTTCACTGGCTGATGCAGCTAACTTTAAAAGGAGCCAAAGTTTGAGACTGAATACATAATGCATACATAGCTTTCTAGAGTGTATTTTTTCACAGTTTTAATGAAATTTGAAATAAACAAAACAAATTTGCTGTAATTGATTTTTGCTTTTATCAAATTATAAAATCAATTACACGATTAATACTCTGAATAACTATTTCTGCGTTGTTTTTCTAGCGGAATGAGCGCCTTATAACAATTCTGAAGCGTTGTGCTTTCAGACTATCTGGTGTTGACACTAAGTGAAATCAAATAACAACCAAAGTTTATGAATGCCAGCAAAGGAAGCAGTCAAACAGACAGTTCTAGGACATTGGGGAGAGGTTGGTCTTAAAAAAATAGTTTTGATGAGGATGAACCGTGTTGTGTCTCGTCTATTTATAGTTTAGATAAGATCGTTATCTGAATGGATTATATTACTGAAATATAAATATATGGGTACTTTGAGTACGACGGTGTAGATGTACACGATAAAAGATTCTGAGTCTCCGATAGTTAGGTCAATGAACGATTAACTAAAAACTGATTTACTGTTTAGATATAGTTTAGATAAGATCGTTATCTGAATGGATTATATTACTGAAATATAAATATATGGGTACTTTGAGTACGACGGTGTAGATGTACACGATAAAAGATTCTGAGTCTCCGATAGTTAGGTCAATGAACGATTAACTAAAAACTGATTTACTGTTTGGAAAATCAAGAACCCAAACTTGAAAATTAAAAATTCATGAACCTGAACCCAAAAAGTCAAACCCGTGACATCCCTACTAAATAGTAATCAACATAAAGCAAATATTCCAGTTATAAAAAGATATTCAAGGTTTTATAAAAGTTAAAAGAGATAATGCATTTATCTTCTGATCTCCTTGTTTTTTTGAAATGTGAGGATTGTCTTGCTGCATCGCTTGCATCTTGTAAAGATGAAGTTCTGTGTAGAGTCTTTTCAATTCAGACTGAAAATAAATAAGATTGAAAAAACTCACAACTATGTTAATTTTTTTTTATTTATTCAGCTTATTGACATTTTAATTACGAATTTAGCTGCATTATAGTTTCGTTTATTAACATCAAATTAAAATAATATTATAATTATCAACATAATTATAATTTACCAAACAAGTTAGCTTAATTTAAAAAAATTAAAAAAAATTCCAAAAAAATCCACTAACTCGAACATCGTCCGGGTTCAATTCAGATAAGTCCATCTCTTGTCGTCCGACAGTCTCGTACGAGCAGACGTCAAACTCTACAGCTTCCTGAGGTAGAGGATCTTGAAGACTTGCCAACCCGTTGACAGGTTCGTAAGCACTCCACAACTTGAAACGATTTTTAAAACGACAAACTAATAAAAGAATATAATTGGTTTTTTTATACGTAATAAATATATCATCCTAAATCTCTAAAGCTTTCAAACTATTCTTGAAAACATCATGCAGAGACAATAAAATATAATAAACGGTTTACTTTTGGCCCGATGATGATTAGAAGAGTGATTGAGACTGTGAACTGACACCGAATGAAGAATGCAAAAAAAATATAATCCGCATGAACCTTGTCCCATAAGATGTGCCTATAAATAAAATCGATTTAGTTTTTAAATAAATATTGTCCCATAAGATGTGCCTATAAATAAAATCAATTTAGTTTTTAAATAAATATTGTCAAATAAGATGTGCCTATAAATAAAATTGATTTCGTTCTTAAATAAATATTAATCCTGGTAGAATTTCGCAACAACAACAAAAACAAAATACTTATGTATGTTTAGACAAATCGTTTTACCTGATAATAGAAAAGACAAAAGATACAGTAATTTCGTTGCATACAGGAATAAGGTTTTGAAATGCTCCTTTTGTTTTGGAGAAGAAACACATACGAACTCCAACGAGAAGAAAAACTATCTCAACTGTTGAACAACATACACACACAAAAAAACATATAAAAATTTATTATGTTACAAATATGAAAATAAATTCAAAACCAACAACATACCAATTTCTATGGCAACATCCCATTTCCCGTACTTGCAAAAGATGATCTTCTTTGTCGTTATTGCATCTCTGTCAAGCGTCGGATTACTGTGTGGATAGTTGTCAACCATGACAGAGGTCCACGTAGCCATATAACCGCAGGTGACAACAACCACTGCCAATACAATCTTTATCATATCTCTGTCTTTTAATCTTACTTTGCAGGACTTCTTGGATGACAATGAGATTCTTTTAAAATACATTTTCAGAAGAAAACTTTAACATTACTAATAAACCTTATATAAAAAAAAACTAGAAACAAAAAAACTTGATGCTCACCTATATATGATGAGAAAAAGAGCTCCATACATAAGGACAAAGCCAATCTCTCGAAACCACGGAACCATTATACAAAGAGCGTAACTTCCCTCAAAATATTGCAGAACGACCTACATGTGTCAGCCAAGAACAAACGACAATGGAGAAATAAAAATGACAAAGAAAGGTAATCATTTATCTGCAATACCATTAAAAGATTGAAAAAAAAACAATAATAACCGTCAAGTGTAATATTGTGGCTCCTATGACAACTGATTCCATTAAATACCACACACTTGTTTTAATCACCTTTAAAAAAAATTGCATATAACCAATAATATGTATATAAATATATAGATATATAATAAAACATTTGCAATACTTCAAGATCTGCATAGCAAATACAGTGAATTGTTAATGTTTTATTAAACAACAACTAATGAAAGCAAGTAAAAACGGTTCAGACTTTGTTTTCGCGGAGTCTAAAAATAGAAACGACGAGGGCCAGACAAATCGTAATGCAAAGACCTTCAACGGCAAGTGGAATTCCTCTGAAGGCCAAATTAAATTGCAAAACGCAGCTGCTGTTGTCCGTGCACGAGTGGCAGTCGTCGGGGCAGGCGAGACACCGGGGACTGACGTATTCGGGATTGTCGAAGTTCTTGCCGAAGTGGTGATCGATTTCACCGCCGTCGATGACGAATGCCGAGCTTGAATTTGAAACCTTGCTATTGTAATAGCCTGGATTGCATCGGCAGCTGTAAGCTCCTCTGTGGAAGATGTGCGGCTGTTTACGAGGAATGCACTGCAAAACAAATCAATATTTATTTTAATTAATAAATACAAAACAATTAATAAACAATAACAAAAAAATAATAAATAAAGTATTATATTAAATTAATCCAATAAAAGTAGATTGCTAACCATGGAATTAGGCGGGCACTTGTTATATAGAGATGATTGTTGTAATTTTTCACTACAAGGGTCAGTTTCAAACTTATCAATTCCTAGCTCGATTTTCAAGATTCCACTGAAATAACATGCAGCTTCTTTATAATTACGAAAATAAAATGCATAATATTGTTGTGAATAAATTTTTACAACCAAACTGCACACAAATTCATCAGAATGTAGCATATGCAGTCAAACGAAACAAAAATTAAGCATGGGTCAAAATCTGACATGGGTCAGGACGGTATCCGCCAAATTCATCGCGAAACGATTCATCGTGAAACAATTCATCGTGGACAATTCATCGTGGAACATTTCATCGTGAGACAATTCATCGTGTAAACGATTTATCGTGAGACAATTCATCGTGAAACAATTCATCGTGAGGAAAATTCATCGTTAAAATCTCATCGTGAACAATTCATCGTGAGACAATTCATCGTGAGGAGAATTCATCGTGAACAAAAATTTTTGTATTTCATTTTCTAAGCTACAAAACTAAAAAAAATAATAATGATAACGGCTAATTTTTTCATCTTTGTTTGAAAATGTTTAGGTTATTGCTATTTGTAAAAAATGACAAGTAGTTAACGTTTAAACAGTTTATTAATAAGAAAAAACACTAATTTTAACACGGAAAACATATTTAAAATAAAAAATTGTGAGCTATGCTTTGAAGCTAATCTAATCTGTCCCTATTATTATAAATTTGAACAATCCGAATGAATTGAATGCGAAGAGCAGCGTCACGGTAGCATTTCTTTGGAGGAGGTCATAGATATCTATGGACAAGGCTAATTAAACCATTAAGCTGATAAGAGCAAGTTCATGCTCACTTGCCTCAGCTGTTGTTTTTTTAAACAAACGTATAAAGCGTTTGTAAACTAATTAAACTAAGAATCGATCATGCGAATCAAAGGCTATGTGTCAAATTAAAACATTTAAAACTCCTTTGTAATTTTACAAGAAATCATGGTTTTTAGACTCACATTCACTCATGTCCACAATTATGGATTTTTTTAAATATGAAGATTTCACATTAAGAAGTCTATACACAGGTGTTCCTGTCGCCATTATACTGGACACTTTTATGACGTCTATACAAATTCACGATTTCAGAACCACACTCATTTTTATCCACACCAAGTTTTTTCATTAGTTTAAAGTTACAAAGATAACGCTAACGAAAATCTACATTTAATAAATAAATAATTATATTAGTAACACAATTGTATAAGTGCAAAAGTATCCAAGAAATTCATTTGAAAATTTGTTCATTGTATTTATTTCCAAGAACACTAAAAGATTCAACCAATATTTATGCATTCAGCGGTTTAAAGGAAAATTGTATTGTGCAAATTAATTTTCCATTGTGAAAAATTATCTACGATGAATGTTTCCACATTAATAAATACTAGATATATATAAATGGTTTCCACGATAAATTGTCTCACGATGAATTGTCTTCACGATGAATTGTCTCACGATGAATTGTCCACGATGAACTTTTCACGATGAATTGTCTTCACGATGAATTGTCTCACGATGAAATGTCCACGATGAATTGTCTCACGATGAATTTGCCGTAAACCGTCAGGACAAAAACTAAGTAACAAAAAATAATTTATTCAAAAGCATAACACATTTTACATTCCAAAAAGAACTTCTTCTGTTTCATAGAAATTACTATTTTCTCACATTTTTTAGATGTCAATGTGTTTCCTGTGATCTTGAACATAGGAGAAATGCCTCTTTTGCAACTAATTTCAAATGAAACTAAATAAAAGTAAAAAAGTAAGATATGAAAAATAATAGAAAAAAATAACAAATTAAATTGAAATTAAAAGAGTTTTTATCACAAATAATAAATTAAGCTTTCAATTATTATAAACAAAAAAAGATTTAGCAAAATCAAAAATATACATCACAAAATTTAATATAAAAAATTGTCATAACATTCAATAATAATATTAATAAGATAAATTATAATAATATTCACAGTAGGGAAACACAAACCCTATGTCTGGATATTGGCTGCTATTGCATATGTAATACGGAATAGAATATTGAACTTTCCAATTATTATCATTTCCACAGTTGAACAGTAAATCACTCCACATATGATTGCTGATGACTAATTTGTTTATAAAATCTTGATGAGCAAATTTGTCTTTTCTACCACAAAGAGCTCCTTTATAATTTCTTAAAATTTCTTTCATATTTATGGCATGTTTTTCAACTAAATCATTAGCTGTTGCCTGGTTTACTTTTATGACACGAAGCTTATCTTTAGACAGTTTATCAAAAGAAGAAGGAATAACACTTGGCTCTGATGATTGGTTGTTTTTCGAAACGGTGACAATTGTTATTTTCTGAGCATTTTTTGTAAAACTTAAAAAAGACTCGATAAGAACAAACAGAAACTCGTCAGACGGCAGAGATTTCAGAAACGTCGAAGAACTTGATAGAATAGCTGCAATGTTGTTGAGCACCATGGTGTCATTGTAGAAAAAAGATTTCAAGTCATTCGGAAGTAGTTTTTCCTGTAGCAAATACGAACAGTGAGATGGACACGATCCCATCTTAGACTTTTCTGTAACAAATTTAATATACTCCCATACTGCTGCCTCCTGATCAATTTGTAGCAATGATAAAAATGCATTTCTTTCTTGTCCATGTACACAGGGAAAAACTTTCTTTTGATCAATAAATTTTGTAAACTTTCTATTTACATTTGATTTATTATTTGTTATATGCATCTGCGTCACACTTTTCTTGTCTCTAGCTCTAGCTCGAATCTGAATATGTGTCTGAAGAAGTCTATTTTTCTTTTGTACATCGTTAGAATAACCGTCCAGTTCGATGTTATCAATGTTAAGTGGTTGATTATTTTTATAATTGATTCCTGATAATGAGCTTTTGAAAGAGTCATGCATGTTGGAAATGTCAAAATGCGCCAAAACAGCAAAAATTGACAGAATAAGTTTCATTTTTCAAACATTTATTTAGACAATAACAATAGTATAATAAGTATAATAAAAGCCAAAAGCGAATAAACCGTGGCCTCAAACGTAAACAAATTTTCACCGGCATAAGCTCCACCCATAAATTTTGTATTGAGAAGTCTCACCATCATGGAACAAAAGTTAATAATTTAAAAAAATTATACTTCGTAACAAAATAAACTCAGGTCCGCAACTACGGAGAAGAGATAATTAATTCGTCTTCCAGAAAAATTGGGATATGTATGTTTTACAAACTTTTATTTAATTAATTACAATCTCTGATTATGTGTGTGACTTGCAAGTAAAATTTAACCAGCTTTTTGACTAGCTAGGCAGCTGAAACTTTCAGCCTAGCTTTATATTAGATGACAATATATGATTCAATTAAAGAAAAGTTTGTGTTGAAAAAAAATTGGTTTTTCCCTTTACTTGTTACAAACTTTTATTTAGGTTACTAGCGGAGATACCCGGCGTTGCCCGGGTTTTTTTAGAGGTTTTTCTAATGTTTGTCTCTTTCTCTCCCGTTTCCTTTCCCACCTGCTCTCCCACTCCTGTTCGCTTTCCCGTTTTCGGTCGTTTTCCCGCTGCCGGTCGCTTTCCCGCTCCCGGTCGCTTTCCCGCTCCCGGTCGCTTTCCCGCTCCCGGTCGTTTTCCCGCTCATTTTGTGACGGATTTCAAATTTTTTTTTATATTTGATTCCCCTTGACTCTCAAGGTTGTGTGAAAATTTCATTACGATCGGATGAATGGTGTAGCAATGCATAAACGCCATTAACATACAAACATTCATTTTTATTATTACCAATGCTTTTATTAACTCGTCGGCTCTGTTTCTCTGTCTGTTTCTCTGTTTCAAATCTTGCAATCAATTTTTGAGTCACTTCCTGATGATAGATTTTTTTCAAATTTTGCATACATGCTCAAGATAGAAGACAATGCAATATTCAATTATTAGTTTTACAATAAGTCAATTAATTTAGTTAATTTTCTTGAGGATTTTATATATATATATATATATATATATATATATATATATATGTTTATTATATTTATTTGTTGTATATTGCGACTTTAATATAAAATAAAAGAGTAATATAAGAAAAAATTGATTGCAAAATTTTTGTTTATGAGCTTAATGGAAATCGCAATGCTCTTCGAACCATATTACGCCAGGCCAGACTTTAATATAAAATAAAAGAGTAATATAAGAAAAAATTGATTGCAAAATTTGTGTCTTAATTACATATAAGAGCATTGGTTTTAAAAATTCGTTTTTAATTTACTTGTTATATATATATATAGATTACCTCTGTTTTTGTGCGTGTCTTTCTCTTTAAGCAGCTTTTTGACTAGCTAGGAAGCTGAAACTTTCAGCATAGCTTTATATTGGACTAGCGGGGTACCCGCGTTGCTTGGAGTTTTTAGAGGTTTTTCTAATGTTTGTCTTTCTTGCTTCCGTTTCCTTCCCCGCTTGCGCTCCCGCACCCGTCGTTTTCTTTTTCCGCTTGCTCTCCCGTTTGTTCCTGCTAACTTTCCTGCTCCCGGTCGTTTTCTCGATCCCAGTCGCTTTCCCGCTCTCGCTTACTTTTCCGTTCCCTGTCGCTTTCTCGCCCATTCTTTCGCCCCCCCCCCCTAGATTCGATACTGCATACATACACACAGACATACATACCTACATACATACATACATACATACATACATACATACATACATACATACATACATACATACATACATACATACATACATACTCCCGTTCCCGCTCGCTCTAATTTTCTCTTTTCCACTCTTTCCTAACTTCTTTTAGCCCATAAAACTTAAAATATATTTGTTAACAATTGTTTGAAGCTTTCAAACATTGTTACGTAAACTAAATTTGAATTTTATTGCACAAATTACT
The DNA here is from genome assembly GCA_963978895.1 of Erpobdella octoculata. Taxonomy (NCBI): domain Eukaryota; kingdom Metazoa; phylum Annelida; class Clitellata; order Hirudinida; family Erpobdellidae; genus Erpobdella; species Erpobdella octoculata. The sequence goes on from OZ022239.1 coordinate 7,206,223, forward strand.
TTTAGTTATGATATAATAAGTGATAAAACATTACGCCTACTAGAGTAGGTTGTGGATCCAGTTGTTATATCAAGATATCCTTGGTCGTACATAGGCACTTTCGGCCTGGAAAGTTTTTTGGCCCACCTGAGCCGGGAGATCGGAGTTGGGAGTCCAAACCTTCTTAACATTTTGCCCTTGTATGAGAACTAACTCCTTGTCAATTTTCATCAAGATCGCTCTCCCGCTTTGCTCCGCTCATTTTGTGACCGATTTTCAATTTTTGTCACAAAAACCTTCTCTTAAAAATTGCACTACGATCAGATGAATGGTGTAGCAATGCATAAAGGATATCTACACTTACATACATAATCTCATTATATATATATATATATATATATATATATATATATATATATATATATATATATATATATATATATACGATCCATGGAGTATAAAGGAGGAGCGCACTCTCCCGTGAGTTAAATTGGTATTATCAGCCCAGTCATGATATATCGAAACACCTGAGCACAACTTGTTTTTTTAACCGGTGGATATGTTTATCTTATGCGACCTATTAAAGTCCCCGCGCGATTTTTAAAGAATTTATAGCGCTGCATTAATGTGCTTTTGACGAATAAATTAAATGCTGTCTCATACAAACAACAAGCGATATTTATTCAAGCAATTTTTTAATTTTACATTATCATGTTTACTAAAGAGAAGCATAACTAAGTCGTATAAAGCGTTCGAGGTATAATAATTAAATAATGTCATATTGTTGTTAACTCTTACTATTATTACCTCACGAACGCCTCCCGGAGAAAAACGCTATAAAAATTGAAAGTCTTAAAACACCTGGTGTAAAAGACTATAAACTAATAAAAAAAATGTATGTATGTATGTATTTATGTATGTATGTATGTATGTATGTATGTATGTATGTATGTATGTATGTATGTATGTATGTATGTATGTATGTATGTATGTATGTATGTATGTATGTATGTATGTATGTATGTATGTCTGTCTGTATGTCTGCATGTATGTATGTATGTATGTATGTATGTTTGTGTGTGTGTTTGTGTGTGTGTGAACTAAAAAAATAAAATAAAATATTTAATACGTGGGGCGCCATTTGTATTCAAAGTGAATAAAAAAACTAAGTTTTTTAAAAACACATTTTTATATAATCGATTGTGATATATATATATATATATATATATATATATATATATATATATATATATATATATATATATATATATATATATATATATATATATATATATATATATATATATATATATATATATATATATATATATATATATATATATATATATATATATATATATATATCTATATATATAAAAGAACATGTCCTGACTGACTGACTGACTGACTGACTGACTGACTGACTGACTGACAGATGACTGACAGATGACTGACTGATAATCAATGAGGCATCCTAGGAACGTGAAATTTGGAACTTATGTTACTTTTATAGCGTAAACATCCGCTAAGAAAGGATTTTTGAAAATTTTGCTCCTGAGGAAAAAAAAACTGAAAAACAAACTTTTTTCTAAAACATTGTATATCTCAAAAACCAAAAATGAGGAGATTTTGAAATTTGGTATATAGATTCTTTTTGAAAAATAAAAAGATACGTGTTTCACCATTTTTTGAAAATTCGGTTTCCCGGACCTCAAATGTGGATTGGAAAATTGGGTTATTTGGTTTATAAAGTAGCTTCTACTCAAAAACTGTTAATGCTACAGGAGTAAAAATTAGTATTTAGTTTCTACTCCAAAAATTATGAAATACGTGTTTTAGCATTTTTTGAAAATTTGATTTCCAGGACTTCAAATGTGGGGTGGAAAATAGGGTTATTTGTTTTTTAAAGTAACTGCTACTAAAAAACTGTAAATACCACAGATTTAAAAATTAGTATTTAGTTTCTATTCTAAAAATAAAGATATACGTGTTTCACCATTTTTTTATAAATTTGGTTTCCAGGACCTTAAATTTGGGCTGGACAATAGGATTGCTTGGTTTTTAAAGTAACTGATACTCAAAAACTGTAAATGCTACAAAAGTAAAAATTAGTATTTAGTTTCTACTCTAAAAATAATGATATACGTGTTTCACTATTTTTTGAAAATTTGGTTTTCAGGACCTCAAATGTGGGGTGGAAATAAGGGTTATTTGATTTCAAAATAACTGCTACTCAAAAACTGTAAATGCTACAAAAGTAAAAATTAGTATTTAGTTTCTACTCTAAAAATAAGGATATATGAAATTTTGGTTTTCATGATCTCAAATGTGGGGTGGAAAAAGGTTTCTTTGGTTTTTAAAGTAACTGCTACTCAAAAACTGTGAATGCTACAGATGTCAAAATTAGTATTTAGTATTTATTCAAAAAATAATGATATAAGTGTTTCAACATTTTTTAAAAATTTGGTTTCCAGGACCTCAAATGTGGGGTGGAAATAAGGGTTATTTGATTTCAAAATAACTGCTACTCAAAAACTGTAAGTGCTACAAATGAAAAAATTAGTATTTTGAAGTTTTGTGCCGGTTAAAAGTAGCTAAGTCCAGTTTATCACCGGTTGGGCCAAGCCGTTGTTTTAGAGTCTTCACACGGGCCAGGCCAAACCTTAAATCAAAGTGGGACGGGCCGAGGTTTTTCACCAAGTATATAGATATTTTAGTGATTTTAGGGTCTTCAGTTGGGCCGGGCCAAACCTGAAGTCAAGGTGGGACGGGCCGAAGTTTTTCATCAAGTATATAGGCCGGGCCTAATTCAAACGGGCTGTTCCGGGCCAGGAGTTTAGGTTTTTAAAACGGGCTGGGCTAAGTTGTCGACGGGCCGAGCCGAGACCTAAAAAATTGATCTCTACTATGGATGCACGGTTCAAACTCACTAATTTCATGCGAGCGAAGCCGCTACGGGCACTGCTAGTATATATATATATATATATATATATATATATATATATATATATATATATATATATATATATATATATATATATATATATATACTAGCGGGGTTACCCGGCGTTGCCCGGGGTTTTTAGAGGTTTTTCTAATGTTTGTCTCTCTCGCTCCCGTTCCCTTCTCCACTTTCCCGTTTTCGTAGCGTTCCCGGTCGCTTTTCCGCTCTCGGTCGTTTTCCAGCTCCCGGTCGCTTTCCCGCTCAGAAGTTTTGTTATCGATTTTCTCTCTTGCTCGCGTTTCCTTCCAAGCTTGCTCTCCCGATTCCAGTCGCTTTCCGCGTTCCCGGTCGCTTTACCGTTCTCGGTCGCTTTCCCGTTCCCGGTCGCTTTCCCGTTCCCGGTCGATTTCCCGTTCCCGGTCGCTTTCCCGTTCCCGGTCGCTTTACCGTTCTCGGTCGCTTTCCAGTTCCCGGTCGCTTTCCCGTTCCCGGTCGATTTCCCGTTCCCGGTCGCTTTCCCGTTCCCGGTCGCTTTCCCGTTCCCGCTCACGCTTGCTCTCCCGTTCCCGGTCATGCTTGTTCTCCCATTCCCGGTCACGGTTGCTCTCCCGTTCCCGTTCACGCTCATTTTCTCTTTTACATTCTTTCATAACTTCTGTTAGCCTATAAAACGTAAAATAGATTTGCTAAGACTATATATATATATGAATGTTTGTGGGTTAGTTTGTCTATTATAGAAACGGGAAAGCGACCCGGAACGGACAGCGAGCGGGAACGGAAAAGCAAGCGTGAGCGGGAATGGGAGAGCAAACGTGAGCGGGAACGGGACAGCGACCGGGAACGGGAAAACGACCGGGAGCGGGACAGCGACCGGGAACGGGAAAACGACCGTGAGCGGGAAAGCGACCGGGAGCGAAAAAGCGACCGGGAGCGGGAAAGCGACCGGGAGCGGGAAAGCGACCGGCAGCGGGAAAACGACCGAAAACGGGAAAGCGAACAGGAGTGGGAAAGCAGGTGGGAAAGGAAATGGGAGAGAAAGAGACAAACATTAGAAAAACCTCTAAAAAACCTGGGCAACGCCGGGTATCTCCGCTAGTACATACATAAACACACACACAGACACACATACATGCACATACACATACATACATACACACATACATACGCACATACATATATATATAGTTCCCGCTCGCTCACCCGCTCCGCTCCGCTTATTTTGTGACGGATTTCAAAATTTTTTTTTTATTTTTGACTCCCATTGACTCTCAAGGTTGTGTGAAAATTTCATTACGATCGGATGAATGGTGTAGCAATGCATAAACGCCATTAACATATATAGATACAAACATTCATTTATATATATATATATATATATATATATATATATATATATATATATATATATATATATATTTATATTCAAAACAAACTCGTAAAAACACAAAGGACCATTTAGCAGCAATATACTTTTTTATTATCTTATCTAAATGTCGAAATTTAGTTTTTAAGACAACATTATTCAAAACTAAGGCTAACGCGTTTCGACAGCCATCAACTGTCATCTTCAGAGCCAATATTATTTAACCGGACAACGTACACAAGTTTATAAACAGAGTAAAAGTAAACCCCAAAATAAAAACCGAGTTTGTTTTGAAGAACATTTAAAGCCGAAGTTTCTTGAAATATATATATATATATATATATATCACAATACATAAGTATATATAAGTAATTTCTATCAAGTATTTTCTCTCAAGTAACCTCGTATTCATTTACCAATAATGATACAATTACAATGTTAGTTTAGATTCGATTGCTAAATTTGACGACAGACAGACAGACAGAGAAGTTAAGTTAAATAAAAGTGTGTAAAAAGCATTTTTGTTTAAAAAATAGCAGATGGTTAGTTTGAGTAAAAGGCGCCCCACGTTTTAAGTGTTGAAAATTTATGTCTTGTTTGTTATGCCAATGTCCACAATTCAGAGGCGTATTTACCAAAAATGTGGCCCTAGGCGCACGACCAATTTGGGGCCCTCTCGCCTATAAGGCGATCAATGATCATAATACAACAATAGTTAGAACACTCATACTCATGTATTATTTAACATGCATACTACAGTTATAGATACTAGTTAGAAATTACAATTGTCAGTTTATTACAGTTATATAACTTTTTTCCTGCTCTTCAATTTCGCGAAGGAGTCAATGTGCGCATTGAAATCGTATTCTAATGTCTCCTTTGATTCAATGCATAAAATAGACAAATCACCCAGCTTACATTGGCTGATGGAATTCCGCAAATAATTCTTGATCCTTTTCAACAAAGAAAATGACCGTTCTCCAGTTGCGTTTGATATAGGAATGATGAGAAAGATTCTTAGAAGGGTTTCCACATTGGGAAATATACATTGTAGTCCACCCACTACTATAAGCTGGTACATCTCTACCGCAGATTTTGCGCCTTCTTCTTTAGCGAAATGCAAAAACTGTTTGATTTCATCGCCAGTGGTATCAGAATTAACATCGTCTTTGTATTCTTCGATCAAGGCCGAGATCTTTGTGTTCATGTCATCTACCTTGTCCTTGAAAAATAGACTGAACAAATCATGTATACCTTTGTATGCTTCGATTCTGTGATCAAGTTCCGTGATCAATTTATCAGAAATAGCGTTTACTGTGTTAACAATAAAATTATCACGACCAGTTAAAATAACTTCAGCTTCATTGCTTTCATCCGAAAACGGTTTTCGCTTTTTCTTGCGGCTCACTTCATCTTGATCCTTTCAGATCCTCGTTAATAAGCAATGCTGCTCGTTCTTCAATACGAGTGAAATTGTTTCGGACTTCATTGTTAATAAAAAGCTTCAGTGATTCTAGAAAATTTACACCAGCATCAAGATATAAATTTGAATTTTGCAGGGATTTGCTGGTTTCATTCATCCGCTGTAAAATTGTATCCCAAAAAACAGTCATCAATGCAGTTTCAAAAAGATCCATTTTATTAGCAAGAGCATTCGCCTCATTTCTTACAGACGCCAATAGTGTTCGAATTTTACCACAATTCAAAAGTTTGTTTACATTTTTAATTTAGGGTTGAGCGAAAATTCGTGCGCAGAAATTGTTGTTTGTATATTTTTTTTTCATACGTTGTACAAAAATATTTAGAAATAATTATGAAATATATTATCTGAAAATGTAAAATTAATTTTTCTCAAACTTATTAATTTTTTTTGTGCGAAATATTTTGAAGCCTCCAAAAAACTCATTTTTCAAGTTTTGGGGGCCCCTAAAATCTGGGGGCCCTAGGCGCGCGCCTAGTGCGCCTAGGCCTAAATTCGCCACTGCCACAATTAACGCATGCCTCCATCAAGATATTTCTCACACAGCCCAGAGAATTAGAAAGCATGGACTTCTTAATATAAGTCTTATATTTAGAAGTCCATGGCACTAGCATGGTACCCGGCGTTGCCCGGGCTTTTTCTATCGTTTTTTTCTCGCTCCCGTTTCCTTCCCCGCTCCTGGGGCTTTCCCGTTTCCGATTGCTTGCACGTTCCCGATCGCTTTCCCGCTCCCACTTGCTCTCACTTTCGCTTTCAGTCGCTTTCCGCTCTTGTTTGCTCTATTGCTCCTCGTTCTCTCGCTGTCTCTCCCTTACCTGCTCGCCCTTCAGCTCCTGGTCGCTTTCCCAATCCTGTTCCCGCTCCCGCCTTATCGGTTTTAATAAGAATCTGTTTAATAGCTTTGCTAATAGTATGGTTATGGTTTATTTAAAATAAATTAAAAAATAAAACGAAAAAATTCCAGTTTTAAAAAATGACTGTTTCTCAGCCATATTTTATCATTTTGTACAAATCATTTTTTATTTGCTGAGTTTCAATTCCTTGTTTCAGTTCTTCATGTCTTTTTAAAAAAATATTAAAAAGGTCTTTATTCTCTGATTTTAACTCAACAAATTCTAAGATAGCATCAGCCTCTGGAATAATACGTTTTGTAAACTCGTGATATTTGTCATATGCCCATATTAGATGACGGACCATTGATTTATTTGACAAAGTATAATCTTTACATTCAAATGAAAAAATAATCGAGATCCAGCTATGGTTTGAAAGCAACAATTCTTTCCACAAAACATCTTCTAATTTTCCATAGAGTCCGATCAACGTAAATATCCATGTGCTTCTGTGTCTTGAATTTAAAGTTACTCTGATAAACATTTTTAATTCACTGTTTTTCAAACCAATGCTACATAAAAAACAAACAAAGTGCAGTATGTCTCTGAAGTCATAGTAAGAAGGAGTATTACAATAAAATCCTCGGTGTATGAATTCGATAATAATTGAAATTTTGTCTTTTATACTTGAATGTTGCTGTTTATTTTCTGCCAAACGTTTCAAATAGCTATGACAAAATTGATACATATTACAATTCCAGAAAGAGTTTTTCATTTGCTCTACAATTCCATCAACATTGCCATGTTTACGTATAACCTCTATATTTATCACTGTGTAGTTCTGAAAAGAGTTCATAAAAGGCAACACTAAATACTTAAGTTTTCTTGAGTGTGTCCACGTGAAAGGTTCTAATAAATTACTTAAAAAAAGCACGTCTAAATGAATTAAATTAGGCAATTTGTCGATCATTTTATATATTAAGTTTATATTCCAATTATTTACTTCTTCTCTGCAATTTTTAGTAATTTCAAGCCACGTTAGTTTAGTAAGACGTGATACTGAATCAAAAAACTTTTCCAATGACTTAATTGGAAACGTCGTTATAGACAATTTTTCAAGATTTACAAAACGTGAAAGTCTGTTCATTGTATTTTTTCCATAGCTATGACAATATATTTTTAAAACTTTCAAATGTTTGCTACAAAATTTAATTTTAAAAATGTCAATTAAATCCTTATTGGTATAATAACAGGCAACACAGCACAGAGAAAGTCGTACTAAATTAGGACACACCCACTTAAACAATTTTTGCATATGTTTGTTGGTATTTCTCGCTATGTCGAAACAAGAGACTTCTATATCTAATTCTTTCAGATTCAAAACAAATAGTGGATTTATACGACAATAATTGAAACAAGTAAATTAAAAACGAATTTTTAAAACCAATGCTCTTATATGTAATTAAAACACAAATTTTGCAATCAATTTTTTCTTATATTACTCTTTTATTTTATGTTAAAGTCGAAATATCTTAATTATATCGAAATATCGAAATTAATTAAAATTATCTAAATTAATTGACTTATTGTAAAACTAATAATTGAATATTGCATTGTCTTCTATTTTGAGCATGTATGCAAAATTTGAAAAAATCTATCATCAGGAAGTGACTCAAAAATTGATTGCAAGATTTGAAACAGACAGAGAAACAGAGACGACGAGTTAATAAAAGCATTGGTAATAATAATAAAAATATCATCAAAAAGCATCGAATTTAAATATCTCAACTATTTTCATGAAAATTTCGTACACGCTTGAGAATCGCGATCAGTGAGTGTGGTTCGTGTTAACTTGGTAAAATAGTCTGCCAGTCGGTTAGCGTTTTGTGGTCAAGAAAACCCTCAAGAAAACCTTCAAGAAAACCCTCAAGAAAACCCTCAAGAAAACCCTCAAGAAAACCCTCAAGAAAACCCTCGATAAAATCCTCAAGAAAATTAACTAAATTAATTGACTTATTGTAAAATTAATAATTGAATATTGCATTGTCTTCTATCTTGAGCATGTATGCAAAATTTGAAAAAAATCTATCATCAGGAAGTGACTCAAAAATTGATTGCAAGATTTGAAACAGACAGAGAAACAGACAGAGAAACAGACAGAGAAACAGACAGAGAAACAGACAGAGAAACAGACAGAGAAACAGAGCCGACGAGTTAATAAAAGCATTGGTAAAAAGGCCCCCTTTGATCAAAACTTTCTCTATGATCAAATAAACTTAAATTAAAATAAAGCGAAAGACGAGTAAGATTTCCTTTATCTACAACGTCTTTTAAAGACTGATAATATTGATCAATATCAACGTCTTTAAGTATTAATTCTTGGCAACCTTCAATTTTTAAGTAAAAAGGAACAATAAAATCTGGAGAAAGCTCCATTCCTAATCTTTGACTTCTTGAAATTATTTCTTCAAACATGCTCGAAGGCAGTTTTATAGAATTTTTAACTTTTAAAGGAAGGCATGTCATCTCAGATGATGGTTCAAGAAAAGTTTTCTCAAAATTAAACAAGACAAAATCTTTGCATAACAATTTTAATGATAGTGGATGATGCATATTTTCTATTTCTTAAATTTATTTTAATCGGTATCTGTAAAAAATATTGCATATGTTATCATAAGAACATTAGAATCAATTTCTTTGAAGTTTGTTAGCAACAATATTTTTGCGGTGATAAAAATTAAAGACGTTTTGGACGAATGCTCTTTTTCGCAATATTTCGATACCACGCAAGATCCGTCATCTAAAGATACTTTAGAAAATATCCTCACAGAAAGTCCTTGTTCTTACACGACCGTTGTTGATGACTTGGATCAACCTGTTAGTCCTGATGATACCGCGCTCACCTGTGTCGAAGAAGAATGTCCGATTGATGACAATTGTTCGTACTCATCCAGTTCCTTCCTCCATTTACTTTCAAACGAGAACATCACTGTTCGACGAAAGCGGAGATATTCTTGATTTTATTTATTTAAATATCTTATGTAATTTCGACTTAATTTTAATCATTTATTACCATAATACTTGCTTTTATTATTATTATTACTGCTACTATTATTTTATCCTTTAATTAAACGTTTTTAATTATACTTATTTTATCCTCATAACTCCAGTTTATTTTATGTACGTTAATTTAATTACATTGTCTAAATTTGATTATTTTTATTAATATCCTTCTATTGAGATAATTTCTTGAGGATATTAGTTTATTTGTATATTTAGTTATTACATGTTTTCTTATCTTTTGCCTCCTTTTACGCGATCGTATTTACAGACTCTGAAGATGGCGAAAGCCGAAACGGCCCGTAAGTCTGAAATAAAGAAAGTTTTAAATGTTAATACTTTTCTTAATACGTGTTGCAGTAAACAAAAAACGTTGTTCCGAAATATTGAGAAAGTATCTATAAAACTCATAGCGGCTAAATGGAGACTTATTTTTAATCGAGCTTGTCTTAAAGAAAATCTTATGCCATCTTACATTATATATATATATATATATATATATATATATATATATATATATATATATATATATATATATATATATATATATATATATATATATATATATATATATATATATATATATATATATATATATAAGACTCTACTAGGAATCGAACCCACGTGTGTACGGCAACACCGCCTCGCCTAAATGCAAGCGCTCTTAGCAACTGAGCCACCGACCATCCCCAAAAAAGGATGGCTAGAAGTCTCAGTCTTTCGGAGCTACTTAACATTAGACTACGACTATGATAGGTTATATATATATATATATATATATATATATATATATATATATATATATATATATATATATATATATATATATATATAAATGAATGTTTGTATATATGTATATTCTAATATCTATGGTAGGTACGCTCTACCTGGTTTTATTGTTTATTTTATTGTATCGTTTCTTGCGTCGACGTTTGGTTTAAATTTTAAATGGACTCTGAGGATGACAATTTTAGTCGAAACGGTCCGTTAGCCCGAGTTGAATCAAAGAATGTATGTAGTTTGAAAAATTTAGAATGTCTGTCTAAAAAAATAATAAACGCAAAATGGTCTATTGTCTTTAATAGCGCGTGCCTGAAAGAAAATATATGTATATATATATATATATATATATATATATATATATATATATATATATATATATATATATATATATATATATATATATATATATATATATATATATATATATATATATATATATATATATATATATATATATATATATATATATATATATATATATATATATATATATATATATATATATATATATATATATTTTCACACAACCTTGAAAGTCAAGGGGAATCAAATATAGAGAAAACAAGTAAATTAAAAACGAATTTTTAAAACCAATGCTCTTATATGTAATTAAAACACAAATTTTGCAATCAATTTTTTCTTATATTACTCTTTTATTTTATGTTAAAGTCGAAATAACTTAATTATATCGAAATATCGAAATTAATTAAAATTATCTAAATTAATTGACTTATTGTAAAACTAATAATTGAATATTGCATTGTCTTCTATTTTGAGCATGTATGCAAAATTTGAAAAAATCTATCATCAGGAAGTGACTCAAAAATTGATTGCAAGATTTGAAACAGACAGAGAAACAGAAAGACAAACAGAGAAACAGAGACGACGAGTTAATAAAAGCATTGGTAATAATAATAAAAATATCATCAAAAAGCATCGAATTTAAATATCTCAACTATTTTCATGAAAATTTCGTACACGCTTGAGAATCGCGGTCAGTGAGTGTGGTTTGTGTTAACTTGGTAAAATAGTCTGCCAGTCGGTTAGCGTTTTGTGGTCAAGAAAACCCTCAAGAAAACCCTCAAGAAAACCCTCAAGAAAACCCTCAAGAAACCCCTCGATAAAATCCTCAAGAAAATTAACTAAATTAATTGACTTATTGTAAAACTAATAATTGAATATTGCATTGTCTTCTATCTTGAGCATGTATGCAAAATTTGAAAAAAATCTATCATCAGGAAGTGACTCAAAAATTGATTGCAAGATTTGAAACAGACAGAGAAACAGACAGACAGAGAAACAGACAGACAGAGAAACAGAGCCGACGAGTTAATAAAAGCATTGGTAAAAAATTTGAAATCCGTCACAAAATGAGCGGAGCGGGAACTATATATATATGTATGTGCGTATGTATGTGTGTATGTATGTATGTGTATGTGCATGTATTTGTGTCTGTGTTTATGTATGTATGTATGTATGTATGTATGTATGTATGTATGTATGTATGTAGAATCGGATCTAGGGGGGGGGGGAACTGAGAGCGAAAAAATGAGCGGGAAAGCGACAGGGAACGGATAACGACCTGGAGCGGGAGCGCAAGCGGGAAGAAAACGGGAGCGAAAAAGAAACGCATTAGGTAAACCTCCAAAAACCCCGGGCAATATGTATGTATGTATGTATGTCCTTTATGCATTGCTACAACATTCATCCGATCGTAATGAAATTTTCACACAACCTTGAGAGTCAAGGGGAATCAAATATAAAGAAAAAAAATTGAAATCCGACACAAAATGAGCGGAGCGGGTGAGTGAGCGGAAACTATATATATATATATATATATATATATATATATATATATATATATATACGCGGAAAAGCGGCCGGTAACGCGAAGGTAACGGGAAAGCGGAGAAGGAAACGGGAGCGAGAGAGACAAACATTAGAAAAACCTCTAAAATCCCCGGACATGTAAAACCGCATATAACGCGCTTAAGGAGAAAACTGTATGTAAAAACTCATATAACGCGCGCGTTATATGCGAAAAAATACGGTATGTATGTACATACATACATACATAGATATTTGTTCTCTTTTTATCTCTCTCTCTCTCTCACACACACACACACACAACTTTAAAACTTTTCCGAAGCATCGACATCTCCATTTTCTTCACTTCAGCGTCAGTTTCGAGTTTTGACTATTACTTAGTAAACAGAAAAATTCAACTTGAGGTCGTTGTAACTAGTTACCAGTGAAATTAATAGAAATATTAAAGCATGAAGAGATTTGTAAAATAAACTGTATTTCAGTCTCTTTATTTTAGTTACTATAGGTTCTGAAGGCTTAGCAGGATAGCAGTTTCAGCTACCTCCAATTGTAGCTTGACATGCAGCACAATAAATTGGCCCTCTGCCACACAGATATCTGTATCCAGTTGAGCTACGGAAGCCAAACAGCTTCTCTAAGACAGCATTTTCAATTTTATTTTCAAATTGCACTACAGAAGAAATAAGCTTCAACACTGTTGCAATTCAGAGTTGAACCTCAACTTTAGGAGTGAAGCAAATGAATCCAATTCGAGAATAAAAAAATTGACTCTCATTTTGTTTTTAATATCTTTTGTTAAACTTAAAATAAGTACATACGATGATTTATTAAAAACAAATAAATCTATTGCAAAATTTTGCAATGCTGATAGTTTCGCCATTTTTCTTCTGTCACGGCCACACAAAAGTGGTATTTCTAAGGCGGGCGCACACGAACAACTAAAGGCGGGCGCACACGAACAACAAAGTTGTGCAACTAAGTTGTGCAACTCGAGTTGTGCAGCCAAATTGCTCGTGTGCGCACCTCGAGTTGGACAACTTTTCAAGTTGTCAACTCAGTTGCCCAACTGGTTTAGTTTTCAAATTCGTTTGAAAACTTCGAGACACACATTGCACTGTGATTGGTTGATCACTTTTGTTTATAAAAAATATTAAATGGAAGTAGAGTGGACGAGCGAAGCGATCACAAATTTAATAAACTACTATGAAGAAAATAGTAGTTTGTACGATATTTGTTCGCCGGATTATAGAAACCGTGAAAAAAAACGTGTTCTTGTGCAAAAATTTGCGGATTCGCTCGGGAAGAATGGTGAAAATAATATTTTTTATGCATCTGCCTTAAATTGTATTTTAAATTTTAAACGTGGTCAATGACTAGTATTGGGATATTTAAACATTTTTGTTTTAAAAGAGATTTGGCGTCGCATTGTCAATAGTAATTTCCATTAGTCAATAGTCTAGCTAGCCTACTAGCCACTAGTGCTTATTTTATTATAGCAATTTATAGTGTATAGTCTAGTTACAAGACTCTAGCATGTACTAGATTCCAGTACATGCTAATATTTATTTCCAAAATGTGGTAAAAAAAATTTTTTTTCAGTTTTGGAGGTGGAGAGAAAATGGGCAAATTTAAGAACCCAGTTTTTTAAAGAGCTAAGGTTGGCAAATCAAAAAGGCAAATCAGGAGCTGGGGGAGGAGCAAAAAGTGAAAGCAAGTGGCGCTATTTTAATGCTCTTTCATTCCTAGAAAAACACAGTGAAAGAAGGAGAACAATCACTAATCTTCAGGTTTTTACTAAATTTTATTTCATCTACAATCTACACACACAGCAATATAAAACAAACAACACACTTCATCATACAAACAAATGTATGCCAAACTGCTTAATTGATTATTTCTTCCTGCCAACTCACAGCCCCAACTGTGCTGTTAACGTAGCAGCAAAACTGGTCTCGCACTTGTGTCGATTCGACGGAAACCCGATTTGCCCCAATTTTGTGTGTTAGAGGCAATAAGTTGGAGACAGGAACTTCATCTGGCCCAATGTAGTTTGAGGTAGAAGTGAAACTTCGAAGGAGAAAATTGTGCAAACAACACGTAGCCATAACTACAATATCCACTTTTTCAGGTGCTAAAGCTATGGGGCGTCCAAAAACTTTGAATCGGTTGCTTAAGATACCGAAAGCATTTTCAACAACCCTTCGCGCTCTACTAAGCCTGTAGTTAAAGATTCTTTGTTGGGGCGACAACCCTCTGCTGCAATAAGGCTTCATAATATAAGTCTTCAACGCAAATGCATCATCAGCAACAATAACATAAGGTAAGACGTTGGTGGATCCTGGAGGTCGGCAAGCAGCAGGAACATTTAACATGTCATTGCTTAAGCCTATTGCCAATGAGCAACTGTTAAACACACCTCCATCAGCAACACGTCCATAATTTCCAATGTCGACAAATAGAAATTTGTACGAGGCATCAACAAGTGCCAACAATACAATACTGTTAAAATGTTTGTAATTATAGTATTGTGATCCGCTGTTTGAGGGTGCTGCAACTGCCACATGTTTCCCATCTAATGCCCCGATGCAGTTGGGAAAATTCCACTGCTTCCAAAACTCAGCAGCCACAGTTTTCCATTCTTGTTCGGTGCTAGGAACCTTTGTATAAATAAAAATGTTCACATTATTGTAAGAGTGAAATTAAAAAAGCAATCCTATCGATTACTATAAGCACATACAATTTTATTCTTAGTTTTTGTTTTCTAATAAATCTTACAACTTTTTCCAGCTACCCACAAATGACTTGGAGGCCAAACCAGCCATATCTGAAGACAATGAACCAGAACCAGAAGATTCTGAGACACCCATTAAAAAAAGAAAAAGAAAAAACATGGAAGATTCTGTGGAGATAAACACACTTGAAATTATGGGGAAATATTTTGAAAAATTATCATCAGATGTGCAACAGAACGATGATGATGACATTTTCGGGAACTTTGTCTCAGTGGAAATGAGAAAAGTGAAGAACATCAAAACAAAAAAAAATCTCAAATTAAAAATTATGGAAATGGTGATGAATGCTCAGGACGAGGAGCCAAAAACTAATATGGAAGCAGAAGTCATGACCGGTAAACAGCCAGTTTACCGAATTATGATTGCTCCGAAAACTCCTTTGCAAACGTCAAATTTCTGTAATTTATGAAACTTTTAATTGGAACATTGAATACAAAAAAATTAATTTTATATCTGTTGTTGTTATTTCTAACAAACTACCTATATCGATATCGTTTATAGGTTCTAACCTGCAGATAATCTTGTAAAGCTGATATAATCGCTTGACATACTTCAAACACAATGTTACTCACTGTTCTTTTGCCCAAGCGAAACAAATAGCTTAAACTGGTGAAGGTTTCACCTACAAAATGTTATAAAACATTTAAGTAATAGTTCAATTTTCAATTGCTTTAGATACTATCAGTTAATGTTTAGTTAAATAATAACTGTAAAATTACCTGTAGCCAGAAAACGTAAAGTAACTCCGAGTCGTTCAGCCGGCTGAATACTTTTCCTCATGACTGTGTCATGGTGACTTATAAGCGGTGACACTTTCTCCAAAAGAATTTTAAATGACTCATAGTCCATCCTCATAAAATTTCGAAATGACCCCGTGTCCGTCAACAGCATCTTTGGCAACAATTTAGAAAATGCTCCGTGTGTGGATCTGCATACAATTGTTTATGTGTAAAACAAATGACGTTTAAATTTCTGTGCACCAATAATTAAATAAAATCTAACCGTTCCATTATCCACGGTTTCACCCAAATAGATCTTTGTCTGCTACTCTTTTTTTTTCGTTTTAACTTAATTACGCAATGCATAGCAACAACTGCAGCAGCCGCGACGTCCATGTTTTGATTAAAAGTAGACAACAAGTACCAACTGCAACGAGGAGCGTGTGCGCGCAAAAGTTGCTCTGAAAACTCAGTTGCACAACTTAGTTGCACAACTTTGTTGTTCGTGTGCGCCCGCCTTAAGTTGTGCAATTAAGTTGTGCAACTCGAGTTGTGCAGCCAAATTGCCCGTGTGCGCGCCATGAGTTGAGCACCATTTTAAGTTGTCAACTCAGTTGCCCAACTAGTTTAGTTTTCAAATTCGTTTGAAAACTTTGGACAACTTTTAGTCACCCGTCTTTCTGTAATTAGTTAAATAGCTCTTTTTATAAGAAAAATATAAAAATAAAATGAACCAGCGATTCTGTTATGAATTTGATAAATTTTAATGAAAAATTTTAGTAATTTGCACAAAGTTTTATGACTTGATTATCGAATAAAATAGAAAACTTGCGAGAAAATATTGTGATGGAATGATTTAATGTAAAAAATTAATTTATTAGGGAATTTCAACGAAAAATACCAAATGTTAATCTAAGCGTGTGCGCGCAAATGTTGCTCAAGAAATTTAGTTGTGCAACTAAATTGCTCAAATTTGTTGTTCGTGTGCGCCCGCCTTTAGGAAGATCTTTGAAACATCAGCATATATCTTCTCAAAATATTCACCTGTTTTCATGCGTTTCACCAAAGTTTCAAAAGCATTGACAGCAGTCACTCAAGTCAATAGCACTGATTTGCAGTGCCTCGGACACAGCATTAGATGACATATTTAAATAAGTGCATTAAAAATTCAGTCCAAAACACAAGTTTTCACAGCTGACAGTAAACCCAAAGTCTACATCATTTGGATATTGAGTAAAGTAATGATGACCGGAAGCACCTGTGAACTATTCTCAAATGTACATATCTAGCTGACCATCTTGTTGAGGATAGTGTTGTTGTGGACGACCTAATTTTATAACTTTTTTAATACCTTACTTCTTCTCTTTTTGGAGAGTTGATAACAATATGACATTATCAATTACCTCGATCGCTTAAATAACTAACGTTTATATGAGACAGCATATAATCTATTTATTAATGCAGCGCTATAAATTGTTTACAAATCAAGCGGGGACTTTAATAGGCAAACATATCACCGATTGCGCTCATCACGTATTCTTTAACGATGGATGAGAACCTAAATTTAAGTAAGTTGTAGAAATTCACGAGATCGAGTCTGTCAACGATTATTGGTGCACCGCAATTTCTAATAATTATTGTAATGTAATGTAATGTATAGAACATTTGTATAGCGCCTGTTCATATCAGGGCCATCACTGATCTTAAAGATTAAAAGGTTGAGTGTCTCGTCAGTGACTTCATCCGAAAAGCTGTTCCATAGACATAGCCCCATCGTGGCAAAGCTTCGTGGTCCAAAGGTTCTCAGCCTCGAGCTAGGAATGACGAGTTTGCTCGTTCCACGATTCTCTGTTTCTCAGTCGATGGAGTGAAGGATTGTCTGATATGTGCTCCAGCATCTTAGCTAGATATGCTGGTGCCACACAAGGCAGGAATTTGTAGACCATCAGACCAAGTTTATAGTCTATCCTCTGTTTGACAGAGAACCAGTTCAGGCGATCTCGAATGTCTTTTGAAATCGGATCAAACTTTTGTTTCCGCATTACCAGGTGAGCAGCAACTTGGACAACAGATTGAAGTTGGCTAATAAAACAGAGATTCCAGCCAGCAGACTATTGCAACGATTTATCCCCTGCTAGATCCGATCGTCGCATCTATGTCATAAAACTGACTGACTGACTGACTGACTGACTGACTGACTGACTGACTGACTGACTGACTGACTGACTGACTGACTGACTGACTGACTGACTGACTGACTGACTGACTGACTGACTGACTGACTGACTGACTGACTGACTGACTGACTGACTGACTGACTGACTGACTGACTGACTGACTGACTGACTGACTGACTGACTGACTGACTGACTGACTGACTGACTGACTGACTGACTGACTGACTGACTGACTGACTGACTGACTGACTGACTGACTGACTGACTGACTGACTGACTGACTGACTGACTGACTGACTGACTGACTGACTGACTGACTGACTGACTGACTGACTGACTGACTGACTGACTGACTGACTGACTGACTGACTGACTGACTGACTGACTGACTGACTGACTGACTGACTGACTGACTGACTGACTGATAATCAACTCCGAGCTCAAACGCCTTATCCTAGGAACGTGAAATTTGGAACATATATTACTTTTATTGCGTAAGCATCCACTAAGAAAGAATTTATGAAAATTTTGCTCCTGAGGGCAAAAAACTGGAAAACAAACTTTTTTCTAAAACAATGTATATCTCGAAAACCAAAAATGAGGAGACTTCGAAATTTGGTATATGGATTCTTCGTAAAAAATAAAAAGATACATGTTTCACCATTTTTTGAAAATTTGGTTTCCCGGACCTCAAATGTGGGTTGGAAAATTGGGTTATTTGGTTTTTAAAGTAGCTGCTACTCAAAAACTGTGAATGCTACAGGAATAAAAATTAGTATTTAGTTTCTACTCCAAAAATAATGAAATACGTGTTTTAGCATTTTTTGAAAATTTGGTTTTCAGGACTTCAAATGTGGGGTGGAAAATAGAGTTATTAAATGTTTTTTAAAGTAACTGCTACTTAAAAACTGTAAATACTACAGATGTAAAAATTAGTATTTAGTTTCTATTCTAAAAATAAATAAATAAATAAGTGTTTTATCATATTTTAAAAATTTGGTTTCCAGGACCTCAAATGTGGGGTGGAAAATAAGGTTATTTGGTTTTTAATGTAACTGCTACTCGAAAATTGTAGATGCTACAGGAGTAAAAATTAGTATTTGGTTTCTACTCCAGAAATAATGATTTTCCTTTTTTACCACTTTTTGAAAATTTGGTTTCCAGGACTTCAAATATGGGGTGGAAAATAGGGTTACTTGGTTTTTAAAGTAACTGCTACTCAAAAACTGAAAATGCTACAAAAGTAAAATTAGTATTTAGTTTCTACTCTAACAAGTAAATTAAAAACGAATTTTTAAAACCCAATGCTTTTATATGTAATTAAAACACAAATTTTGCAATCAATTTTTTTTTATATTACTCTTTTATTTTATATTAAAGTCGCAATATACAAAAAGAATAGGCCTTAACCTATTCTAATGGACCTTACCTTTTAAAGTGCGATCCGAGAGCTAAAAATTAACTAAATTAATTGACTTATTGTAAAACTAATAATTGAATGTTGCATTGTCTTCTATTTTGAGCATGTATGCAAAATTTGAAAAAAATCTATCATCAGGAAGTGACTCAAAAATTGATTGCAAGATTTGAAACAGACAGAGAAACAGAAAGACAAACAGAGACGACGAGTAGATAAAAGCATTGGGAAAAATAATGATATACGTGTTTAATCTTTTTTGAAAATTTGGTTTCCAGGACCTCAAATGTGAAGTGGAAAAGGGTTATTTGATTTTAAAATAACTGCTACTCAAAAACTGTAAGTGCTACAGATGTGAAAATTAGTATTTTGAGGATTTGTGCCGGTTAAAAGTAGATGAGTTCAGTTTATCACCGGACGGACGGGCCAAACCGTTATTTTAGGGTCTTCATACGGCCCTGCCCAAACCTTAAATCAAGGTGGGACGGGCCGAAATTTTGAACCAAGTATTTAGACATTTTAGAGATTTTAGGGTGTTCAGACGGGCCGGGCTAAACCTGAAGTCAAGGTGGGACGGGCCGAAGTTTTTCATCAAGTATATAGAACTTCTAGGCCTGTAAAAACGGGCCGGGCCCATATTAGACGGGCCGTGCCGGTCCAGGAATTTCGGTTTTTGAAACGGACTGGGCCAAGTTGTCGACGGGCCGAGCCGAGACCTAAAAAATTGATCCGTGCAGTACTCTACTATGTATGCACGGTTCAAATTCTCTAATTTCATGCGAGCAAAGCCGCTACGGGCACTGCTAGTAACTTATAAATTATAAGCTAGTAAGAAATAGACATCTATGTAACTCCGTCTTGCTTTTATAAGCCAGTCCCAAGCCTGGAGAAAGGAGGAGGGAAACGTTGAAAGGATCAAATTATGGTCCACGACAGGAAGTACTTAGGTGCTTCAAACATACAGTCATTACAGTCTTAAAACACCTAGTGTAAATTACTATAAACTATTATAAAAAAAGACATCTATGTGCAGTATGTAGGCAACATTTTATAATTTAATTCTATATTCGCGGACAGACACCGTTTCAAACAACTAAGTGACCTAATAAAAACGTTGTAATAATAAAACAAAACATTCAGTCTTAAAACACTTGGTTTAAAGGACTATAAACTATCATAAAAAAAAAACAAAACATAACAACTGCTCGTGAAAGCCAAAAGATAGGTATTTAAATAATTTTAAGCAGGAACGTCATTTCAGCAAAAATTTGGTATGGCAACATGTTGAAGGCTTGAAGGGGACCACGTGTTCAGTTTTTTTATCATATTGCTAAACTTTTCCTGACAAAAAAGCTAATGACAGGGAGATAGTAGGAGCTACTTCTCCCAAAAATTTCCAAAACACTTTTCTTATCAAAAAAAGCCGATGAGAGAAAGGTTAGTCGGGGGTGTCCTAAAATTTCTTTTGTCTTCATTAAGTTGCACATTCCAGCAATGCCTTCCCCCTGCCCTTCTTCCGAAACAACGTTCCTAATGTAAAGTAAACTCATTAGATATAAAATCAAGCGCTCGAAGGTGTTTATAGGACCCTCAACTCCAAAAATTTTCTGATACACAAGTGGCTCGCTGTTTTAAAATATTTTGATAAAACTGGAGCTTGGTACGCATTTAGTGAACTTTTTGGCGTGTCCCATGCGTGCTATGGTAAAAAAATGGGTTAACGTCCAACCTGTTCTTTAACGAATTTCTCAGAATTTCCTGGCTAGACTGGTGCATTGGATATTCTCTATCCGTTTAGTGTTCGCGTCACGAATGCAGCTTTAGCGCTTACATTCAAGCACCAAACAACAACACACGTAGATCTCTGAGTCTGAGTTAACTCACAAAGAAAACATAGCAAGTGTTGCACAGAAGAGATGATGGCCGCATCGTTCTTGATTGTTTTTATCCGCTATTTACAAAAGGTATGACATTTATTCACCTCTTCGTTTTCAAAAGTTGATTTGGATGAAGGATTTGAACTTTATCCCTCAGAAGAGTCAATTCAGAAAAATCATGGGGCGCAAACTGGTTAAAAAATCCATATAATTTAAAAATGAATCTTCCTAATACTAAACCCTTTTCCCCAAAATAACTGATGAATGGATAAGGGACATTCGTATGAATTTTTCCAAAAATGTTTTCAAAAACTTATAGGTAGGTACCTACACCATTTTTGGAAAAATATTTACGAAGTATTTCTATATTAAATAAAAGCGTGTAAACTTCAGAAATAGTTACAATTTCTCTCTCCGGTCCCCGGCTATTTAGGGAGGAAAAAGTGTAGGTACCGGAGAGAGAAATTGTAACTATTTCTGAAGTTTACACGCTTTTATTTAATTAAGAAAAACTTCGTAAATATTTTTCCAAAAATATTTTTTTAAATCTTTAAGGGGCCACCAGCCCCGCCAAATGACGCCTATCTTCCTTTAAAAATAAAACTTGTACTGCTCTGAGAGCTGTTCTAGCATTGTTATATTTTGCCTCAAACTTCCCCCCTCAAAAGTTGACTAGATTAGCCAGTGGGCGTTTTGCCTAAAGTGCTTGACAGCTTTGATGACGAGCTTGAGTGGGTATCCTATCAAAAGAGCGAAAACATAAGGGCGAAAACAAAAAGGCGAACATAAAAGGGCGAAACTAAAAAGGGCGAATGCTAAAAAGATCGCACGATAATAAGAGCGAAAATGAAAAAGGCGAAACTAAAAAGAGCGCACAATAAAAAAGGCAAACGTCAAAAAAGCGAAAACATGAAATATTATAATTTATAATTTTACCCACACACTAGCAGCACAAACCAACTTTCTTTCTTCTGCTATCTCGCTTTCACTCTCTCTCCCTAGTGAAACGCATGGTACTTTATTTTTTGTTCCTCTCTCTTTTTTTCTCTCTCACTCTCTGTCTCGCTCTCTCTTTGTCCTTAGTAAAATGCATGTTTATTTTTTCTCATTCTTTCTTTTTTATGTTTCTCTCGTTATAATTCTTTATCTATTGTCTTTTTTGTTTTGTTTGTCTCTCTTTTCTTTTCTTTTTTCTATTTGTGTTTTTCTTCTCTCCCTTTTCCTAAATGATAATGATATTGTGGCGCGGGTGTTTTAAATCTTTAGTAAATATTATAACAGTTAATCGTCTCCTTCTCTTTTTCTTCTTTCTCTTTCTCTTTTTCTTCCCCTCTCTCTTTCTCTCTCTTTCTCTCTCATAGCTTCCCATGAAGATTGACTCATGTGAATGTTGCGAACACATTAAAAACATATTAATGCCAGATGCCAATGTCACGGTCAAGAAACTTCCTACTTAATTATAGTTCAAGCTTGAATTTATAGATAAGTATTTTGGTACCAATTTGGTTATACGAAAATTTGCTCATTTAAAAACCTATTTAACTCTACCGTTTCTGTACAAAAAGTGATGCACAAATTATACCCAGCAGTGGAGAGTTATAACCAAGAAAAATAATATTATAAATTACATTGTTAAATTAAACTTTAATAATACAATAGTGGGTTGAAATAACTTTGGACATTTTAACTAGGAACAATTTGATCGCGAACATTGTACATAGCGCTAAAAATTGAAAAAAGAAACGCAAATAAAATACACGTTTTATCACTGTTCTGTTGATCATGGAACCAAGAGAATGATAGAGAAAACTTTATTTGTTTGTGTGCGTGCCTGAATGAAAAAGAAGGTAAAAGAGAGGCTTAATTCGTGCGCGCGTGCGTGCGTGTGATAGAAAAAGAACCCGGTAATGCCGAGTATCTCAAATGGCTAAATCTAAAATTACTAACGGGGCTGCTCGGAGTTTTTAGAGGTTTTGCCATCATTTTTCTCTCACATTTTCCCTCTCTCTGTTTCCTTTCCTTTCCTATTTGTTTTCTCGTTCTCGCACACACGGCCGCTGAATGCCCCGCTGCCACTCGCTCTCCCTTTACTGCTCACACTCTCATTCGCTTGCGCAATCCAACTCGCTCTTCCGCTCACGCTTCATTTTTACCAATGCTTTTATTAACTCGTCGTCTCTGTTTCTCTGTCTGTCTGTTTCTCTGTCGGTTTCAAATCTTGCAATCAATTTTTGAGTCACTTCCTGATGATAGATTTTTTTCAAATTTTGCATACATGCTCAAAATAGAAGACAATGCAATATTCAATTATTAGTTTTACAATAAGTCAATTAATTTAGTTAATTTTCTTGAGGGTTTTATCGAGGGGTTTCTTGAGGGTTTTCTTGAAGGTTTTCTTGAGGGTTTTCTTGACCACAAAACGCTAACCGACTGGCAGACTAATTTACCAAGTTAACACGAACCACACTCACTGACCGCGATTCTCAAGCGTGTACGAAATTTTCATGAAAATAGTTGAGATATTTAAATTCGATGCTTTTTGATGATATTTTTATTATTATTACCAATGCTTTTATTAACTCGTCGTCTCTGTTTCTCTGTCTGTCTGTTTGTTTCTCTGTCTGTTTCAAATCTTGCAATCAATTTTTGAGTCACTTCCTGATGATAGATTTTTTTCAAATTTTGCATACATGCTCAAAATAGAAGACAATGCAATATTCAATTATTAGTTTTACAATAAGTCAATTAATTTAGTTAATTTTAATTAATTTCGATATTTCGACATAATTAAGATATTTCGTCTTTAATATAAAATAAAAGAGTAATATAAGAAAAAATTGATTGCAAAATTTGTGTTTTAATTACATATAAGAGCATTGGTTTTAAAAATTCGTGTTTAATTTACTTGTTTTTCTATTTTTTTGCCCATAAAACTTTAAATAGATAATACAAACTTATTTTCGCCTTTTTGATGTTCGCTTTTTTTTATTGTTCTATTTCATATAAAACTTTAAATAGATAATACAAACTTATTTTCGCCTTTTTGATGTTCGCTTTTTTTATTGTTCGCCTTTTTTAGTTTCGCCCTTTTCATTTTCGCTCTTATTATCGTGCGCTCTTTTTAGCATTCGCCCTTTTTAGTTTCGCTCTTTTGTGTTCGCCCTTTTGTTTTCGCCCTTATGTTTTCGCCCTTTTGATAGTAAACCTTTGAGTGAGGGCCTTCTCCGAGGAATATATACCTACGAAAGTCTAGGTCTATAGTTACTTTTACATTTTTAAAATATTCGCAAAATTCTAGCATGCATTGCATGCGTGACCTAGTGATCCAAAATTAAACAAAGTCTTAAGTATCTCTCAGAACATGTTTTTAAAAACCTAAAATGCAAAAACCTGTCGAAAAATTTTGATTTTTTTGAAGTGATACTTTTTTACAACTTTCTTATCTATGTATATCCTAGGATATCTATGCTTTATAGAAAAAAATAAACTTTTGTAAAGTAAAATAAGAAATTCAAGAATATTTGAATTCAAGAGAAATACATTTTTAGTTTGTAAGTTGAACAAATTACTTTCTTCCTTCATTTTTACACGCTTTTATTTACCTCACATTGTATGTTGTTGTACTTTATCTCGGTCGAGTTTGTTTTTCGGGTCGCTGCTATTGCCCCGGTGGTTCGACGTGATTGCAATCGGTAAAATTGCTACTAACCCTAACCCTGTCCTAGGTAGTAGCCTAAAAATTTCAAAATATTTTTTTTAAATTTCACTAATATTTTTAATTTTTAAATAAAGGTACAAATTCTGAGTTTGGTTTGAATATACCATATACTGCCATATAGTGTAAAAAAATAAAATTAATAAAGATATAGCGAATCAAAGATTGCATACCGCCGTGGTAATAGTTATAACGTGTTTTTCGCCTGTGATTTATTTATAATTTATAGTTTATAAGTTTATACTAGGTTATTTTTTAAAGGTATTTCATATAATTTAAAAAAAATAATTTTTAATTATGATAGCGAATGGCTATTAATATAATCGACATACGTTTTTGCCTTTTGCTGGCCAGCTAGTCAATCAATAATAATAAATAAATCAAAATAAACTAAGTTTCTAAATGAGTTATTATTTGGCATTCGAACAAAAATTTCAAATTTAGTTTTTAATTAATTAAACCAATTTATTCGTATAAAGAGATAAAAACTGAATCAAAATATCTAAAAAATCCATCATCAAATTTAAAAAAGATATAGCGATTGGTAACCAGATAAAACAGAACATGATGAAACATCGCATATATATTTTCAATTTTTTGCAATATACAAATCGGTTCTATATTATTTTCATCTTCTTCTTTGTATGTTTCCGTTGTCAGTGTACAACGGATTATATTGTTAGTGTTTACCAAAATAGTATATTTGTGAGAGTGCTTGTTTTACAGCTCTATTTAACTTTTAGTTTGTTTTATATTTTTGTTGCAGTGCGCTGATGGTTTTTTGCTGATAACTATTTTGTTTGTTTGAATATTAAGAAACTACTTAAGCTGTGCTTATACTAGTTCATTTCTTATTAATTGATCAATGTAATTTTCCCTGTGAAAATTCACTCATGCAAATGTTGCGAACACTTTAACAAAAATCATTGATGCCAAGTGTCACAGTTGGACAACTTCCTACGAAAATATAGTTCAAACTTTTCGATATATATTATTAGTACAAAGTTGGTTATAGAAAAGTTTGCGCATGTAAAATATGTATTTAATTCTACAGTTTCTATGCAAACAGTGATGAGCAAGTTATATCCAGCAGTGAAGAGCTTCAGACATAAAAAAAAAAATTTCTGAAGCTTCACCGATAAAGAAATTCATTTTTTTTCTTTTTTGGAAAATAACCAGGGTTAATAACCAGGAAAATATTCCAGTGGTATTCTGAGCGTATATTCTCTAAATTCGAAAGACGGTGTAGGTGTTGCCGAACCAATTCAAATATCTTGTGAATACTTGTGATAATAAATAAACATTTGTTTGCCAACCACTTTTCTGGGTTTATATCTTTGTGCAAAAATCCAAATTAATTATTCATTAGTCAACTTTAAAAAACCACACAAACCAAAAAAAAACAAATAATTTTTTGTATCATAAAAAACCTAAAAATTCTAATCAAACCATTTTTAACCAGCCGTGGTCTTGAGTTATATTCTGTTTGACTAATAGCTCACGATAATTAATTTGTGGATGCCATTAAATTTTCTTAAAGGGTGTGAAGTTTAGCTGTATTAGGGCAATGTTTGTAGGGTCACTACTGTTTGTGTTTTCAAAATATTCAACCATATTTGTTTTTATTCATATTGAACTCAGGAAGTTATACAAGAAGATTACCTGAATCTGTTTTTTTTTTAATATTAATTTTCAAACTAATAATTCAATCAAATAATATATCTAATTTGAATTTTAATTCAAAATATCTTCAAGAAAAAAGGTCAATTGTCCTGAGAGATTGATTATGCCCCCCACAATTCATAACAATGTCAGACAGGACAGAGGTAGAAATCCGGGAGATAAGAGGTTGTTTGTCAGGTTTTACTTTTTGTGAATTTCAGGCCAGAAGAAAATAACGCTTGAATTTATTTCAGATCGGAGTTAGTGTACAGAGTGAAGTATAACAACACCTTACCAGATATTCCTTTTGATGCAAAATCTATTACCTATCCTTTTGATACTACAAGGTTAAATTGATATTTTTTTTCAAGTTTTTATAAAAACTGGTAATTAAAAAGACAATTTTTATTTCAAATTCTTTTGTTTTACTACAACTGATAACTAGTTGAAAAGTTTTAAATTGATTATATCTCGCTGGATTTTTTGTTGCTGTTTATTTATGTATAAAAAAAGATAATAAAAAAGTGGAGGTTCGATCTGAGAAACTCATCCACAGATTTGACAGTCGAGCGTAATACTCACCGCACTACAAAACCTTTTTATAACAGTGGACAAATTGAGCGATTGAATGATTATGGACCTCTTATAATAGAGCGATTGAATGATTAGGGACCTCTTATAATAGAGCGATTGATGATTTGTGAAATAATGATGCATTAATTATTTTCTGTCAGGAATATCTTGATAATTCATTTTACTTTGAACATGCATATCCTGAAGTAATAAAAAAAATAGATAAATATAGTTTTATGGGATTTTAACCCAGAACCTCTTGCTTAAAAAAACCCCTAGAACGTGTTCAAATAAGTTTTATTGGATTTTGTCTGAGCACAACAGACAAGGGGAGATGAATAAAGACATTTAAAAAAAGCAAGAAATGCGTTAGGTGTACCATTGTGTTAGTAACTAATTTTTAACCAAAATAGTTGCGAAAATAACATAATAATATTTTTTGCTGGTTTTTAACTATAAATAAAAATTTTTTTGTTTATTTATAAAAAATTTTTCAGGTAAATAATTTTTTGATAACAATTTTCAATCAATGAAAATATTTTCAGATATGTTCAGTACAACCCGACATCTTTAGAACGTAACTACAAGTATGATCTTTTGACTGAACACGATCTTGGAATAACAGTTGATCTGATAGCTACGGATTCTCATCTAGTTAACCCAAACAGTGTGTATTTAATTTAGATAGAAAGTTATTCTTAATGCTATTGGTTATAATTAATTAATTTATTAATTTTACCTTTGACAGTCAAAATTTCACCAAAGGATGAATTACTTTTGGAGGATGAAGTTATTCAAAATGTTGATTCTAAAAGGCAAGCGATATTCTGTAACGATATATTATAAACAAATCTTTTATTATAAATAAAAAGCTATTGAGCTTTTTTTTTATAAACAATCTTTTATTATAAATATATCTCAAAAGCTTTTTTTTTATAAACAATCTTTTATTGTAAATATATCTCATTATCTTTTTTTTGTCTTCAGGTCTCTAAATCATCGCAAAAATGTGTCTTGGCTAAGAAAAACGGAGTACATTTCAACGGAATACAATCGTTTTGTACAAACTGCACAGAAGGCAGAAGCCAGGTTTCTTTCTTTTTACTAATTTTTTAATCTATTATGAAGGTTATTTCTTTCTGAAAATTTATAATTTCGTAATTTATTTTGTGCAGGGTCGGCTATAATATCAACAAGAAAATAACGGACGAGATACTCTATAAAGACAGGGACAGCCAAATTAAAGCTATTAACTCCACATTCGAAGCAGCTGCCAAACCTGTAAGTTTTTGATCTGCTGCCAATAGTACTAATTGATTGATGAACTGATTGATTACTTGTTTAAATGCATTTGTATATTTTATTGATTGATTGATTACTTGTTTAAATGCATTTGTATTACTTTGATTGATTACTTGTTTAAATGCATTTGTATTACTTTGATTGATTACTTGTTTAAGTGTATTTTTATTACGTTTGTAGCTTGCAAAACACTACAGCAGACCAAATGTCACACCAATGGAAATCCTTCCCATCTTTCCAGACTTTGAGGTATTGTTAATTGAAGTTTATAATAATTTTCTTTTTAATTATTTCTTTTAAAAGGTTCTGATTATAATGTGCTTGCTTATTTCCAGATGTGGAAACATCCATGCGCTCAAGTCATATTTGACACCGATCCTGCACCAGCCGGAAAGTCTCAAGCAGATCAGATGGAGGAAATATCGCAAGCAATAATTTGGTATATATTTATGCTTTAAAAATTATTTTTCAAGTAAATCATAGTGTTTACTATTTTTTCTATTTGATGGCTAACAGGTTCTCATTATGTTGTCTTTACATTAAATTTATATTATAATTGTGTTTTTAAAAAAGCGGAGAGCAGTTTGTTACGTATTATCTACCGACGAGGGAAACCGTTGGAAAGAGAAAACGAGATCAAGAATCGGGAATCGACTATGAAAAAGATGAAGAGTAAGACTTTTATACATTTATAAAGCTGTTGTTGTTTATTCTAAATCATTCATTGTGCATCAAATAATAGGTATTAAACTAGATGAATGACAATATTTTTAAATATCGTTATATATCATTTTGCCATTGCAATGCCACCTAACAGCATTATGTAAAGTTATAAATACTTAGACATGGGAAATTATATATGTTGATAATTTTCAGGTACGATTACATGTTGGCCCGCGAATACAACTGGACAGTCAAGAACAGGTCACCGAGTGATTGTGTTGAAAATTACTTCTTAGTTTTCAGAGAAAATGGAGTTTTCTATAATGAACTAGAAACCAGGTGAGCACAATTATGATATTTTTTCATATATAAAAAATTAATTAAAATGGCCTCGTCATCATTTCGGTTTTTTTAATTTTTATTTATTATGCCAGAGTGAGATTGAGTAAAAGAAGAAAAATCGGTCAGTCAGGTAGTTCATCTACAAAGTCGAGATTGGTTGTCCGACATCGTCCGTTCACAAGTCAAGAAGTTACTGCCCAGGTCTGCATACGATTGTTTTTTATTTTGTTTAACAGAAGATCTCAGTTAGTCAATCGATATGCATTAAATCTAATGTTTTAAACGGTAACATTTGTTAATTGATTTACCGAAGATCTCAGTTATTCTCAGTTATTCAATCGATATGCATTAAATCTAATGTTTTAAACGGTAACATTTGTTAATTGATTTACCGTGTACTAATTCTTTTGGTTTGAATCAAGAGATTTTAGTTGAATAGAGTTATTTAGTGTGAATATAGTAATACAATTTAGATGAGATGTGATGGTATAATTAATCCATGTTACCTTCACAGGATGCTCGATCCTCTATTTTGGAGCCTCTCGGTGAGGAAGAAGATGAAATGGAAACGACACAGCATGCTGACACTGAGAAAAGTATGAATTATCACACAAACTTTTTATTTCGCATGTAAACAACGTCTTCCTGCAAGTGCAGCTGATGACAATATTATTCGTGGCAGTTAAAAATTAGTTTTTTCATTGTTATTTTCAAAATTTTTTTTTTATTTTGGCTAGAAACAGATCTTTAGTCTGTTTAATTAACAAATCCTATTTGAATAGTTGTGAAATTAAATTTTCTGGTTAATCTATGAGTGCAGAGTGCGGGTTGCGTTTAATGAAATTTAAATATTGGACTAAATCAATCTCGATTTCTAAATTTTCATGTTTTCTTTTCGTGTTATAATTTTCCAGACGACGAGGAAGAAGAAGAGGCACACAGCGAGCCCGAAAATGAACGCGAAAAGGTTGAAGAAAAAGATGAAAAGAGTTCCGATGACGAAAGCAGTGACGGAGCTGAGAGCGATAATAACGGAGATCCTGATAACATTTTCGGAAACTCAGACAGTGATTAAGCAAATAATTATAAATAATAATAATTAGAAACCCTGTTGGTCTCTTATTGACTATTGACATGACTCATTTTCTAGTGGAAAGCTCCATCTGTATTGTGGATAGACAATTTTTTTATTATTAATACATTCTGTTTCTTTAGTTTTTTATTTGTTAATTTAATCACTTTATTAGCATCTGAAAATTACTCTTAGTTCTGAAATCTTCTCGTTTTGTATGTGCGTTCATTTAATTGTCCAACAAAAAACGTAGCAATTTATCAGATGTGTCTCTATGCTTCATCATATATCTCAGTTATGGCAAAGCCGTAACGGCACGGTAACGGAGTGTTTTTAAATATAGTCAAGAAAAAATGCCAATTAAAAGTTTTAAAGAGATTGGATGCAATTAGGCAATGGCTGTAGATGGGCATGCAGGGCATGCTGAGTTTGAGTTTGAGTTTGTTTATTCAGTTATCAATACATACATTCAAAATCACAAATAAGACAGAACAAAAAAAACAATAATAATTAAATAGTCATTATAATAGCATGTATGATTGATGAAGAGGTGCTGCATCAGGCCCCTCTGTGCTGACGAGTTATACTGCAATCAAAGTAGAGCGAGTTGATCTTTGAAGGCATTCACCGAACATGCGTCCACTGCTTCCTGCGTCAAGGAGTTCCAGCTGAAAGCTACTCGATTTGTGAAAAAGTGTTTTCGCTCTTCACATCCTTTAATTCTTTGTGGTAAAAGAAGGCAGTTGTGACCTCTCAAACAATAGGATCTGTTAGTTTGCCATGTGGGATGTTTTTGCAATACAAAAAAATTCACTTCATCAATATGAGCCAGTATTTTGTATTGTTGGATCAAATCGCCTCTAACCCTACGTTCTTCAAGCGTGGTAATTCCAAGCTTCTGTAGTCTTTCTAAGTATGTAAATGCTTAGTGGTAAAAGAGCACAAAATAAAGGAACAGCGTTAATAGTTATAAATATTATTCAGGGCATTGGGGATAAAAATGTTTAAAAAATCCACACATTCCAAAAATGTATCCTCTTAATGCTGAAATTTTTTTTAGATGCTATACTATTATTATAGCTCAGTACACGTATTTTTAGACAAGAATTAATATTGATCCCTTAGTGAATAAATTTCTCTTTTCATCACATTATTTTCGACTTTCATCAGTTTATTTGATTTCACTTCAACAAGTAGAAGCAGTCGTTTATGGTGCCTGCCTCTTCACACCCCTACAGACGCCGGCTAGATTCGAACCACCCTCCCTCAGGGCAACAGCAGAACGCTTTGCCGCAATACAACCGTAGATATATATATATATCTATGAATACAACCCATTATACCTTTAGATTTTTTTAAAATTTGTCATTATAAACTCCAATTGCATGTTTTTAGATTTTTGTTTTATTAAATAAATCCATCCATGCAGTTTGCATTAAAGACAATTCACCCACAGCAAGTATAGGCTTGGCTTAATAGGCTGTAGTCGATAAATTTCCTTATCCCCCGATAACAGTTGAAATTACATGCCTTTATACAACCTTTAAAACAAGGAACATGTCAGCAACCAGGGTATACCTACTCAGTTTTATTAAGATGATTTACTAACTTATTATCTCCTAATAAAGTTTTCCACCTGCTTAGCTAGACAAACAAAGAGTTTCGCTGAACATCGCGTTTCCTTTTCTCACAACTAGACTTTTTGGCCTGTTTCCCGTCGTGCTTTCTCTTGCACTTTGTCTGCATTGTTCATTGGGGGCCGCGAACCATATATATATATATTCTATATATATGCCACGAACTTATTAACACTCCGGCTAGAAGTCTGGCATCTGGCAGGATGTCAGAGAGGCTTTGATTTAGCACATTTCCTGTGCTCAAGGCTTCCGTTGTCTTCGTTTGGTTACGATTGAAAAAAACTAAATTTATTATTAGCTAATTATTATCTATCAAAATTATAATAAAGGTGCTTATAATTCAGACGGGAACTAGCCGTTTAGCCGTATTAAAACCAAAGATGCTATACTACTATTATAGCCAGCTGCTGAAGTTGGAAGTTTTGAAGATATGCAACAATTAGCTATTTCAGAATTTTCACAATTCTAGTAAGATATGACGAAAGACTTGACATCTTCAATTACATTATAAAGAAGTAATTTTTGTGTAAATGAGTTCAATCTGTACACTTGACAACTCCGCAAATGACTCATCTCCATCAATCACTCAGGTTCCACCGCTGTCTTGTGTTTTGATGCTGCTGTAGCTTGTGTCGGCTGACTGTTCCTAATTTTACTAACGTTTGTTTGTCTCGGAAGATGGCGACCCGAACTCCATTGAAAAAAGTTCCAATCCATCTCCAGGTAGTCCAGTGATTTTTCGAAGGAGGTTGTGTTGTTATTTTTTGGTCTGCTCGATCTTTTAGGAAACTCGTCAGGATCGAGTAGTGGCGTAATAATGACCGTCGTGTTAGCAGCTAAAATAGCCGTCCGACTTTCATAGACCCTATTATTGCGCCCTGGCCTAAAATGGCCTTAATGACATTCTGCGTAAAATTCAAATAAGCATCTGGTGATTGATTTTGTGGCGCAGTGATAGATAAAAGATAAAGGCAGGCATGGTTTCTCCCTTCAGCTTATTTTATTTTAAAGTTTAAAGCAATGCTTTGCAATTTTGTCAATAAAAAAGAGGACCGTTTTCACAGCAGATAGTGTTTTTATCTGGTGTCAGTTTTTTTGTTTGTTCTTGTCTTTATATGGGTTAAAATATTTCGAAATTACAGACTTTCCTAAACAATTATTTGATATGTGTGGTGTGTGGTGGCTTTCATGATAGCATCTATGCTTCTATGCTTACATTATTGTTTAATTAAGTTTATTATTTGCTTAATTATACATTTTAGTTTATTATATGCCTGGTCTCAGTATGCTAAATACTTTAAAAACACCTAATACAGTAGACCTCCATTATAGTGACTTTATGCTCTCAGTTTTTTTTTTATACAGACCATTTTATTTTATTCTTTTGAAGTGTCGCTTTAAGTGAAGTCTAATCAACAAAATTTTGATATTCTTCTGCTAAAATACTCCACTTATTATTCCTGTTTTTAACCATAATAAGACTAATAAATGACATAAAAAAAGATTAGTAAAGTCTAATCAGCATAAATGTATTTAAATAAGTTTATTATGATTTGTTTAGTTCTGTATAAACATTATTGATGCATCTTTTTAATATATAGTTTTAAGTACTGCATCATTAAATCTTGCAATTTGTTTTTTAAGCCGAATTGAATTGAATTTTCTACACAACAGTTTTAAGCATTATTTTCTTATACAGAGTGCCCAGCTTAGAATTTTCATTAAAGGAGCGAAGATAGTAAATGACGACCATTCATATTTTGCCGACGTTTACATTGAAGATGGAACTGTTAAGTTAGTTTTTTTTGTCTTTATTGTCTTTTAAATCGTTAAAAATATCAGCAATTCACATTTGTTAAATCGAGGAGGTTTTTTTAATTTAAAAATTGTTATGGTTGATTAATTTTTTATAATTGCTTTGTAATTGAATTGGTTGTTTTTTTTTTCATAACAATTAATTTTTTGAATTAACCTTGTAATTATCTCTAAGGCTTATCGGAAACAACTTGGTCATTCCTGGGGGAGCAAGGGTTATTGATGCACGGGGGAAATATTTAATTCCTGGTTTGTATTTCTTCATTGATGTATACTATTATTAATTGGTTCATTTTATGTATGATTTTTTCTGAAATATAATTCACTATTAAGTAGTGTTGGCTCTTAAGATCTGTTTAATGATTAATTCTGCATTTGTTTTGCAGGCGGCATCGACACATCAACCCATTTTAACCAGATGGGGGTTAAGATTACCCCTGCGGATGATTTCTACACTGGCACCAAGGCAGCTCTGGCTGGTGGAACCACCATGATCTGTTTGTACTTTCACTTGAATCAATAAGTATTTCTTCTTTGCTTTTGAGCCACAATCCTTAAAAGCATGAGGTATCGTTCTGAAAAACTTAATATATTTGATGTGGAATTTATAAATGGGTTTAAGATAATGTGAGTTTTACTGTGAGTTTTACAATCAGAAGTTTTTATATTAATTCCAAAAATTGGGATAAATTGAAAATTAATTTTTTTACTGGGATTTGTTTTACTCAAACTGAATTACTTACTCTCTTTGAAGTCGACTACGTGGTGCCGGAAATAAACCAGTCGATTCTGGATGCTTTCAACAAGCAGA
Source organism: Erpobdella octoculata (assembly GCA_963978895.1). NCBI lineage: Eukaryota > Metazoa > Annelida > Clitellata > Hirudinida > Erpobdellidae > Erpobdella > Erpobdella octoculata. Next base: position 7,241,063 of record OZ022239.1, read on the forward strand.
ACGAAGCTGCAAGCGAGAAATCCTGCTGCGATTTCAGTCTTCACGTTTGCTTGACTTGGTGGAGTGAGAAAGTTTCACAAGAGATGGAGGTTCTTGTCAAAGAAAAAGGTCTCTTCCATTTAAATCATTGTTTTTACAAATTCATAAAATTAAATTGATTTGTATTTGTGGTCATAGGTGTCAACTCATTTCACATTTCACTTGCCAATGAGCCTGGCCACATAGCGTGGCACGATCTCGATTTGTATCAGCTTTTGAAAAGATGTAAAGAGCTCAAAGTTTTGTTGATGGTTCATGCAGAAAACGGGATGCTCATTGAAGAAGTTTGTTGATTTTTCGTCTTTTTAGGTCGCTAGTCGGGAAATTGATTATTTTTATTTGTTATTTTAAAGAAAGTTAAGGAAGTTTTATCTCAAGGCATAACAGGACCTGAAGGTCATTTACTCAGTAGACCTGAAGAGGTAGCTTGTTCAAGTCATTTATTTTATTTTTTATTTATTTATAAAAAACATTTTTCACGATTAATTACTGAAACTGCACTCGAGTTCAATATTTCAGAGTTAGTGCTGTTTAGATAATTATGAGATGCTCAGGAATTCATTTTATTAATATTCAAGGCCGAAGCAGAAGCGGCATTCCACATGATTGCTCTTGCAAGCTTGGCCAATGCTCCGATTTACATATGCAAAGTCATGAGTCAGATGTGTGCCGACGTCGTCTCTGAAAGTCGCCGCAAAGGTTCAGACGTTCTACCACTTATAAGCTATCTTACCTGTTTTGTTTTTTCTATTCAGTTACAATATTGTTTGTGATGTTTGAAAATTATTATAAATTCAACCACTTATAAGCTATCTTACGTTTTTCATTTTTGTTTTTCATCTTCAATTATACAGTATTGTTTGTGATGTTTGAAAATCTTTCCAAAAGAAAGCTAAGATTAATTTTCATTTCAGGCAAGATCGTTTTTGGCGAAGTGACAGCATCAGCTCTGTTTACAACCGGCAGAGAATATTATAACAATTCTTGGAAACATGCAGCTTCTCATGTCGTTTCTCCTCCTTTCAGACCGGATCTTTTTGTTCCTGAGCATCTTTCTAATTTGCTTGCCAAGTAATTTAAATTATTTTCTTGAAGGAGTAACTGAAGTTATTTGTGATGAATTAGTCATTTCGGGGTTGATTATATAAAATTAAATACAAGAACAATTAAGTAAGAATGTTACGTACAAACAAATACAATTGATTTTGATTCTTTGTTCTGAGTAATGTTTGTTTGTTTTTTTTCTAAAGTGATGACTTACAGGTAGCTGCATCAGATCACAACACATTCACTGTGAGTCAGAGAGCTCTAGGAAAGGATGATTTCTCGAAGATTCCGAGCGGTGTTAACGGGGTTCAGGAGAGGCTGCTCGTGCTTTGGCAGAAATGTGTGGTGAGTGTTTAAACCGTGTTCATGTGTGGTGAGTGTTTAAACCGTGTTCACGTGGCAGAAATGTGTGGTGTGTTTTAATCATGTTCATGTGTGTGTGTGTGGGGTGAGTGTTTTAACCGTGTTCACGTGTGTGGTGAGTGTTTTAACCATGTTTACATGCGTGCACGTGTGTGTATTACAGGAGATATCAGTAAACATGTTTTATATTTTTGTTTCCAAATGTAGTTGGCTGGCAAAATGGACATCAACAAGTTTGTTGCCGTTACAAGCACTAATGCTGCAAAGATTTTCAATATGTACCCAAGAAAGGTGGTCATAACATATCTAATTTTGCAATTTCACTTTTGAAATGTGAAGAATTTCTTATTATTAAAATGTTTTTAATTATTCAATTTAAGGGTCGAATTGTTGTTGGATCTGATGCCGACCTGGTCATTTGGGATCCTGAATTACAAACGGTCGTATCAAGCAGCAATCAACAGCACAAGGCTGATTATAATATTTTCGATGGACTTGAGATAAAGGGAGGTCCATCGATTGTTATCATGGCTGGCTCTGTGGTGCTAGATGAAGATGGAGTGAGTTGAATTAATTTATTTTTATTGGTTTTCTAGTTTATTCGAATAGTTTTATGTCATTTCTTTCCGACGGGACGATACATCTTTTTTTTTCCAGTTTCGTGTGACTCAAGGGAGTGGTCAGTATGTGTCTCTTCCTCCAAACTGTGATCACGTGTATACTAGGATTGTAGAGCGGGAAAAAGTATGTAACATCTTGTTTCTGTTTATCAATTATTTTATGTTTCTTATCACTACTTAACAGTGTATTTTAGTTTCTATATTTGACCTTATAGAGTAGTTTTGGCCAAGTAATGGAAGCTTAACATTGTAGAGCCATTGTGCGAGTGCAACATTTTCATAAAACTGAAATTTAAATGGAACCTAAAACAAAAATTTGTCCAGAGTTTTCACTTTCGTTTTTGGAGTTTCTGTCCTGTGCTGGGTAGTTAAAATTTTGCTTAGTATGAAAATTTTGTGTTCAACTGGCTCCTTTGCAGTTATTTGTTTGGACTGCTGGGTTCGGTTTGATACGGGTCAAGTCTAAAAACTGAAATTAAAACACAATTTACAGCTTTTTAAATATGGCATATTTATGGTTAATCTACATTAAGATGCATTTTCTAAAGTTTTTCTGTTTTCATAAAGGTAAATAAACCAATGAAGATCACTAGAGAGCCATACACGGGTCCCGCATTCAATTTCAATCAAAACTCTGCCAACGAAGATGCTGCCAAGTCGCCGCAAATGATGGAGAAGACTGATGAGTTTTACAACAGGTCAACAAGAAGTGGTGGAAGACATCAGCAGGATTCCAGCTTCCACCTCAGTGGTTTGTTTGATTAATCAATGATTAACACTTATTTTCGTTTCTTGACGAGTTCAATTAATTGTATCAAACCCGCGTATTTATTTCATATTCAGGTGCTCAAATTGATGATACACAACCTACAAAACCATCCATGAAGGTCAGTCAACCGCCCGGAGGAAAGACCTCATACCTGTGGTGATTCAGCGATTTACGTATGTGCCGACCGAGCAGTGGTTCTCGGAGAATCGAGAGTTCAGTCGACTTTGGTGTTCCGGTAGAGCATTTATAACCGAGAGTTGTTTCATTGTTTTTTTTTTTTAAGATGGATACCTAGCTTGTTAGAATTTTATATCGTATTACATCACTCATCGTTGGTTACATGGTTTTAGGTGGTTTTCTGCTTTTGAAAGTTGTTGTTTTGTATACTCATCGATTATGTTTCAACAAAGACTGTTTTCTGTACTATGATCTTTAAAGTCACTTTTACTTTTAATCGTGTTTTGCCTTTTAAGAATACAATTGTTTTCCAGTTGTTTGATGTTGAGAATAAATTATTTAAAATTTTAATTATCAAACAATAACTTAGAAAAGAGAATTCATTTAGTCCGCAAAGATATCTCAGCTCGAACATATGAAATTAGTGATTATGTGCATGCGTAAGTGCATAGCATATGCATGGTTTTCATTGGCCATTACGCTGTGATATAACAGCTGTAGCAACTTTGTGGAAAATATTCGGACAATACTCACGTGAACTAATAAAAACTATTCATAATAAATAAACTATTAAATTAAAACAAGTTATGATGGGTTTCATTAATATTAATACTTTTAATTATTTTTGTGACAGTTTACAACTAATTATGTAATTAAATAATAATAGCTTCAAGTCTAGATTGCAAAATGTCCTCTCCTGTAAGACATTCTGAAGTTGACAGCTGCAATTTCATCATCATTGCTTGATGTGGCATTGTCGACTAAACTAAACATTTACTAAACATTACTAAAGCTATTTAATAATAATAATAATAGACTTGCTTTAAATTTAGCAAATGCTGAGTATTTCCGGGTTAGTAGAACATCATAAATTGAAGCAAACAAAAATCAAATTCAAACGGTTGATGTTTATTTAAGATGAATAAACATCTTTAAACGTTATGTCAAGATTGGTTTTAACAGCAATACGATTTCTAAATGCAGCACGTAAGACTGTACTCGTAAAATTATATCAGTCAGTAAGACTACGACTCATCATCATCATCTTTGTCCCAGTTTTTTGTGGAGGCATCCATCATGTAATCATCCCTCAGAATCTTCCATGTCGAGTCATCTGCTTGGCCATCAGTTTCTAATTTTTTCTGTAACTGGAATCAAAAAAATTATTTATATCACATTCCCTGATCATTATCATCATCATCACCATTTATTTTTAAAACATCCCATTTACGATTTGTTCTTATCTAAAATTAAATAAATTAAGGTTATTAACCATTGTTTGACTTTTAATTTTGTCCAGAAACTCTCCTTTGGATACAGTCGTCTTGACGAGTTTCCCGCGCTTGTTTCTTTGAACTTTAGCTTGCGTCTGTTGTTGTTGTTTAACAGAATTGAACAGTGCAATGACTCCTCTGAATTTTCACATTAAAAAGTTATAAAAATCATAGAAAATCATTACAAAATATATTTATTTACAAAACTTGAAAAAAAAATAACATAGAAAAAAGAATGCTAAAACTAACCTGGTGGCTATCCTTTGTAATCTTTTTTCTTTTTCTCGATCAAGAACGCTCGGTTTTACTCGGCACATATCTTCCCATTCTTTATTATTGCACTGAATTATTTAATTTTTCTATTACATTAAAAGTTTTTATAATGAGCGATAATTAGTGCATTGAAATTTACTTTGGTCGGCAAAGCTTTTTCTTTTGTTGATTTAACTTTTTTTAACTTCACCATAGACAAGATTGGACATTTTTTTGGTATATCTTGAGATAAGATTTTATTCAAGACGGTGCTAAAACTTCCAGATTTTTTCTCTTTTTTTTCCTTTTTTTCTTCTTTTTTTGGGGCAAACGGTTTTTCTGAGGCTGAATAAATTATTATTTTAAACAGAAACGATATCAATGTGTGTAAAACTTGTGTCTTAAGTCGTATGTGTTGATCATTAAATTTGATGTAATTGTTATTATTTTCTATGTCTTTCATGCCTTGAATTATGATCGATGCGTTGAAATACATATCCATTGCCTTGAAATACAAATGCGATGCGCTGGTTATTAGGTCCGATACTATATTGGTTATTAAGTATGATGTCTTACATGCCTCGAATTACGTCCGATGCGTTGGGTAATAAGTCGGATGTCTTCACGCGTTGAAATACGGGGATTAGATATAAATAGAGGCTAATAACAAAAGAATATAATAATTATACAAATAGTTTACATTCATTAGAACATGTGTTTAGATATAAATAAATGTTTATTGAATAATATACTCAAAAACATTAAAATGAATAACACAAATTGGCATTTGTCAGAGAGTTCTTGATTTCTGTTATTTAGGAATAGTAGTAGTCCTATTTGCATGGCAACATTTTCTTGATTTAATTTTTTCACACGCCTGACATTATCAGGAAAGTATATACAAATAAATGTGTGTGTGTAAAACATTGTAACAAAAAACCAAATGCATCAAAACATGGCCCTGATGGGCTGGTTTATTGAAATTTATTGTGCAGTGTTTAGTTGTAGGGTGTCCGTAAAACGATAACCACGAACCTGCGATCCGTGCGTGAACTCGCTCGGTGATTGGTTAATAAGAAAGGCACGTGACCGACGTGGTTCGCCTTTTACAATACATACTGGATCGGAGTAAGGTTCGCTTCTACACAGTGTGTCGCATTAAGGTTCGCTATTTATTTATTTTATTTTTTCCGATATGTAATAATTTGTCTTATTTGGTTTTGATTAGCAATGTGACGGTTCCGAATCCGGATTCGGAAAAGATTCGGATGCGCCGAAACCAACACTGAAGATTCGGTTTAAATGGTTCAAATATGAATGTCCTTTTTAAAACTCGTGGCTGCTCGTACTCATATTTATATGAATAAATGGATGCGTAACTTTCTTTCTCAACAAACGTAACGTAACGAATCTTATAAATATTTTTAGTCAATACTTATAAACTTATGTGTGATTATAAAACTTTTATAAAATATATTAATTTAATTAATTTTAAATGCTTGCTACTTGGATTCGGATCCGTACGGATCCAGCATCAAGATTCGGATCTGCGGATCTCAAATTTTTGGATTTGTCCAATTCCTAGTTTTAATTGCCATTTTTTTATTTTATAACATTTTAATATAAATGTATTATATGTTTGTTTGCATTCTGTTTTTGAATTCACCTTTACACATTGAATCGCAGTAAGGTTTGCTTCTACACAATGGGTCCCATTGAGGTTCGCTATTTATTCATTGGATCGCAATATAGTTCGCATTTTACCGGTTCACAGATCGCAGTTCGCGTTTTAAGGATACCCTTAGTTATACCCCTCCAAGCTGTGTAAATGTAATTTTTAGTCTGTGTTTTTAAAGTATTATTATAATAAATAAATTAAATAAGCATTTATTTGAGTAAATATTGAGTCAGCAATTTTGCAAGCAAACTAAAAAAATTAAAAAAAAAACTTCTGATACATAAATTAGCTCATGTCTTTTTTTTGTTAGTTAGTTTTAGTTTAATTTTTAATGATTCTAAAATAAATACAAAGCCTTATCCAACAGCTCGTAGACTACATAATATTAAAAAACAAATAAAAAATTATATCAAGCTTACCTGACTTCTTCATTATTATACTTGAAATTTTTTAAACAAACAATCTTACTAAAACAACCTTTTATCACCACTTCGAAAACAAAACACGCCAACCTAGTTTATTTACATAGAAGAGTTAAGTAAATTGTGTCTAAACCTTCAGCATTGTTTGCAAATAAAATTAACTTATTAATTTGAAATTAAAAATTATGTAGTTTTTATAATTATTTAAACAATTAAAAATTTCTAAAATACAAAAATGACAGAAAATTGATCTTTTGAAGTTCGGTCTCGATATCAGTTACCGGCTTACCAATATGACAATTGTGGGCTCATTTCAACCAAAAGCAGTCAGTTTCACGGACTCATCCAAAGTATATTACCTACTAGCACTAAGCCTTTATACTTAATTATAAACTTTTGTTTCGTCAATAACCACTGGCGGATCTAGCCAACTTTTGAGGGGGGGGGGGCAAGTTTGAGGCAAAATAAAAAATATTAGTACAGTTTTCAGAGCCGTTAAGTTTCTACTTTGAAGAGGTAAGGGCGTCATTTGGCGGGGCTGGGGACCCCTTACAATTTTTTAATGTTCCTGTCATTATTAGCTTTTTTGATTATAAAAATGTGGAAGTTTTTAGAAATTTTTTTAGAAAAGTAGCTTAGACTATTCCCTCGTCATTAGCTTTTTGGTCAGGAAAATTGTACATTATGATAAAAAATTGGGCCCCTTCAACATGTTGCCCCCCAAGATGTTGCTGAAATGACGTTCCTGCTTAACATTATTTAAATACCTATCTTTTGGTTTTCACGAGCCGTTGTTACGTTTTGTTTTATTTTTTAATATTTGGCGTCCAGTTTATAGGAGTCTTTGGATATGTACGCGAAAAAAATTCATGATTATTTAGCATTATAAACATTTATTTACGCATGAAATTTTTTTTAGAAACATTAATTTTGAAAGTGAGTCCTGGCTTGCTTTTTCATAAGCTTTTTAAAAAATTTGGTTCCGACAAGGGGGGGCAAAGTCTATTGACAAAATGTGAGGGGGAGCCATGGCCGGACTGGTCCCCCTGGATCCGCTAGTGTCAATAACAGAGGCGTCGTAGAGAGAGGGTTTGGTGCCTAGGACAAGGACAACGTACCTACTAAATGGCGACCCTTCTATATATCGTTTTTATTGTTTATCCAAAAAAATTGATGACTGAGAGGGAGGGACAAAAAAATGATTGTCGATGACCAGAGATAGTCTTAGAATGTAAGCAACTTAAAGTTAGCATTAATCTCCAATCTATATTTTTTATTTTTGGCGCCTGTAACATCTGTTCCTCACACAGGCACAGGGCGAAAATCTAGACGGAAGTGCAAAATTTTTTTTGAAAAGTGGCTCCGACTATCCCCTCCCCGTTCATCAGGTTTTTTTGGAAGCGAAGTTAAAAGTTAAAAACAGATATTAGGTTGTTGTAACTGCGCATTTATTAGATTTTGCCCCGGGCGCCAAAAACCCTAGTCACACTTTGGCCATTCAGTACGACCATATGGTGGCCATTCAGTACGATCTGGCTTTCACGAGCCTAAGTGTATACTCTCACCTCTCACCCATCATATTTATAATGTAAAGCATCTAAAACGATGGTTAAAAATTAAAAACATATTTATTTACCTACTAAAATATATAACAAACTCTCAACTTATATATATATATATATATATATATATATATATATATATATATATATATATATATATATATATATATATATATATATATATAAATCTCGTGTCATAGTGTTTGACTTCAAACTCCTCCGAAACGGCTGAACCGATTTTTATTAAATTTTTTGTGTACATTTGGTAGGTCTAAGGATAGATTGTAGGCTATTTAGGATTTAAAAAAAAATTATTTTAACAAGTTATAATGGAAAAACAAAGAGGTGCAATTATGTCTTTTTCATAGGAAAATGCAACAGATAGAAATGCATATATATATATATATATATGTTTCCTATAAAAGAGTATCTTGAACTGTCTGATTAATTTGATTTGATTAATTTTAGATTTAAGACCTAATTCATGTCGAAAACATTAAATTCATGTATTGTCATCCAGAATAAAGCTTTCCTGAAGGTTTTAGAGCTCTAGGTGGTCGAAAAGTGGGAAAGCAACCGGGAGCGTGAGAGCAAGCGGGAAAGGAAACGGGAGCGTGAGAGAAAAACGATAGAAAAACCTCTAAAAAGCCCGGGCAACGCCGGGCACCCCGCTAGTATCTCAATAAAAAAAACTCAGTAGCTGTTGAGTACGGTAAAGTGGCGTTGCAAAAGCTGGTATCACCCAGTGTGGTAACTTGGAGTCATCGTCTCAAAATAATTAATGGCCGCCGTTTTAAAAAAAAATACGACAAACGGAGGGAAACGCTAGCAAACCTTTCTTAAAAAAAATTCAATGATCCGGAGGATAATAAAATCTAGTCAACTGTTTCTCACACGATTAAGGATGGTCACACTTTTGCAATGATGCAAAAGAAGAAGAAGGGGGTTTAATGTTATGTGACGTCGTATCAAATTGAATGAGAGCATTGACTTTTAAATGTTTCAATCTATTATTGTGACTGAGCCAAGGCCACATTGCACTGTTGAGCACCGAAGTTGAACATGGACAACTGACTGGACACAGGTTTAAACTGGATAACGCTATCTCTGTCTTTGGTTCTGCTTCTGGCTTCAATCCCACTAAACTACAACTAGACTGATTTTTTGAATGCTGATTATTTTCTATTGAGAGACGCAGTAACATTGAACCGGCAAATTGTCAATTGTATAACTATATTTTTAGATGGAAGAGTGGATATTTTGTGACTTGGTATTTAGGGAGAGTTTACTTTTTGTAGTCTCCTGAACCCTGAACTAGTTGTTAATAAGCTCTTAGCAACGGGTTCGGGGGCTTATTGACTGACTTAGCGGCTTGAACTGTTGAGCCAGTACCTATAGGTGAAAATTAACTGAGTCGCTAAAGATTAGCGACTTTAGCGGTTGCAAGCCATCATATTGTAAATTAAGCTACTTATCGTGTTTGAGTAGACTTTGTTTGTTTCAATGAATATAACATAGGCTTAAATTCTGTATCGATAGGCACAATATAATAGTTTAAAATGTGGCAGTTTTGAACAAAATTTAGTTGTTAATTCAAAAAATTGAAACATCTAAAAAAGTCACATATCGACTCTCCGATTGACGATGAAAAACATGAAAACAAAGGAATTTGTAATTGAATTTAGTACAAAGCTGAACATTTTGTTATTATATCTGTTACAAGCATTGACAAGTTATTACAATTCTATTTTCTAGGTTCAATAGTTAAATGTTTTTATTTTCTAAATTTCAAATTATAATCCATAATTGTCATAGATAAATTATAACAAAGGAGTAACTTTTTCCATTTAACTAAAATCCCAGGCTCATAGTTGAAAAGATGTCTTCAACTGAAACTGATAAAGCACTTCAAGTTAAATGTTGCTTTGCTGCATTTTTAATTTAGAAAAGAAAAGAAAAACTTTTTTTTAAGATAAGTGTATCCTCGTCATCCTATTAAGGCTTTGTAAGGCAAATAATTCTTTATCTCACTACGCGTGCGACAAGCGGCGGAACCAGGAATTTCGTAAGGGAAGACCCGACATTTTTTTTAGTTTTTCAAAATTTGATTACTGTCGTTATGTATCCCGTCGTAAGATATTTTGAATTTATTTTATTCTGTAAAACAAAAAAAATGAATTATTCACTCCATTTCGCTTTCTCTCCATCTTTTTTCTCTTTTTCTTTCGCACTTTTTTGCTGTATTTCTTTTTCTTTCTGGAGCAATGTACAATAAGACTTTTTCTCCATTGTGCTGTGGAGTTAGGTCATCAGATTGTGCTGTGGAGTTAGGTCATCAGACACATCAAAACTGAAAATGACTTTTTATCACTTGTCACAAATGGGGAAATTTTTTTTTTTGAAGAGTATAGCCATTTTATGCTATTTGGTAGATGTTTGTGTGGTAGCGACTAAGCGAGACTCTTCCAGGTGTTAACCTCCAAATCGAACTGAAACGATTGAAGCCAAACTCAAACAACTCGACCACTGCTATGATTTTGGCAAACGAGATTTTTTCATGGCTACAATAATAACTTTGAGAAACTGCTGGTTGATGAGATGGTCCGAAAATGAAATG